>OY725324.1:21153863-21691576 GCA_963242795.1 Inga leiocalycina
ATGAGCCTACTTTTTGGCTACAAGTCCCCAAGGTTTTTCTACACTGTGGAGTGAAGAAGGTGTGTGTTTTTTGTTACTCGGTAATCTTTCCAAAATTTAATCAAGGATTGCAATGTAGGGTGCAAGGATCGTCTCTTAAAAAGCTTTTTATTAATTACCTAAGAACTAAGTGCAATAATTGACATGAAATGATTAAAAATGGAAAATTTGATCTTTTGAAACTACTTTTTGTAATTCAAAATTAACTTGTTCTAAACTAATTCTTTTTGGGATTTTTCTTTACAAAATGAAATGGAATGATGATGAAATTAAGGAAATGAAAGAAATAAGGAAATCAACAATGGAATAAGTAATCCCTCATAGCAATGAGGGAAGCAATCCTCACTTAAATGATTATGGGAGATATAATTATGCTAGTTCTAAAATAACTCTAATTAAGGGCCACCCCTTAGAGTTGGCTTGACTTAGATTGATTAATACCAAGTCACCTTAAATATTAATCTTTTTAAATTATGTTGATTAAGCACTCTAACAATTAAATGAACTTAAAAATATATTTAGCTTTTGATTTAATAACCGAGCCACCTCGCATTACCACTTAATTTTGTCGTTAATCTTAATTTAACAATGGTCACCCATATAAAAAATCAAGATTAATGATGCTAAAATTCAATACTGAATACAATTAATAAATTCACATTCAATTAACCAATCTAAACACAAGACACTATCAATCCAATAACCATGCCACCTTCAATTAACACAAAATGTTCACAAAATCATCAATTCAATCACTAACACAAAAAAATGATAATTAAACTAATTGACTATAATGTCAAGTGTCTAATAAAAGTTCAAGCCACATTAAATCTCTAAATACATCAAAATAAATCAATTCAACGTTATAAAATTCATCCTAAAACGAATCACAATTATAATGTAGAATTTTATTACAATGTAGAATTAAAGAAATGAAAGAACAAAAACTCCCATATTAAAGCTTCATATCATTACCCTTAGTACAAAGGATTAAGAGGTTTTAGCCCCTGCAATTTGTCATCACCAAGTCCCCAAATGTATTCACAATTTCAGCCATGCATCACATTGAATTAATTAACCAATTAGCACTAAACAATGAAATTTGGGGGCTGAAATTTTCACACAGAGAATCAGAGCAAGCCACGGTTAGAGACAATAGAGAGCCAGAGAAGAGAATTAAATCTGCTTGGAGTTTGCCAGTGACAGTCAGTGAAGAAAAGAGAATAAGACTGTTGGTGGAGAGTAACCCAACGGAGGACAATGGAGGAAGTGTGACGGTGGTGAATCGATGAACCTCTGCCTCTCGGTCCAGAACTCACCTCTGACTCTGCTCAGTGTCGTCGGTGAAGGACAGAGGAAAAGAGCAAGTGACGGTGTTGGCGGAGGTGAACGTTGGTGGCGCCTCCAGCTCCCCTCTTCTCTCGACTCCCAGCTTCAGAGATCCCTCGCCGCCGCTCCCTTTCAGTTCTCCACTTGCGGCAGCCCTGCTTGTCGGTTCTTCTTCGCTGAACCTCGAACTTGGGACCTGGTGAAATGGAAGGTCGCCGGCGACGGTGAAGGAATGGTGATGGCAAGTCGATGGAGGAAGGTGAGGTGTATGAAGGAATGCAATGATCTTGCGGCAGCTCCTCCCTTGCGTCTCTGGTCTCCCACTGCAATCGGTCTGAAACTGACTAAAGAGCTAACCTAAGGGCTGCCAAAACGCTGAGTTTTGGCTAGACTAAATTGGCATTTCGAAATTTCATGACATCAAACTGTCATTTCCAAACTTCAAACCCCAAATTACCTTTTTCAAGTATTTTCAATTAAAAAAAATTAAATCAATATCAAATTCTCTCAAGAATCAATGATTAAGAGTAATTACAAGTATTTTGACTTTTTTATTATAATTTAATATATTTACTCTTAATATTTATTTATCATAATTAAAGCATTTTAAACTCAATTAATATGACAAATCCCCAAATAAAGTGTAAAAATATATAATAAAATTGGGGATTTGTCAAAGAGTCATTATTCTTTGCAAAAGCTGAACGATGATAAATCATTATTTTTCTACATTGATTTCATTCCAAATAAAGCTACGAAGTCTGGTTGGGCTTGCCAAGCCTTTTATGTTGAAAAAAGATCAGAAATCAAATGAGAAAAAAAAAGACTTATCATTGATTACAAGCCACTGAATCATTTTTTCTAAGATACAAGTTTACCTTACCAAAGCCCAATACTTTGTCCTCTCATCTTAAGAATACCTAAATCTTCTCAAAGTTTGATCTTAAAGCAAGATTTTAGCAATTGGGTATTCACCCAGATGATAGGTCCAAAACTACTTTCTGCATTCCAAATGCCCAATACCAGTAGACTGTAATGCCTTTTGGCGTCAAAGTTGCCCCGTCACTATTTCAAAAGGCCATGACCAGAATTTTTTAACCAATTCTCCAAAATGCCATGATTTATATTGATGATAATAATCTCTGGAGACTTGAAAAAAGAAAATAAAAAAGATTTTGCTTTATTTTTATTCTTAACAGGTATTACCATCTCCACTCAGATGGGCTCTATTCTACTGGAATAGCAAAACTGTGGTACTCTCTTTTTGATTGGGTTCGTCAAAAGACCCACACTCTTGAGGAACTTGGTCATTATCTAAGACAAGTCAATGTTCGACTAAAGACTAATTGCCATGTCCTAGGTCCGATTCCAGCTGAAGAAGAATATGATCCATTCAAAGGAATTGTTCCTTCAAAAACTGGTTATGTTACTCAGGGATCCTTCTCTTAGTCAACATCCAGCCAAATTCCCACGGGACCTGAATTCCAAGACTCCCAAGATCCCTCTATGAAGACTATCTGCAGCTCAGTCTTTCTATTCCAGGGACATCTTCTAAACTGTTCCAAGACCCACAACTTGAAGACCTCAAGCGACCTCAACCAATTTTGCCTTAGGTCTATCCACCGTACTACACTCAAGCGTCAATCCTAAAGGCTCTAGACTTAACCTATCTAGAATATTCTCATAATAACACATGGGATTTAAACCGGGTATGTGTTGAGCACTATGGAGATCATGACAATGATAATTTGACCCCTGATGATGATCACGAGCTTATATGCAAAGGTTAAGATCTAACCCTCCAAAATTGTCGGCAACATCCTAATCGTTCAAAAGTATCGGTAGCCTTATCCTATATAAAAGTTACTTTTGACGTGTGATTTACGTTTTGAAAAGTTTATATCCGCGTGCTTAGAAGGTGTGATAAAATTCGTAAAGTCTATAGTCATGTTTGTCCACTTCATAGAATCACAATAATGTTCACAAAATCATAGATCCATGTTAATCGTGTTACATAAATTAAGCTTCCATTATATAGCATGAATAGAAGGGAATTTAATTTATGCCTGTCCTGTATCCTAAAGATGTTATCTGTTAAAAGTTTCAATAATGACACACACAATGTGATACTAGACCATGTGCTTAGTTGATTACTATAAGTTTTGGCTTCATAACATTTAAAAGGGGAAAACATCCTTTTATGATTCGAGTGTATGTATAGATTTTTATTGCTTAAAACATAAACACGCTTTATGTAGATTGACGAAATTGTATGATCTCGCTTCCCCCTTCCCTCCCACACAAATATTTGCAAAATTCAAAATAATTAAAATTAAAAAAGCTGGATAATTAATTTGCAAGACAAATTCATAAATGCTACCAGCTTCAATGAGAGCAGTTCTCCACCTTGACACTGCATCTTTAGTGTGTGAACTTCTTTGTATAAGATCTTGAAATGCTTCTCCAAAACTAGATTTTTTATTACAAACATCAGACGGACACGCCATAGAATATGGGAACAACCACATGATCATGTGCTTTGCGAAAATCCATGATATTTGCGAGTTCCTTAATGCACCTTCTAGAACTAGCATAGTGTTTAGAGAAGATGATGATAGAAATTTTAGAACCTTCAATAATTTTTATCAACAGTTCAATTGAGATATCACATTTGAAAACGGACATTCTAGCTTTCCTTAGAGATGAATAGAGACAGGAATGAAAATGTTCTACCTCTAATAAAACTCAATAACACTTCATATTTATTGCCTGCTTAAGTTACACAAAAACATGTAAAAGGATATATACTAGTTAATATTTATTGTGAATGAACATAAAAATTCTAAATATATCCCAGGAATAAAAGATAATTAATCGGACCTCATACACAAAAAAAAAAAAAAATGCATGTCAGTTTTTTTGTTTTCTTATTTTTTCTTTATTTTCTCCTTTCTTTTTTCATTTTTCCCCTTTCTTGTCCCGCCGACCTCTGCTGAAGAAGCAACTGTGCAGTTCATAATTGAAAGACATAACCAAATAGCATTTTGTCTCTAAGTGCAAAATCAAAATTTTAACCCCTTTTAAATCCTGTGCCATTTCCTTTTCTAGGCAAATCGTTTGTGCATTTTGCCTGAAATAAAAAATAATTCCATATATGTCTCGCGCAATAACGGATCAACAATGTGTTCTTTAGCGGCCGAGGGGCAGATCGAGGTTTCTATTTTTTCAAGAAAATAATATATAATATTTATTGATAGGTTTACTTTCTTTTATAGGATCTTCTTATTTGAAGACAATGAATGTAAGATATTTGTGACAAGAACTGATTGAAAAGAATTCTCTGATATTTCTCATTGATGTGTATCGTATATATACAAACTGATACAAGCTAAAGAAGAAGCAATTAGTAATATAACTAACTTAAGTTACATAACAAATAGCAAAATAACAAATAACAAATAGTTTGTTACGTATTGTCTAATACAATGCTTGACACCCCCCGCAAGCTGGAGCATGTATATTAGTCATGCCAAGCTTGGAAATCAACTCATGAAACTTGGTAGGATGGAGAGGCTTAGTAAAGACATCTGCCAACTGATCACAGGAACGAACCGGCATAAGATGAATAACTTTTGCTTGCAATTTCTCACGAACAAAATGACAATCCAATTCTATATGTTTGGTCCTCTCATGAAAGATAGGATTAGAAGCAATTTGCATGGCTGATTGATTATCACAGTATAGAAAAGCTGGATCAATATGACTGATGTGAAAATCTGTTAGCAAGTAAAGAATCCATTGCAACTCACAAGTGGTAGAGGCAAGTGCTCTATATTCAGCCTCAGAGGAGGACTTAGAGACAGTGGGTTGTTTCTTGGCTTTCCAAGAAATTAAGGAATTACCAAGAAACACAGCAAAACCAGTAACAGACCTCCTTGTGTCAACACAACTAGCCCAATCAGAATCACTAAATGCTCTGAGTTTTAAATCAGAATCAGAAGCTAAGAAGATACCTGCACCAGGAGAAGACTTCAAGTATCTTAAAACACGATGAGCAGCATGTAAATGAGCATCCAAAGGCTGAGACATATATTGACTAAGTTGTTGTGTGACAAAACTTAAGTCAGGTCTAGTGGTAGTCAAATATTGTAATCTTCCAATTAATTTGCGGTACTGAAGTGGATCAGACAGTGGAGTACCTTTGACCTTGGAAAGCTTGAGATGAGGATCCATGGGGGAAGAAGCAGGTTTGCAAGCTAAGAAACCAGAATCTTCAAGCAATTCCAAAACAAACTTACGTTGAGATAAGAAAATGCCATCTTTAGACCGGGCTAATTCCAAACCAAGAAAATAGCGTAATTCACCAAGGTCTTTAATGGTGAAAGCGGCATGTAAGTTCTGTTTGATATGATTAATCTCATCCAAATTATTCCCAGCCAAAACAACATCATCAACATAAACTAGAATGGCAGTAAATGATGCAGAAGAGACTTTATAAAATAAAGAATGATCCGAAGGGGACTGAACATAGCCATAAGAGAGCAAGGCAGCAGACAATTTATAGTACCATTGGCGGCTGGCTTGTTTGAGGCCATAAAGAGATTTGGTGAGCTTACATACCAGATTTGGCTGTGGAGGAGTAAATCCTTGGGGAAGTGCCATGTAAACTTCTTCATGTAAGTCACCATGCAAGAAAGCGTTGTTGACATCCAATTGATGGAGATGCCACTGTTTGGCAGTAGCTAAAGATAGAAGAATCCTCAAGGTAGTCATTTTGGCGACAGGTGAAAATGTGTCAAAGTAATCAACACCCTCGGTTTGGGTATAACCCTTGGCCACAAGCCTAGCTTTGTATCTCTCAATTTCACCATTTGCTCTAAACTTAGTTCTATAGACCCATTTACAACCAACAGTGGACTTCCCAGGGGGTAAAGGAGTAAGTACCCAAGTGTGATTCTATTCTAAAGCTTGAATTTCAGCATGCATCGCATCTCTCCAAACAGAGTGTTTAACAGCTTTGTGATAAGTGGTAGGGTCAGAAACAGAACTAACAGATAGTGCAAAATGTTTATATGAGGGTGTGAGAGTAGAATAGGATAAAACAGAAGTGAGAGGATACTTACAAGAACCTTGACTGGATGATTGGGCAGAAGTAGATAGAAGAGCACAATGATAGTCACGCAGATAGGATGGGGGTAGATGAGGGCGAGAAGAGCGACGTAAAGGAGGAGAGGAGGGTTCGGTGGAGGGGTTAGGAACAGAGGAAACAGGAGAGGGAAGAGTTGGCGGTGGTAAGGGAAGAGGATCATCTAAAAAGGTGGGGGTAGACTGGATGGTAGGTTCAGTAGGTAAATGAGGGGATAAAATGGAAGAAGTAGCAGCGGCAAAGGGAAACACAAGTTCATGGAATATGACATCCCGTGACAAAAAAAGTTGATTGGTGGTAAAATCAAGTAAAATATAAGCTTTGGAACCAGCCGGGAATCCTAAAAACACACACTTCTTAGCTCGGGGCTCAAACTTTGTACGATGATGTGAAAGTGTAGATGCATAGCAAAGAGAACCAAAAACGCGCAAATCAGTATAAGAAGGGGCTTTGTTATATAACATAAAAAATGGTGTTTGATTTTGAAGAAGTGGAGTTGGCAACCGGTTGATAAGAAAAACAGCATGTAAGATAGCAAAGGGCCAATAAGGAAGGGGAACATGGGATTGAAACAATAAGGCCCGGGCAACATTTAAAATATGTTGATGCTTGCGTTCTACCAACCCATTTTGTTGAGGTGTAGCGACACAAGAAGTTTGATGTATAATACCTTTGGAAGCAAAAAATTGAGACATAAGAAATTCAGGACCATTGTCTGATCTTAAAATTTTAACAGATTTTTGAAATTGAGTTTCAACCAGTGCCAAAAAATTAGTGAGGTGGGTGCGAGTTTCTGATTTGCTATGCATAAGATAAACCCAAGTAAAGCGAGAAAAATCATCAATGATAGTTAAAAAATACCGATAGCCCTGAGTAGAAGTAATGTGGTAAGGACCCCAGATATCACAATGTATTAAATCAAAAACAGCAGTACATGAACTTGTGTGTACAGGAAAACTGGGTCTCTTTTGTTTGGCAAAATGACAAGTATCACAAGGTAATGGTAAAGGATTACAGCCAACAATAGAAGTATGCTTATTCAAAGTAGAAAGAACAGTATTGGACAAGTGTCCTAAACGTAAATGCCAGAGAATAGAGTCTGACTCTGATGAAGCGGAGATAGAATGAATCTGAGTTGAAGAGGGGGAGACCACCCTATCTGCAGTCAAAATATAAAGCCCGTCATGAAGATTTGCTGCACCAATCATCAGCAAAGGTTGGCGTAAGTGAATCTGGCACAATGTGGAAGAAAATGTGAGAAAACAGTTAAGAGATGATGTAAGGCGAGGAACAGAAATAATGTTGAAAGTAAAACAGGGAAGATAGAGGACATTAGTTAAGAAGAGATGAGAAGACAACCGGATTGTGCCAGAAATAGAAGCAGTAGTGGTAGCACCAGTGGGCAAACGAACGATGATTGGAGAAATATTATGATAAGAAGAAAATAAATCGAGGGAAATGCATATATGATCGGTAGCACCAGAGTCCAAGATCCAGGAACTTGAACAAGAAGAAAAGGAATGGCACATACCTGAAGCAGACAGAACAGGAGAAGTAGAAACATGGTTGACTGTAGTGGAAGAGGTCGAAGACGAAGGTGGAAGAGGAGTACTCAAAAGAGTGAGGAGACGCTGATATTGGTCAGGGGAAAGTTGAGGAAGCACCGAAGCTGATGAAGTGTCTGAGGAGGAAGAGGGATGTGGAGCATAATTCGAAGCTTGAATAGAACCTTGAGTAGCTAGACTATTTACCGACGGGGAAGAACCAGAGGATCGAAATTTGAAGCCTGGGGGAAAGCCGTGTTTCCGATAGCACGTCTCCTCAGTATGCCGTGGCTTGCCACAATATGTACACAACTTGCCAGTTTTAGAACCAGAGAAATTTGTCCGAGAACCTTTAGCTAACAGAATAGTTGGTTCAGGCGAAATGTGGAGATCGCGTTCATGTTGCAGGACCAAAGAGAAAACTCGGTGAAGAGGAGGTAGTGGATCTAGGAGCAAGATTTGAGACTTGACTGAGCTGTATTGCTCATTCAAACCGCGCAAGAAATGTATAACATGATCTTCGTCTCGGTAACGGAGAGAGATCGAAGTGGATCCACATTCACAAGATTGCAGGGGACGGATATTACTCAGTTCATCCCACAGCGTTTTGAGGTGAGTATAAAATTCGCTCACAGTGAGATTACCTTGCTTGAAACCGTAGATTTCTTCCTGTAATTCGGCGATGCGAAAGACATCGGATTGGGAGAAACGAGACTTCAGATCAAGCCATATTGCAGAGGCCGTATCAAACCACAGTGTGCTTTTGGCAATAGTTGGAGATAAAGATTTGAGGAGCCAACCTTGATCGAGATTGTTGCACCGCTCCCAAGCCGGAAAAGTTGCATCAGATGACAGAGGTTGAGGAATGGATCCGTCGACGAACTGAATCTTGTTTTTGGAGACAAGAGCAGATCGCATGGCACGAGCCCAGCCGTGATAGTTGGAGCCATCGAGATGTGGAGCAACGAGGACTAGTGCCGGATTTTCGCTAGGGTGAATGTAAAAAGGACTGTGTTGATCAATGGTGGAAACAAAAGAGGAAACTGTCGAAGAGGAAGAAGAAGCCATGAATGAGAGCTTCGAAAAGAGTAAAGGTAAAGAAGGGGGAAGACAGCGAAGATCTCGAGAAGAGAGATCTGAACGGTGGAGAGACCCGAGAGGCGGAGATCTCGAGGAAAAAGAAGTCAGAAAAAAAAAACGTGGCTCAAGATACCATGTGACAAGAACTGATTGAAAAGAATTCTCTGATATTTCTCATTGATGTGTATCGTATATATACAAACTGATACAAGCTAAAGAAGAAGCAATTAGTAATATAACTAACTTAAGTTACATAACAAATAGCAAAATAACAAATAACAAATAGTTTGTTACGTATTGTCTAATACAATGCTTGACAATATTAAATGTTGGCACCTCTCCTAATGAGTTTAAAAAGTAATTTTGTAATATGAAAAATTATAAGAGAATAAATTATTTATAATTATTTAACATTTTTAAAAATCAAAAGCTTTCCAATTTAACAACAAAATCTACTTTTGCAGTGGAGGTAGCAGGAAATCGAAATTGGTTTTGAATCCCAGGTAAGAATACGAATGGGAGAAAATAAGACTTGAGAGCCTTCTAAGAGTATGATTTTTTTGGAGGAGAACTATGAGTTATATTTAAAGCCATAAATTCTAGAAATTTCAAATAAAGACACACAGGTTATCTCTTTGGTAGGAATTAATATCTTTTGTGTTGATCAAAATATCCACTCTGATTTCTCTTTAATAGACATCTTTTATTTTTCTGAGTTCTTCCCGCTGAAAATGAATGGAGAGGGAATATAAGTCCAATTGCAAGTATTGAATGGAGAAAAGGAGTGAACTCTCATCTCACTGATTCCGCGATGCACGGTATTTTCTAGTTTACTTGTCGAACTGCTGAAGCATTTTTTGTTTCTATCAAGGATTAAATCCCTGAGAGCTTCCTTAATTTATCAAATAAAGCACGTGGAAATTAAATTTTTTATATATACACACAATCCTTCCTGCATGTCCCTTAAATATATTTATAATTATGTCCTATTAATTAATTTACAGAGTCAAAAAAGTAGTTAAGTTAATTATTGTTTTTAATTGATGTCCCCTAAATACTCATGCCATTAATGACTATGATTAATTCGCAGCCGAATTGGAATTTCAGGAATAAAACCGGAGATCACTTCTTAGGAAAATGGCAATGGCATGAAGTTTTTAGCACTGTGTATTGATTGTTATGGACCTCGATGTAAAAAAAAAAAAAAGTACTTGTGACAATCAAAGCTTCACACATCAGGGACCTATATGTCTCTATAAGCTCATTGATTATTTGTAATAATAATATTATTTAAAATATTTCTTCCTTACTGTAATTAATATATAATTATTCTGATGGATTTTGACCCTGTTATTCTAGGCTGTGCATCTTAATATGCACGTGAAAGAAGTTGAGATTCTCGCAAAGCTATTCTCCTGATTTGTATCAAGTTTTTTCTTGTCTTTCCCAATTAGAAAAAGAATTGACGAGATAGACTACGTCATATTTTAACGTGTAGAGAAAAAGGGCTCAATAAATAGAAGTATTAAACAACAACTAAATTTTCCTCACACAAGTTCTCTGGCATGTAACTAAAATAAAACCTATGTCAATGAAGCCATTACATGCAAGTATTTTGAAATTAGATCCTCATATTTTCCAAAATGTTTTACATGGTTAAGTTGAAGCAAGCCAAGGCTCTTCATCTCCTTAAATGCTTTAGTGTGTGTTTGGAAAAGCTTATTTTTGTCCAAAACGTGCTTATAATTCGTGATTCACGGTATACGAGGTAAGTATGTGAGAGGAGTTTTTTCTCGGCTTGCGTAATAAGTCCGTTTTTACTGTGCAAAAAGCTTAAACAAACACGCAAGTATCTAAAGATAACGTATTGTTTTATGATATAAGTTCAAAGCCAGCCCCTTTAACACTTTTAGTTCCCTGTAAAATAGTGAATAAAGGAGATTGAACTTTTGAAATTTAAATAGTAAATTAAGCAAAAGACTTGGGACGTTTTTGGCCTGGGATAATAAAAGAAAAGGAGTTATAAATCAAATCTAAATTTCCCCTTAGAAATGTTGACTGACAAGAATAAATAAAACCATAATTTACTATGCTCCTCAGGCTCTCATGATGTCTTACAGAGTTCTCTCTTCCCAGGTCATATATATCAGAGATTGGAAGAGAAGGAACATTCATTGATCCAACTAGGATACAAAATTAATTAAACCCTTGTTTGTAATTTTGGCAATGGGATTGATGACATGAAGTTAAAAGCAAAAGTTGTTTCCTTTCTTAAAAATGCTATACCATGATAAATTTATAGAGAAGAAAAGAACAAGATTTATAAATAATTTATATTTTTTAAGAATAACAAATTAATGACAAATATATAATAAACAAAGGAAAAAGCTCATAAAGACAAAAAATGAATTTTATACACTGACTTAACTTGTATTATTATCTATTGGCTAAAAGAAAAACACATTTTTTTCTAGTATAATTAAGCATTTAACGGTGTCTATTCCTTATATATGTGTTTGTGATATCAAATTAGTTGAATCATATTAAGTATTGTATTAATCCGATTAAAGGCAGCTTGCCAAATAAGATTTTTTTTTTCCCCTTACAAAGTTCAATTTTGCTAATATTCTTATTAAAGCAATTCGGAGAAAAGAGAAAGAGCGACGAAAGAGAAGAAATTATGAAATGAGAAAAGGATATGATCTCATTGATAATGCCAGCTGTGCACTACATATATGGGAGAGGACTGACACATGTATCTACATAACTGAATGGTTACAACTTAACTATATTCTGTTACATTCTAACTACTTAATTACACTATCATTCCCCTTCAATTTAGCATACTCTCCTACATGAAGATATCTTTTGAAATCTGCACATTTTGAACTGGGAAGAGATTTGGTTAAACCATCAGCAACCTAATTGATAGCTGGTATATGATAGACATGAATTTCTTTCCGAATAGCTCTTTCTCTAACAAAATAAAGATCTAACTTCAAGTGTTTTGTCCGAGCATGCAATACTGGTTTTGTAATAAGTAATACAGCACCCTGGTTATCACAGAAGATCTGAGGTGTGACAGGCATTCGGACTCGCAATTCAGAAAGCAAAAACTTAAGCCAGAACACTTCTGACACAGTAGATGCCATTCTCCTATATTCAGACTCAATGCTAGATTTTACCACAAGTTGTTGCTTCTTGGACAACCAGGAAATTAAATTCTTACAAAAATAAAATAAATAGCCACTAGTACTACGTCTATCGTTAACATCACCAGCCCGATCAGCATCACAATAGGCTACAAGTGACCTATTGTTAAAATGTGACAAAAAGAGGCCATGAGTTATAGAACCAGCAAGGTATCTCAAGATGCGTTTAACTGCCACCCAATGTTTTTTTTTTTTTTGATTACAACTGCCACCCAATGTTCTTTCAACGGAGACTGCATAAATTGACACACTTTATTGTCTAAGAAACTAATCTCATGCCTTGTGATCGTCACAGATTGGAGAGCACCTATAATGGATCAGTACAATTCTGCATTAGGGAACAAATGTTGCCCTTCTTTGAAAAGCTTAGCATTAGAGACCATAGGAGGAGTAGCAACCCCTTTAGCACTCGCCATACCTGCCTTCTTGAGAACGTCTTTAACATACTTAGTTTGAGACATAAGAAGAGATCCATCTTGCAGCCGATGAACCTCTATGCCATGAAAATAGTTAAGAGCGCCTAAATCTTTAAGGGAAAATTCTATATTCAAAGCATGCCCAACCTCAGAAATTTTGGAAGAGGAAGTACCAGTAATAATAATGATGTCATCAACATAAGCTAAGGCACACAGAATCTCAAAATCAGCTACCTTGATAAAAAGAGATTGATCACACTTGCTACTAGTAAAACCAAGCTTTTGAAAGGCATCGGACAAATTTCTGATGAGATTCAACCAGAACTACACAAAAATCTTCGTGCCCTCCGAAGAGACATGGCTCAAATTTCCATTGGAGAAATCTATCAGCTAGCTCTTGCAATAATAGATAAACTCTGTGAACAGCACAAGTATTTCAAAGATATGCTTAAAGGCAATATAAAGTTCAAGCATACCTGCAAGAAGCCTTATTTGAAGATTAAGGCAAGGATCCTTAGACTTGCCATTGTTCAACAAAGAAAAAATCTCATTATTGTTCATATTCCAAAAATCCTGACAGAAGATTTTTTCCCAGAAAACAATCTAGAAAAAGAAGAACAATTAGGTTTTTTAAACCTAGGAAATTTTCAAAAGGCAAAGGGATTTGATGTTTTATCTGCAGACAGAAGGGACATTTTGCAAAAAATTGTCCTAATAAAATGAAGAAAGACATTAAGATGATACAACATCTTCATAATATCTTGATGATCACAGGTCAAGATACAGATATTGAAGCATTCCTTTAAGAACAACTTTTCAGAGATAAAGATACTCAGTATGTTCTTCCACTCTCTGATAAAGAAGAAAATTCAGAGTTCTCTGACTTCTCTAATCTTGAATCTAAGACAGATGAAGAAGAGATTTATCCTTATGGATCTATCAACCTTATCAGATCAATCCAACCTTTTTCATCTTCAAAAAACCTAGATCTTCTTTCAGACCAGCCTTCATGTGATCTTTTGGATCTCTTCGATCAAATCCTAAGGAAAACCTCAATATCCCTTTACCAAACATAAAAGTCCAAGTTCTTTCAGACAAATATTCCAAACTTGTCACAGCTATTGCTTTTCTTGATACTGGATCCTGTAAAATAGTAATGAAACCTAATATTCTTCCCTCTAAAGAATGGGTTTCTCATGACCAGTATTATCTTACAGATGATGCCAAGCACTTTAAACTAGATCTTATTTCCAGAAGAAAGATTGGTATTAAATTCTTCCCATGATGTAATTTGAAATTAAAGTACTAGGAAGTGATCTTCTAGGAAAAGATATTCTGTTGGGATTTGATGCTTTCTATCATACCCAGAATCTTATGATCCTACCTAAAGGGATTAAATGGAAAGGACATTTCAGTCCTTATACAGAAATTCCAAGTTTGCTTGAACTTCAACAAGCTCCACCTCCACATTCAGATATTAAAGATCAATTGCTTCAATACTATTCAGACAGCCATGATCAACTTCCTCATTCTTTTCCGTTATGGAACAATCAAGAGTTCTTCATCAAACTACCTTTTCAAAAAGAATAAAGATATCAATCCGACTAAAGTTTCTCATCCAGATATGAATTCTGATGACTTGAAACTTGCCAAAGATGAATGTGTAGCTTTATTAAGGCAAGGACTCATTGAAGTTACGAAGTTTGATTGGGCTTGCCAAGCCTTCTATATTGAAAAAAGATCAGAAATCAAATGAGGAAAAAAGAGACTTGTCATTGATTACAAGCTACTGAATCATTTTCTCTAAGATGATAAGTTTCCCTTACCAAAGCCCAATACTTTGTTCTCTCATCTTAAGAATACCCAAATCTTCTCAGTGTTTGACCTTAAAGTAGGATTTTAGCAATTGGGTATTCACCCAGATGATAGGCCCAAAACTAATTTCTACATTCCAAATGAGCAATACCAGTGGACTGTAATGCCTTTTGGCCTCAAAGTTGCCTCGTCACTATTTCAAAAGGCTATGACCAGAATTTTTGAACCAAATCTCCAAAATGCCCTGATTTATATTGATGATAATAATCTTTGGAGACTTGAAAAAAGAAAACAAAAAAGATTTTGCTTTATTTTTATTCTTAACAGGTATTGCCATCTCCACTCAGATGGGCTCTATTCTACTGGAACAGCAAAACTGTGGAACTCTCCTTTTAATTGGGTTCGTCAAAAGACCCATATTCTTAAGGAACTTGGTCATTATCTAGGACAAGTCAATGTTCGACTAAAGACTAATTGCCATGTCCTAGGTCTAATTCCAGCTGAAGAAGAATATGATCCATTCAAAGGAATTATTCCTTCGGAAACTGGTTATATTACTTAGGGATTCTTCTCTTAGTCAACATCTAGCCAAATTCCCACAGAACTTGAATTCCAAGAATCCCAAGATCCCAATGAAGACTATCCGCAGCTCAATCTTTTTATGCCAGGGACATCTTCTTAAATGTTCCAAGACTCACAACTTGAAGACCTCAAGTGACCTTAGCCAATTTTGCCTCAGGTCTATCCACTGTACTCCACTCAACCCTCAACCCAAAAGGCTCTAGACTTAACCTATCCAGAATATTCTCATAATAACATATGGGATTTAAAATGGGTATTTGTTGAGCACTATGGAGATCATGACAATGATAATTTGTCCCCTAATGATGATAATGAGCCTATATGCAAAAGTTAAGATCTGACCCTCCAAAATTGTCAGCAGCAACCTAATTGTTCAAAAGTGTCAGCAGCCTTATCCTATATAAAAGTTACTTTTGACGTGTGATTTACGTTTTGAAAAGTCTATATCTGCGTGCTTAGAAGGTGTGATAATGGTCGTAAAGTCCATAGTCATGTTTGTCTACTTCATAGAATCACAATAATGTTCACAAAATCATACATTCATGTTAATCGTGTTACATAAATTAAGCTTCCATTATATAGCATGAATAGAAGGGAATTTAAGTTATACCTATCCTGTATCCTAAAGATGTTATCCATTAAAAGTTTCAATAATGACACACAATGTAGTAAAATACCCTGAATTTTGAGATTTGAGACTAGAGAATAAGCCTGAAATAAGTGGACTGCTAAGCCTGGTTTAGCAGGATCCCAAATTTCAATCAAGGGTAAATGACTCCAAAAGTGGATGTGATTATTGATAAATAAACCCTTTTGGAGACTATGATGTGATTTGGGATTCGAATGTGTTATGAGCAGCGCCGAAAGCCTATATTTGAGTTCAACTATGGATTAACATCTAAATTGGACAAAAATAAGGGGGAGGGCGTATGTATGGTGTATTGGAATGAAAAGAATGTGTTTGATGGTGATTCAGAAAGAATTACCACAATCAGGGGTAAAACGGTAAAGTTACCGACCAATTGATCGGTTACTGAAGAGGAAGCTCTTTGGTAACTCAAAGATCAATGGTTGTGATTGGTTGTTATAAGATTAAAAGGGTGGAATCCCATGTGTTGTGTTCATGTAAAATCATGGAGGTGAAACAAGATTGTGACAAGTGGCACTATGTGAGCCCTTGGATTGGTCAAAGTGTCAAAACACATCTTCCCTCTCTCCTCTCTGTAACCCCCTCACCTTAATTATATCCGAAATAAGCGATTAAAATGAAATACAGACCAATAATAAACAAAACTCATATAAGATCCCACCTTCACAATGGGGCTTTCACAAATACCTTTCTAAATCACTCACACCTGATCTCACATTCAAATTCCGAATACAGTTACTACGCGAAGATAAATCACATTCATATAAATATCAAAGTGTACAACATACCTCCCGGTAATTCTGGGTTATTACCTTTGCTAAAAAATCATAGGGCACATTCGCCCATACAACTCCTCAAATAGGGATTACACAACCTAACTTGAATACATATACAAATACCCAAATGCTCAATCCAAATACATAAACATAAACCCAACAGAATGGACAACCAACTACCAACTCTCATCTCGAATGAGTCCTAGCCGCTCCCTCCACGAGCCTCTTGCCCTGTCTAAATTGTTGGTAGGGGAGGGTGAGATTCGAGAGAATCTCAGTAGGGAAACATTATCAATATATAGGTAAGATAAGTGTTTAATGCATGACATGCTTGTATCACATAACTCATGCACACATACAATGACAAATCTATAAGTTCAATACTTCGAACGATACACATATGGCCATAGCATATATTGAAACATAGCTTCAAATCATTCATATATGTTCCACATAATCAAGCAAAGCAATAACATGCATCAACACATTAACACAGTTATCAGAGTATGCAAGAGAGATAAGTTCCCTATTTTACCTTTTATGCACTGTTTAGAGAACCGGACCGGACCGGACGGTCGGACCGGTTGGACCGTCGGCCGGTCATTGAAGCGGGCCGGATTTATGCATTGAGCCGTTTTTCTTAAGGAGCCGTTTTGGACCGTTGTTTAGCCGGTTTTGAGCCGTCAACCGTCATTGAGCCGGAAACCGGACCGGTTTTTCAAAAACCGTCCGGTCCAATAAAAAAGCAGGAAATTTTTTTTATATTGGATGCTGAAAAAAAATTTTAAAAATGGCATGTAAATTTTGGACATGTTATTTTATTTTATTAATATTATATGCTACTATTTTTTTTTCTAAGTATATTATATGTTACTAATTTTAATAATTTGGTTTGTTGCAAACTATTTTATAAAAAAGCTTTTGAAGAAAAAGGCAATGAGGTTTATCCTCAAGCTAAGGATGAAATTAGAAGCACTGAGATTGAATTAAAGGTCTTAATTTTAGGTCATTTCTTCAAGATGTTGATGACATTTACCACTCTAGTCGTATTTATAAGTTCATTTTAACTAAATTTCACATACCAAAGAGAGGTAGTTAACTCAATGATTATGGGGTAAATTTATGACTATGCCCTCATTTATGAATGAGTACTTTTCAACTCTTTCTTCTCTATCTATCTTTAAATTATTTCTTCATTTGTACAATAAATAGGGGTAAAATTATCACAATCTCATTTATTACACTTAAACTAGATTGATAAATAGGACCAATTTTTTTTTTATAAAAAAAAACTTATAAATAGGACTAGAGTGGTATGGTTTAATATCTTTCAAGAAACTCATGCTTGGATCAATCAAGAGCCACCAATATTTGACAAGTCATGAAATCATTATTGTTAATACATTTTGTTAGGTTGATGGTTGATTTAATGGTATTCCTTAAATGGTATTTTGTTACTTTATTAACTTCATATAAAATTGGACTGAAGATTAATTGTAATATATAATATATATATTATTTTTAAATGTTATTATTACGTCACCGGTTCGACCGAACGACTCAACCGTTCCAACCGGTTGAACCATGACCCGTTGACCATTCCGGCTCGACTTCCGGTCTGGCTTTTAAAACATTACTTTTATGCCTCGAAATGTGTGCCTCAATCTACGTGCAAACAGCTCGGGGCTTCATATTCGATCCTACAACGTCAAATATACTATTTAGACACTTCCATAGTGTTTCTGGGGGTTATATGAGGCTATATTGAAAATTTACTAAAATGCCCCCGGGGACCCGGCCCGGCCCCACCGTACCTAGTCCGGCTGTACTTTTCCTGAAATTTTGACATGGCTATTCAGACATATTTCGGCCCAAGGAATCTATTTCCGAACTTTAAATTATCAAATTCAATGTCAATTACAAAATTACCCTTGGCAGCCCCACTTTAAGGGTTTCAGTGCGTTTTCGAATTATGCTTTTTCGGCCTTTTCCGAAAAAGTGACCAACTGTAACCCCACCTAATTTTCACTCCTGAACTCAATGGAATCATCAAATCATTGAAAATCCATATCTAAGGCAAATATACAGCCATAACCGAAATATACAAGTACTCCGGGGAAAATTGGGTACTTCGTAAACGCATTCTTTTCTACTCCTAACAACTTTATTGACTATTCCATTAGGTTACTACTACTATTTAGTACCAATTTGGGCAGCATAACAGCCCCACACTCCCATTTTCTATTTTTGAAACCAATGACAATCTGACAAAATTTCACCGATTAAATTGTCCACAGTAGCCAGAATAGTCAATACACAAGAGTTTGGAAGTTACCTCAAGCTCCCACTAGCTTTTCTCAAGAGTGGCTGAAACCCTATCCCTTCTTAACCATGAAAATTGAGATTCCAACACCTTAAAGAACATGAAAGAGAAGCTTAGGAGCAAGGTTATACGCGTTAGGAGCTAGATCGTTGGAGAAATCGGCTTACCTTGCGAGATTTCTTCCTCTTTCTCTCTCTAAAGATCACAAACGTCTCTCTCTCTCTTTTCAGCTGAAACTCACGACAGAAATGAGAGAAAGAAGAAGATGGGAAATATTTTAATTCCATGATGATGTCATCTTTTATTTTGATGATGTCATAATTCCCATTTTCGGATTTTCTGCCCAAACTTTGAAAAATCATAACTAATTCTAGCAAAATCAAAATGAGGTGATTCCAAATCCAAATGAAAGGTATTTAAGTTTTATTTATAGGAAAAATATGGGACATTACCAAAAATCACTACAAAATTCCAGAATTACATAAACCTTATCACTGCTCCAAAACAGAGTTTAGTTTCCATCCCAAACTTTGGACAGTCATATCTCCTAGCTCACAAAATGAAATGGCACAAATTGTATGTCTATTTTGAAGCTTGGCAGGTGAACTTTGAGACTGGAAAGTTTCAGAATTTTTAGACACCATTTGTGCATTCAAAACGTTCACACAAACTGACTGCCCGTAATAGAGTTTCACTGGACAGAATTTCAGATTTTGCATCTTTGCTTCCAATGGTCCCATTTTCATACCAAACATCATTCCTACATAAATTTTCACAAGGAATCCATTGGAAACACCAAATCAATCAAATTCCCATCTCATTGGCATGTTTTCACAACAATCTCAACATGTCAACACAATTCACATTTCAAAACCTAACATTGCAACTTTTCCATTCCAAAGTTTCAAACCAATTTCAATGACATCAAAACACACTATGACAACATTTCCAACACAATACCTATTGGAAATTGTGCCCTAAGGGCCAATCATTGTACTTTAAACATTATTATTTTAATGAAATTTCTCCATTATGTTATCATATTATTTGCATGTTAACTGTGATAATTGTATCCTTGGATAATTCATAAAGATTATCCTAAAATGTCCCTGGTCGGTCATCTATGCGGGAGCAGAGATGAAACAAGACCAGTATGACTTTGATAAGATATGGAGATACGAATCAAAGTCTTAGGCACTTGTAAGAGTACAAGGTGCTGGACCGACCCACTATGAGAAAGCTACATGGATCAAGTCATAAGCTTTTCTCATGTATAACCACGTCACAATGCCCTTAGACCTGAGGTCATCATGGATTCCTACATGAGAGTTGCTAAGCTTTGAACTAGTCAAAAGTCACTTTTGACCGGGTGATGATAAAGGCTACGATCGGGCTTGGTGGTTTTTCATGTAGAGGAATATGAATGATCAAGATGGAATTTATCCCTCACATTAGTAGAGAGATATTATTGGGCCCCTCGTGAGTGAGTCTGAGAAATGTATGGCCATACTATGATGAAAGGAGTTTCTGTCTCTATTATCAGGCTACTCAGGAATCAAGAAAGTAATGGTCAGGAACAAGAGGATGACATTTTCCATGCCTTATCCTTGATCGATATATCGTGTGACAAAAGGGACGTGACATGGTTGTATGACAGGTTGCATCGGGATAACGATCCTCATATGAATTGGGTAGTCGTAATGTCTTGCTAGAGGCCGCTTGGGACTTTTGGGTTAGTGTAGTTATTGGCCCACTGCCAACTTCATATGGGCCTACAGGGTCGCACACAAGAATAGCCCAACACGAGATAATGTTTGATTTAGGGTGGATGAATTTTATATATATATATATAATATAAAATTCATTAATAATATTATATAGATATATATATATATATATATATATATATATATATATATATATATATTTTAAATATAAAATTCATAAATTTTCATACAAGGAAATATTTATAATAACTCCATAAGTAACCCAGAAACTTCATCAGATCTAGCATATCTCTACCAACTGGAAGGTGAAGGTATCAGTAGTAAAGTTAATTACGAATTTTTTTAGATCTAGCTCTTTTCGCTCCAACTCCTCTCGCTCTTCTAGATCTTTTGCATCTCCTTCTACTCCTTCTACACAACAACCTGGTCCTATGACCAACAAAAGTTTTGGGAATTCTTCCCTCCAAAATAATATTTTCAACAATGAAATTCATTTTGAAGATATTAACCAAAAATTTAGTGATTGGACTATTCCAGTCATTAACCAAAATGATTTATACAAACCTGAGGATAAAAAATATTTCAAAACTTCTGACTATATAATCAGAACTGTTGAAGAAACAATTCCTCTAAAAGAAGAACCAACTGATATGTGTATCTTATCAGAAGATTCAATCTTAAAACACCAAAAGAAATTTAAATTTATTCACATTGGGTGTGTTCAGGTGGCTGTCATCCCTTTGGTAAAAGCTGGTCTTGATGTCTCGACATTAGTATGTGTTAGAGATGGTAGACATGAAATCTTTTCAAGATCACTTTTTGGAATGGTTGAAGCAGGTCTTAATGAAGGACCAATTTACTTTAACTGTTTCCCAAATTTAACAGCTTCATTACATGATGATCCTGTTATTGAATGTTTAAAACTAAGTTTGAAATTGCACGGATTCCACATGAAACCTGGAGTTTCACCTGTAGCCTTAGTTTACAGGATCCAGTACAAAGTTATGAATTCGTCAACTTCAAATGTCAAAATGTTTCCTCAAGGAAAAGAAACATGTCTATTTCTAACAGATGCTACTAGAGCAAATGTTAATATTCCAAAACCAATAAAATGGGAAGATATTACTCTTCCAGATGACTGGGAAATGGCTAAAATTGCTCCTGTCATACCAAAACCTGTAAATAATGCTTTTAATGTTACTCAAAATATTAATGGAGATGTTAGAATTACATTTGATAGATCCAGAAGGTCTTTCTCTTGTGCTTCTAGAACTCCATCTATTGCAGAAAGTTACAGGACTGCTCTAGAACAACCTTCTAGGCATTCTTGTAGTTCTTCTGTCAAAGATCAAATTATTTCACCCTCAGTATTGCAAGGTCTTAGTGAGTCAGCCAGTGTTGTCAAACCTGTCTACCAAAATTTAGACCAAAACACTGAAGATGAAACCCAAACTTGCCAATCTCCAACATACTCTGACATGAATATGATTGAGCAACAATTTGAATTAGATAAAGAACTCTTACGAAAAGATTTCTATTCTAATGAAAACTCTAAAAGAAGGAAATGGTTTTTCCAAAAGTTCAAAACTAAAGGATTGCGAAAACCAATTCAAGAAAAGTTTTACAAAATGCTTGAAAGGTATAAACTTCATATTCCTTTCTTTCTCTGGTTTGAAGCCTATGTGAAAGACGAGAATATAAAGGATTATCCTTTTGGACCATTTCAGGGAGTCAATACCTCTTGGGTTTTGAAAAATAAAGACAGATATGAATCTGATCTTCCTCCAAAACAATCTTACCAGGTTCCTGGTGCAAAAATTGGTGAGTCAACTGTCATTGCCTCTCCTTTCAAAATAAAAGATGCTAGAGCAGATGCAAGTACTGAAGATATCAAAAATCTCATTGAACAAAATAATTATACAAATTCGTATTTGCAAACTCTAGGCGATCACATTTTGAAAAAACCTGTTACTAGTGAAGCTAAAGAAATTTCTTTTAGCTCCACCAGTACACAACCAATTTTTAAACCTTATGCTATTCCTGCTACTAGCTCTTATAGTATAAGGAAAGGAAATCTTGAAACAAGGATTAATGAAGAATTAAAAAAGTTAATCAAAGATATTCCTGAAATTCCCCAAAAATATGAGAAAACTGTTTCTTCAGTTTCAAAATTAGCTATTAATGCTATAAAAAACAATCAAACAAGTTCAAGTGATGATTGTCCAAAAATTCATGAAATAAAACAAGAAAATTGGAAAAATCCAACAAAATTGTATTATCCGAGAGCTACTCCTCCGGATATAATGCTCGAAGAAAGAGACTCTTCTCTTCGACAATTTAATGCAAACAACATCTATGTGTGGAACATAGATGGCCAATCTGAAACAAATATTTTAGAAGTTTGCCAACAAATGACAATGGTTAGTAATGCCTATGCAATATATAACAATTGTCAAGAGGAAGATGTTGTTCATATACTGCTATCTGGCATTACTGGGCAACTCAGAGGTTGGTGGGATTTTCATCTCACACAAGAACAAAAAAATCTGATTTTGCAGACCAAAAAAACCACTCAAGATGGTATTGTTATCACTGATAGTAATGGTGAACCAATGTCTGATGCTGTTAACTATCTTATAGTTAATATCATTGCTCATTTCGTTGGTGATCCATCACTATGGAGAGATAAATCGGCAGATCTTCTGTCAAACCTAAAGTGTAAAACTCTATCCAACTTCAGATGGTATAGAGACAATTTTCTCTTAAGAGTTATGACCAGAGAAGATGGAAATCATCCAATCTGGAAAGAAAAATTTCTTGCTGGTCTTCCTAGATCTCTAGGAGATAAGATCAGAGAAAAAATAAGAAATCAAACTGGTGATGGTCAAATCCATTACGAAAATTTAACAAATGGACAGTTAATTGCAATTGTTCAAAAAACTGCTTTGAAAATTTGCCAAGAAGATAAAATTCAACATCAACTTGCCAAAGAAAAAGCATCAAATAGGAAGGATCTAGGAACCTTCTGTGAACAATTTGGTTTTCCTGCTTGTAAGAAATCTAAAAAACCTAAACACAAGCATGAAGACAAGGAATACAAGGCTAAAAGATATTACAAAAATATCGAAAACCTTGGAAGAAACCAAAAACAAACAAACCCAGAAATTTGAAAAATGAATTCAAATCAAAACCTCCTATGGATCTTCCCAAAGGAAAAATTGTTTGTTTTAGATGTGGCAAAGAAGGCCACATGGCAAGATATTGTAGGCTTAATAAAAGAATTAATGCCTTACAACTTGAAGAGCCAGTTCTTCAACAATTAAACAATCTTTTGATTGAAGAAACCTCTTCTGAAGAAGAATATGAGATATCATCATCTGAAGGAGAAGTGAATGAACTTCAGGGCGAAGTAAATAAGCTTCAACTTGATGATATTTCATCTTCATCTGAAGAAGATGATTTTCAAATAAACTGTCTTGACAAGTTTGCTAAGAGTTCAGAAAAGTCTGTTCTTGATGACCCAATCAAGGAATCGGTCTTAACCGGTCCCGGGATAGACAGTTTACAAATAAATGTTATTGAAGAAGATTTGGTTTTTGAAATAATTAACTCTCTTCCAACAAATGAAGAAAAGGTTAAATTTTTCAACAAACTAAGAGATAGCACTGCTTCTTCTTCTTCAAAACCAAACCAAAAATATTTGCAAAAGAATTTGCAAACAAGATATGATTTTTCTGAAATAATCAAAAGATTTCAGTCTAACCCAAAACCTGTTTCAATCTCTGACCTTCAGAATGAAATAGACAATTTAAAAGAAGAGATAAGAAACCTGAAGAATACTCAGGAATTCCATTCTCTTATTTTAAATCAAATCCAGGAAGAAAGTCTTGATAATGGAAAGAAAGTCGAAGAAGTTAAAAACTCATCGCAAGATGATGAAACGCCTTCTGAGAGTTTCTTGAACATTATATCAAGAGTTTTAATCCAAAAATGGCTTGTGCCAGTTAAAATTATTGTTGCTAATACCTACATATTAGAAACAATAGCTTTGTGGGACACTGGTGCAGCTCTGAGCTGCATCAGAGAAGGTCTAATTCCAACAAAATTCTTTCAAAAAACCACAGAAAATCTTTGTGGACCAAACAAGTCTCCATTGGACGTTAGCTACAAGCTTTCAAATGCAGTAGTTGAAAATAATGGTGTTAAGATTGAAGAAACCTTTATCCTAGCAAAAGTTTTATCTCAAGATGTAATTCTTGGGTCTCCTTTCATCAATAGGTTAATTCCATACTTAACTTATAATGAGGGAAATGAAACTGATGTTCTTGGGAAAAGGATTTTTTTTAAATTTGTTAATCCACCTTATATAAAATTTATCAATCAAATTGAATATAAGGAAAATCAAATCAATTTTCTAAAAGAAGAAGTTTCTTACAAGGCAATTGAAAGTCAATTGGAGAAACCTTTTCTAAAACAGAAAATACAAAAGGCTTTAAAAAATATTCAGGACACAGTTTGTTCTGATTTTCCAAATGCTTTTTGGGAAAGAAAGAAGGGTTAAGGTGCAAAAATAGCCACAAACTTTTATCAAAAGTGCACCCACCACCATAAACTTTTTTTTGGTGCAAAAATAACCTTAAACTTAAAAAAGAGGGGCAAAAGTGATTACTCTGTTAAAACAGCTTAACTCCATCTATTATATATTAAAAGTACCAAAATACCCCCACAGCCAGAAAAAACCCACCCTCCCCCGCCGAACCGCTCCATCTCATCCTCTGTTGGTTCTTCCACTATACTAATTTCATCATCAACAATCAATCCACAAAAAAACACAAAACCAAACTACTCTACATCAACGTCTAGAGCATCAAGAGACATAAAGTGGAGCTGATATAAACAATCAAATATCTCAATCATTGAAAAAATTGGGGAAAAAAATATAAAATACAAATGGGAAACTCGGGGCTGAAGATTGCTGCAAATTAATAACCCTTCAGAATCAAATCAAATAATTACCTCAAACAAAAATATGGAGCTTCCAAGTCTGTGTTCCGAGGTTGAAAGCTAAAGGAAAAAAGGAAATAAGAAACGATGAGGGAAGTTGCAAATATAAGAATAGTTCCGGCTCAGCATTGAAAGAAACTGGGATTGATGAGGAGGATTGTAGGGGGAAGATGCGATGGAGAAGGGGTGCGCGAAATGGCCTGAGTGGGATTGCCGCCAACCCCGGAATTGTGTGGAGGCGAAGACTGAGGTCGAGTGCCGACAAGGAGGCGGCAGAGAGGGCTAAAGCGACGATCAGGACAAGAGCGAGTGGGGAGAGGAAGATGAGATTCTTCTTGCTGCGGGGGGAGGCGGCGAGAGGAGCCGCCGGGCTGGGAGGGTTGGAGCCTGTCCTTCTAGTCCGTGAGAGATCGCGTCAATCTCGCCGCCTACTGATCTGGCCCAGGAGGTTGCCGCTATCATTAGTTGTGGATGATGCCGTCGTCTTCACCGGGCACAAAGAGGAAGTCGCCGCCGTCGAATGAGAAGGGAGGGTTTGGGGGGGAGAGGACGATGAGAAGGGATAAAGGAGGGGGCAATGAAGGAAATTACAAAAATGTAGGTATTTTTATTTTTTTAATAATGTGGGGCCCACCTAAAAAGATAACGTCCGTTCTCTTAATTTAACGGGATGTCAGTTTTGCTCTCTTTTTTAAAGTATATAGATACTTTTGCACCAAAAAAAAGTTTATGGTGGTGGATGCACTTTTAATAAAAGTTCGTGGCTATTTTTGCACCTTAACCCAAGAAAGAAACATATAATTGATTTGCCTTATGAAAAGGATTTCAATGAAAGAGCAATCCCAATGAAAGCTCGTCCAATTCAAATGAACCAAGAACTCTTGGAACATTGCAAAAATGAAATAACGGATTTACTGGCAAAAGGTTTAATCCGTAAGAGCCAAAGTCCTTGGTCTTGTGCAGCTTTTTATGTCAATAAAAATGCTGAACTTGAAAGAGGAACTCCGAGACTTGTAATTAATTACAAGCCTCTCAATCAAGCTCTTCAATGGATTAGGTATCCAATACCTAATAAAAAAGATCTTCTAAATCGCCTTTACCAGGCAAAAATATTTTCAAAATTCGATATGAAATCTGGCTTTTGGCAAATCCAAATTTCAGAAAAAGAAAGGTATAAGATTGCATTCACAGTCCCATTTGGGCAATACGAATGGAATGTTATGCCTTTTGGTTTGAAAAATGCACCCTCTGAATTTCAAAAGGTTATGAATGAAATTTTCAATCCTTTTACAAAATTTATCATCGTATATATTGATGATGTTTTAGTGTTCTCAGAATCGATTGACCAACACTTTAAACATGTCAAAATTTTTGCAGATGTAGCTAAGTTCAATGGCTTAGCAGTCTCTAAAACCAAAATTAGTCTATTTCAGACAAAAATTCGGTTTCTTGGTCATCATATATACCAAGGAACCATTGTCCCAATTGATCGTGCAATTCAGTTTGCCGATAAATTTCCAGACCAAATTCTGGACAAAACTAAACTTCAAAGATTCCTAGGTTGTTTGAATTACGTAGGTGATTTCATTCCTGACCTAAACAATATCATTAAGCCTCTCCATGAGCGTCTTTCAAAAGTTCCTCCTCCGTGGACTGATGATCACACTAATGTGGTTATCAAAATCAAATCCTTGGTCAAAGATCTTCCATGCTTGTATCTCTCAAATCCACAAGCATTCAAAATTGTTGAAACAGATGCCTCTGACATAGGTTATGGTGGTATTCTTAAACAAAAAATTGATGGTAAAGAGCATTGCATTGCATTTACTTCAAAACATTGGAATAAAGCTCAACAAAACTATTCTACAATCAAAAAAGAAATTTTAGCAATTGTTTTGTGCATAAACAAATTTCAAAGTGATTTGCTAAATCAAAAATTTTTAATTAGGGTTGATTGTAAAGCTGCAAAAGATGTTTTGCAAAAAGATGTCAAAAATCTTGCATCAAAACAAATTTTTGCCCGATAGCAAGCAATTTTAAGTGTCTTTGATTTTGATATTGAATTTATCAAAGGTACTTCAAATTCCCTACCAGACTTTCTAACTAGAGAGTTCTTGCAGGCGAAATAAGGTGATCAAAATGAGTGATCGAGAAAAGAAAAAGAAGCTAAGGGCCAAAGCCAAAACAAAAGAAGATCCAGAAAGGATCACAAAAGAAGAAGCAGCCCAATTAAAGGCTGCAATCAAACTATCAAAAGAGTCATTGACTCAAGGATCTTCAATCCACCAAAAAGGTTCCCCTTCAGGGACCAAACCCATCCCAAAATCTACTGGAACCATAATGGATCCTTCCTATTATGGAATTCCAATTGAAACCCTTTTAGCTTTACAAGCTAATCAAAATTTGGCCAAGTTGCCAACCAAAACATGGGCTGATGTTACCGAAATGGAACAATCCAAAGCCTTAACCTCATTTACATTGGATCCAGAATCCCTTGCCCTGGCAATCCAAAAAACTTCCCAAACAATTTCAAAGGCTGGTTCAACCTCAAAAGAATTGGCAATCTATTCCCAACCAACACAAACCACCTTTATGTTAAAACCAGAAAAGGTCTTAAACCTTTTTCACACAGAACCAGGTTTCTGTGACAAAAATCCTGTTGCATTGGCAACCAAAATTTATCCGAAAGGATTTCATTTTAATCCAAAAACTTTGGAAAAAACACAAAAGTTTTATGAGCTTATTCTTGTAGATACAGAATCTACAGAAATAAGACATTTTGTAGATAAGCAACATCCTGATGATAAGAGTATCCATGGATATTCTACTTTCAGATTCAGGAAGTTCTTACTACCAAAAGATTGGGGTCAAGACCTCAACAAAAAGAAAAGATTTTCAATAAAAAATATGGATCCAATTGGTTTCACTTACTGGGATTATTTGGATGCATGGTGGTGTACCTTCTGGTACCAAAACCCAAGTTTTAGTCATACTTGGCTTTTCATGTTTTCGTATGACTTGGAAGTAAAATACCAATTTCCATTGTGGTTTAACCAATGGTGGGATTATTCCGGTCCTATCCAGGAAATTTTACCAACTACGGTGAAAATTGGGTTTGACTATTTCAAAGGTCGGATCAATCTTAATGAAGATCCATTCCCAGCAGATCTCCATTATTTTTCAAAATTTGGTTTAGCCTGGGTATTCAAATGGACTTATAAATATGGTCCTTCAAAGTACCAAAAGATTTTTCCGATGTTACAACGGACCTCTTCAATTAAATGGTGGGTTAAGTTTTCATACATAAATAATATATCGGAAACAAACCTCAAGAAGTGGTTCAAACGGAATCCAAAATTTCTAATGGCAGAAGATCACGAATCAGCAGTGTTCCTAAACCAGAAAGCAAAAATTTCAGCATGTTTGGCCTCGGCAACTGACAAACAGGCCTTAGCCCAACAATTGCATGAAATCCTTGGGCTTCTCCAAACCCAAGAACCAAAATCAAGTCCTTCAGCCCAATCCTCAGATGGATCAGAAGCTGGAGACCCGGCCCAATACTTTGGCCATGATTCGGACGATGAGATCATTAGCCTTGGTGAAGATTGATTCGGACACAAAGCTGTCGGCACGAGAGTCCAAGACTTGCTGACGCAAAAGATTCTCTGCTTTTGTAAAGTTGTAATCTTGTCTTTACTTTAGCAGACAAATTGATGTAATTTACTTTTATTTTAAGTAAAAGCAAAAGTAAAAGTACTTTTACCTGAGTAACATGTTTTCTACTCCGGTTAAAGTAATTTTACTCAAAGTAAAAATGTGCATAGTAACTGATTCGAAAGCCTATAAAATGGCATTCCATTTCAATTGTAAGGCACCCCGAGTTGTGTTGACGACTCAATTCTCTCTCCCCTCCTCCTCCAAGGTTGATAAACCTTTGTGTGTTTTATTGTTTTCTCTGTAATTTTCCTTATGTTTGTACTGTTTTAATCTTCAATAA
This sequence comes from Inga leiocalycina, assembly GCA_963242795.1. Classification (NCBI taxonomy): domain Eukaryota; kingdom Viridiplantae; phylum Streptophyta; class Magnoliopsida; order Fabales; family Fabaceae; genus Inga; species Inga leiocalycina. Next base: position 21,183,503 of record OY725324.1, read on the forward strand.
TATATCAGTTTTGTAAATCTTCATCTCTCTTATGCATTCATATTCATTCTGCATCTAATAATTTAACGATTCCGATCGGTCTCTACTTCTCTCCCTTTCTGTCTCTTTAAGTTTTATCTCAAGATGTAATTCTTGGGTCTCCTTTCATCAATAGGTTAATTCCATACTTAACTTATAATGAGGGAATTGAAACTGATGTTCTTGGGAAAAGGATTTTTTTAAAATTTGTTAATCCACCTTATATAAAATTTATCAATCAAATTGAATATAAGGAAAATCAAATTATATTATATTATATTATATTATTATATTTAATAATATTATATAGATATATATATATTCCAAATATTATATATATATATATATATATATATATATATATATATATATATATATATATGTATATATATATTATATGATATTATTATATTGTGTTGGTTTTAAATTTAATTTATTAAGATATATTAAATTTAATAACTAACATGATAGAGATATAGTATCTCAGATTTAATTTATGAAGATAAATTAAATCTAATGGCTCTTTATTTAGATTAAATAAATAGGTTAAATTAAAACTGTTGGACAGATTTAATTTAAACTGAATTTATTTAATTAACTCATCAAGATATTAATTGTTAATTAATTTCGAAATTAATGATGATTAATTTTGAAATTTGAAAATAACCCTCATGGGTTATAAACTTGATAGAGCTGATAGACTCAGTGTACATCAGAAGACATTAGAGGCGCTAGCACGCAGTCTCGGTTGGAGAGCATTCGTGTGGATACCGGTAGAGGGAGCGGACCTGACGTGTTGGCTCCTAGAGATCGTGAAAACTCTGAATCATCAAAAAGTTATGAATCCTTCCAACTTGGTTTAAACGCCATTGATAGATCCTCGATTAGGATCAGTGAAAATTTTTAAATTCTTTCGCTGTGCTTACCGATCCTACAATACCCCATTCAAATCTTCCCTCTATTATAAGTCAATTTGGATGTTAATCCACAATTGAACTCAAATACAGGGTTTTGGCGCTGCTTACAACACACACGAATCACATTCGAGTGCCAAATCACATCATATTCTCCAAAAGGGTTATTTATCACTAACCACATCCACTTTTGGAGTCATTAACCCTTAATCACAATTTGGGATCTTGCTAAACTGGGGCTTAGCAATCCACTAATCTCAGGCTTATTTTCTAAGCTCAAGTCTCAAAAGTCAGGGTATTACACTCTCCCTCTCTTTAGGTTGGCCATAAGGTTCTTAGGCACTCAAAAAATGATCTCTTTATATCTCATTTCAGCAGCCATGGACGTTTTAAGAGGAGGGAGGAAAGTGATATCAAAAGGAGAGATTTTGGTTGGCTTATTGTCCTGTAATGCTCAAATATCCTTCTTTAATATTGTTCATAGTGATGAGAGCTTTATCTCTATGGTTTTAGGTTTCTGAAAGAAGGTATTTGAGACCTTGAAGAATTTAGGAAGTGGAGGAATCAAAGAATTGGCATTAAGAAGAGGAAGATGTGAGTATTTGATGACTTTTGACCTAACTATTGTGGTTATTGGTTGAGTATTGTGAATTGTGGAATTTTACCTGATTTGTGTGTGATTTTGAAAATGATGAATTGCCTTGTGTATTGTGGTGCAATTGGTGTTTTGTTGTGTGATATGATCATTGGAATTGGTTTGGAACATTAAATGGAAAGTTTGGAAATTCTTTCCAGTGTGAATTCTGTCTGGGCAGTCTGTTTGTGTTGCCGTTTTGAATCAGCAAATGATGTCATTAAATTCTAAAACTTTCCAGTCTTAAGTTTCACATTCCAAGATTCAAAATGGATATATAAATTGTGTCATTTCATTTTGTGAGCTGGGAGTTATAGTGTTCCAAAGTTTGGGATTGAAACGAGACTCTGTTTTGGAGCAATATTGAGTTTTGGATAATTCTGGAATTGCATGGTGATTTCTGGTAATGGCCAATATTTTTCCAGTAAAGAGGACTTAAATATCTTTCATTTGGCTTTGGAATCACCTCATTTCTATTTTTTTGGAATTAGTTATGATTTTTGAAAGTTCATCCAAGAAACAAGATTTTTTTGGCACGGCCAGAGGTTATGGACTGTGGCCCAAATGTTTTTGGCCTATTTTTTGCCACGGCCAGCAGATTCTTGGACCTCGGCCATCCCCCAAAAATCAGTATTTTGGACTTCCGAAGATGGTCTTTGGTCAAGTGCTTTCCCAACCCTTTAGGCATATGTTTGGGCTTTGAGTAGCCACTTAAAGGTTATGAATGATAACCAACTTAAGCATTTGAAAGTTAAGGAATTGGAAAAGGGATTAACCCTATGTCCTTGCTTTGGTTATAGGGTTTGATGTTCGTCCTGATCGTGAGAAGCGGTACTGAAGCATATTACCTCTTTTGCATGTATTTGATATTTGTGTTGGTGTATTGATGCATGTATTTCTTTGCTGGATTATGTGAAACATATATGAATGATTGTAGCTCTGTTTCTATTTATGCTATGGCCATGAGTATGTTGTTGAAACATTGAGCACGCAGATATGTCATTGTGTGAGCATGAGTTATGTATTGCAAGCATGTCATGCATTAAACACTTATCTCGCATGCATACTGGTATTTGTTTCCTACTGATATTCTCTAGAATCTCCCCCTCCCAACCAACAGTTAGACAGGGCAAGCGGATCAAGGAGGGAGCAAGCAACCAAGGGCGGCTAAGGCTCTTGTTGAAGTATAGTTTTGGTAGTTGGTTATCATAGATGTTGGGATGACTGTATTTGGTTGTGGATATGTATTTGAGATGACATTGTGTAATCCCCTGTTTGAGAATTTGTATACCCTTTTAATAAAGGTATGACCCAGGATTGCCGAGAATTATGATGTGCACTCTGATATTTATATGAACGTGATTTACCTTCGCATAGTAATTGTATTCAAAATGTGAATCTGAGAACAGGTGAATTGTATTTCAAAAGGTATTTATGACAAACCCTATTTCGAAAAGTATGGGATTTTAAATGAGTTTTGAATACCGTTGGTCTTTAATTCATTTTAATTATGTATTTTAAATATAATTATGGAGGGGGTTATATGTGGTATTAGACCATGTGCTTAGTTGATTACTATAAGTTTTGGTTTCATAACATTTAAACGGGGAAAACATCCTTTTATGATTGGAGTGTATGTATATATTTTTATAGCTTAAAATAAACACGCTTTATGTAGATTGACGAAATTGTATGATCTCGCTCCCCGCTTCCCTTCCACACAAATATTAGCAAAATTCAAAATAATTAAAATTAAAAAAGCTCGATAATTAAAAAAGCTGGATAATTAATTTGCACGACAAATCCATGCTTCCAGCTTCAATGAGAGCAGTCCTCTACCTTGACACTGCATCTTTAATTTAGTGGGTGAACTTCTTTGCATAAGATCTTCAAATGCTTTTCCAAAACTAGATTTTTTATTACAAACGTCAGACGGACACGCCATAGAATATGGGAACAACCACTTGATCATGTGTTTTGCGAAAACCCATGATATTTGAGAGTTTCTTAAGGCACCTTCTAGAACTAGGATAGTGTTTAGAGAAGATGATAGAAATTTTAGCAATAATTTTTATCAACAGTTCAGTTGAGATATCACCTTTGAAAACAGACATTCTAGCTTTCCTTGGAGATGAATAGAGACAGGAATGAAAATGTTCTTGAATGCCTTCTCCTCTAATAAATCTCAACAACACTTCATATTGATTGCCGCTGCTTAAGTCACACAAAAACATGTAAAAATATATATACCAGTTAATATTTATTGTGAATGACCATAAAAATTATAAATATATCCAAGGAATAAAAGATAATTAACTGGACCTCATACACCAAAAAAAAAAATGCATCTCAGTTTTTTTGTTTTCTTATTTTTCCTTTATTTTCTCCTTTCTTTTTTTCATTTTTCCCCTTTCTTGTCTCGCCGAACTCTGCTGAAGAAGCAACTGTGCAGTTCATAACTGAAAGACATAACAAAATAGCATTTTGTCTCTAAGTGCAAAATCAAATTTTTAACCCCTTTTAAATCCTGTGCCATTTCCTTTTCTAGGCAAATCGTTTGTGCATTTTGCCTGAAATGAAAAAAATTTCATATATGTCTCGCGCAATAACGTACCAACATTGTGTTCTTTAGGGTCCGAGAGGCAGATCGAGGTTTATTTTGTTTTAAGAAAATAATATATAATATTTATTGATAGATTTACTTTCTTTTATAGGATTTTCTTATTTGAAGACAATGAATGTAAGATATTAAATGTGAGCAACTCTCCTAATGAGTTTAAAAAGTAATTTTGTAGTATGAAAAATTATAAGAGAATAAATTATTTATAATTCTTTAACATTTTTAAAAATGAAAAGCTTTTCAATTTAACAACAAAATCTACTTTTGCAGTGGAGGTAGCAGGAAGCGTCGATTATGGATTCGAAATTGGTTTTGAATCCCAGGTAAGAATACGAATGGAAGAAAATATCCACTTTGGTAGGAATTAATTTCTTTTGTGTTGATCAAAATATCCACTTTGATTTTTCTTTAATATACATCTTTTATTTTTCTGAGTTCTTCCCGCTAATTAAAAATGAATGGATTGTTGGAAAAGAAAAAGAAAAAAAAGAAAGTAAAGGGGTTAATGGTTACCCTGCAGGCTCAAAGGATGATTCAACAGACCCATGGAACGTTCAGTGGGTATAAGTTTCAATGATATTGGAGTGTTGGAACGATCAATCGTTTCTTTCTGATTAATCCGTTAAAAGTGGAGCAAATAGCATCATCGTCAGTCAAACCAAACAAATAAAAAAGGTGCAGATGGAGGGGATCGGAAAGTTACCCGTATGAATTGCTGGGTTGGTGAAACTGCTTATAATAACATTATGTAGTCTTTGTAGGAGGAGGGAGGGGTTAAGGATCTACCCGGTGTGAGATATCAACTTTTCAAATAACCCTAGATGCTGTCGGAGCAAAGGATGGTCAACAAACAACGAGTCAAGCAGATGAGAGAGAGCGGAGGAGAGAGAGAGTTCTTTTTCAAGCAATAGGCTATTCTTCAATTGTTGGTAAATCATATTACTATCTTTAATATAAGAGTTAGATAATTAATTTAATTTATTGGAAAAAAAAGATAATTAATTTAATTTACATATATTAAAGAAATTAGTTAAGTTAATTATTTATAATAAATTGGTGTTTATTTTCCTAAAGATCATATCCAATCCTGTGTATTAGAACTATTTGTTGATAAAAACCCTAAAATATGTGTAATCAATAGGAATAATTTAAAATAAAAATTATACATTTTGGAGATAAAATTGAATGAGGTCTTATATTTAGTATGAAAATGAATCCATTGTGGGTGTGGGAGAAAAAGGAGTGAACTCTAACTGATTCCGCCTTTTGGTATTGTGGGAGTGGGAAATTATTCAAAAGGTGAGGCTTCTATGTCTCTCGGTTTATATTGCGAGTTTCACTTTAACATTACCAAATTTAGTTGTCGAAGTGCTGAAGCATGGTGTGTTTTTAAAAGTTTTAGGGTGTTGGGTGAGTGGTGATAGTAGTGATTTTTTTTTTTAATTTAACTTTATAAAATTTAGATAGGATAAAAGTCATATTATAAATATGATTTGTGTTTGAATTGATGATGGCAGAAGTGGTTTTTTTTAGAAAAACTAGATTTTTGAGTTTATTCTCAAAAACTGCTTTTGGGGGAAAAAAAATACAATTGTCAAAACGTCAATCCAAACACTCCAATTTTAAAAAAACCAAAACCAGAAGTCACTGTAACTTTTTTTTTTTTTAAAAAAAAAAATCCGTTTGAGACGCAGACGTCATCCAAACAGGCACTTAAAGTTTGGACCACAAGAAAGTGGTGAAAAGTTATTTAATTTAAGGTAACGTTTTCTTTTGTTATTTTTTTTTATGAGGTGGAAAGGAAAAGAGAAACAACAGAAAAGAGAAAGATTAGTCCCCGCTGTCGGTTAGCCTAAATCAAAAACCAGGAGACCCCTTTGCAAGGTGTCAGCCAAAGCATTGCTGTCTTTGTCTATATACCGCGTCACCACTTTCTTCTTTTGTTATTTTAATCTTAATGACTTTCATCCAATCTAGCTCCCCAGTTTTATCATTTTGTGCGGGAGGATTTTTTTTTTTTTTTTCAATTCAACTTTCGATCGAATTTGATTCCATGTCTGGGAGGATACTATTCGACATTTTTTTAAAAAGAAAATTAAAATAGAATGGAACCAAAATTTGTCTCCCCAATGAATTAGCAAGGATTAAAAATTTAATAGTATGGATGAAAATAGGCTAGACTTCTAATAGGGGTCTATACTTTAGCCTAAATAAAGCCTACTAAATAGGCTAGGCTTAGTGTCAAGCCTGTTATCAAGCCTATCTAGATAAACAAGTCAAGCTTATTTTTATAAGGCATAGTTTACAAGCCTACAAGTTTGACCTATTTAACTATTTTAATTTATATTATAATATAAGAATATATAATGTCATCTAAATAATTATATAAATTATTTATAAATTTACCAACTTAACCTTAATTCTAAGTTTCATAGTTCATCGTTATTACTCTCAACCCTTACGTTTGTATCAATCATTAACCCCCACCTCTCTTCTCTCTTATCGCTTGAGATGTCAATACTAACTCACTCCCTCTCCCTTGATTTGTGATATCCACTAAAGCATAATAATTTAAATGAGTTTATTTTAGTGCCAAATGAAATATTATAATCTTAGAATATAATCTTAGTAGGAGGAGTTTGTTCCAATTTATGTGAGAACAGTAAAAAAGATAAAATCTAATTTTACATGTTACTTGTTATGCTTAGTCAATTTTAGAAAATATATCTCATTTCTTATTCCTATTTGCTCGAACAATTGTTGTCACTAGATATTCTTTTCTTTTCCGTATTAATCCTTTTTATTACAATATGAATGGATACTAAGCTTTTAAGACATAATGTAATATTTTAAATAAGCATGAAGGTGGTTATATATGAATTTAGATGCATAGGTTTTAAAGGTTATTTAAAGGCCTACATTTTAAGTAGGCTTTTAAACAAACTTCAGGCCTTGTCAGGCCTTTTGAAAGCCCAGGCTCACACCTAAAAAGAAATCTACATATAGGCTTAGGCCCAGGCTCAGACTTTAAATTTCTGTTGCAGGCCCATACCTATTTAAGTAAAACCTAGTCTAGTCTAGCCTATTTCCACCCCTACCTGAGATCTTCCTTTAGTTATTAAATAAACCGCATGGAAATTAAAGTTTTTATATATACACACAATTCCTCCTGTATGTCTCTTAAATATATTTATAATTATGTCCTATTAATTAATTTACAAAGTCAAAAAAGTAGTTAAGTTAATCATTTTTTTAATTGATGCCCCCAAATACTTATACCATTAATGACTATAATTAATTCGCAGCCGGATTGGAATTTCAGGAAAGAAATCGGAGATCACTTCTTCAGAAAATGTTTTACATGGTTAAGTTGAAGCAAACCAAGGCTATTCATCTCCTTAAATGCTTTAATATATGTTTGGAATAGTAATTAAATCCTTCAAAAACAGCTTTTCAATGATAATTTATAGTATACGAGGTAAGTATGTGAAAGGAATTTTAACCATGTAAAACATTTTCTGAAGCAAGCCAAGGTTAAATGGATTATGTAATTTGTTATATAATTCCTTTCAGTGGTTTCGAAATGGTTTGCAAAAACAAAAAGACAATTTTTATAAAGAAGCATCACGATGACTTGGAAATTAAAAAATCTATCAATGAGTCTACAGATTAATTAAATAAGTGAACACAGAGCATACACTAAAACCACTGATCAAATCACTTACCTTTCTGTGTTTTGATAGTTTTCTTCAGAAATTGAATAGTTTATAATAAAAGTGTCAAAAAGATCCTCACTTTCAATCAATCCTACGAAGAAAACAGTGAGAACACAGGAGGTTACTTGGACTACAGCTAGAACAAATGCAAATATATGAAGGTGGTGAATATGGCTTCCACATATAATATAATGGAACCTCGTGTTGAAAAGAAAAGAAAAGAGGTCATATGAATAATTAGCAATCATGGCATAAATAATTGGCAAGGTACCGGTTAGATCTTAAGTTCGAGAACCTCAATACTTTATGTCGTAACCGTAATGTATATGTAGTGCTCTGAATATATATATATAGACACACACAAGTCCCTTTATTTTTGAAAGTTTCCCTAACCTTTTCAAACTATAATTGATTGAACCATATTTTTACAGGTTTTTTCATAAATAAATTGGGAATTTTAATATATTTTTTAAGACATTATTATATGATTAAGTACTAATTTAATTTAATGATATTTGCATTGAATTAAATATAATTAGTGGTAAAATGATCATAATTTTTTAATTATTCATGCAAATGATTTTTTAGACTTTTAATACTACCTTGTACTTAATATTGCATATAGGTGTTTAAGAAGAGAATTTGAGATTTTGGAGGGTTAGAATTAATTATTTTGAGGACTGAAAAAAATTACAGAAAATCCCTAGATCTTTCGGAAATTGCAAATCAATGGAGAAAAGGACCAGAAACAATTATAGAAAAGGGCCCGTATATTTTTTAAAATTAAAATTTTCTCATAATGATTTCAAAATTTGCATTGTAGTCCTCCTTGAGAACTTTTCGAAATTTCAGAGAGATCCCTGGTCAAAAGAGGTTTTGACCAAGGTCATTTTTGCTTCTGCTGGATCGGGAGTTCGGGACCCGACGAGAAAGGAGGGGGAGGCGTGCCGAGAGCTCGGACGAGAGAGTGAGAACAGAGATCGTTCTATCGATTCAACATCACCGCAGGGGCTTCATTACCACCATCGCCGGTCAACTTGGCCACACCTTTTGGAGCTCGAACCTGAGAGGAAGCAGAAGCTCGGAGGACCAGAGAGAGCGATTTGGGAGGGAAGCTTAGAGCTCAGATCGACCAACACCATCGGACCTCTCCCTTTCATCACCTTCGTCTCTTCCTGTCCATCACCACTGTCACCTTCCCTCTCACCATTCCTCCTCCGGTCTCACCACACCCATCATCATCGACCACCACCTTCTTCCTCCTTTCCGGTGACCTAAACCAAGAGAGCCAAGAGAGAGAGTTTCAAGCTGAGACCTTCACAGAACCAGAACCAGGGGATCGACAGACAGTGTGTTTTAGCTATATGGAGTTGGAGAAATCAGAACCAGAACCATCACCTGCTTCTCTCTCAGATTCAGACGGTCCAGTGCCAGTTCCAGATCCTTCTTCATAAATTCCTTGATCAGCAGTTCCTCGGCCGTTTCTGCGTCTGGATCGGCTATTACTTTCTGATAATGGGAAAAGTAGTTTGAATGAGTTTCGGACGGACCGAAGGTTTAAGATTCTGGTTGATCCCAATCTTCTGTTCCAGTGATCTAGGAGCTTTTGGGGTCAAAAGAACAGCATTTAGCCTCTTCATGGATAGTCCAGCCACCTTGGCGATTTCTTCATCATCAGGTTGTCTTCTATGTTCACTACAGTTGTTTTCTTGCCACCTTCGCTTTGTAAGATACCTCCACCATGTGGAACTACTAAACCAAAAACAACACAAATTAATTCATTTGAACAATAAATTATATGTAGCATAGCGCATAAGAACCACTTCGATGCACGGTTAAGAAGAAAGTTATGATCATTCAACAATTACAGATTAATCACCGGTAAGCGAATTGTCCTTGACTGATCAGAAAGTGATTTCCGAACAGCTTGTTTAATCCACCAGTGAGCATAGGTGGAGAACTTGAAACCCTTTGAAGCATCAAACTTCTCGGTGCCTCTAACAAGGCCTCGACATCCTTCCTGTGAGTCAACAAGGAAGAGCTTAGAATACTCGTTACTAGAAGCATCAAGGTCGCCATCACTATGCTTTACATGATATTTTAATTAATTCTTATTTTAGTCCACTGAAGATGACTTCTAGTTCTCTAGTGATTATTTATGACTTCAAATCTTGATGGTAATATATATTTACATGAGTAGCATTACTAATATTAAATTAATAATGATTTCCTAACTTCTTTTTTTTAACCTTCTCTGCTGTCAATTACAGAACCCATGACCAAAGGAAGAGCTTGGAAAGCTTCCCTGTGTCCTCAATTCTTAATACCACAGGAAGTAATGTACACCTCTATCTGTGACTAAAATTAAGCAAAATATTTAAGACAACATTACATAGCTGTGAGAACTTTGTTCTCTAAGACAGTTCTAGTTGCAAACAAAATCTTCCTATGAAATTAAAGTTTTAATGTAGAAGTTTTCAAATTCTTTTAAATGTCAGCAAAAAGAAAAAGTAAACGAACCAGAAAGAAATTTAACCAGCCTAAGGACGCAGGTCATCATCTAAACTAAATCACTAGAAGTAAATGACACGAAATCTAGTTAGTTGTGCTAAACAAGATATCTCAAAAATGCTGGTTCCAATTTGAGAAAATTTTAGAATGACAACTAATATAGATGCACAATATACATTTAAAAAAGGAAAAAGAAACAGCTTAACGAAGATTGTCTGCTACATATTAAAACACACCTGTATTCCTTCAGATAGCTCAAGTTCTTCAGTTGGACTAAGAAGTTTAGTAGTGCTAGTCGTTGCTCTTAAATATCGCAATGGAGCGGTATAGTCTACTTCTTGCATGGCAGCACGTTTTTTATGGCTGGAAGAGCTAGACTTGAAAGATAAAATGTTTGTCGAAGCCCTCTCAGCTGCCCTGGCTCTTCTAGCTTTACGTTCAGTTTGGCGCTTTGACCTTACAGCTATGTTGCCAAAAAGCTGTTCTTCCAGAGACTCAAGTTCCTCATTTGTTGGCTCCACATCATCAGACACCTCCTCGTTATTATTTATACTAACATCGCGCATTGTCTCTGCTGCAGTGCCCAAGGATCCTCCCACTAGACCATCTTCTGCTTCCATACGTCGAACCCATTTAAGAAGTAAATTGTCAGGTTTGGAAGAAACAGACGGCTCCGATTCTACTGGGGACTTGTTTTTGGCTAGCATAGCTGTATCCTTTGCAACCTTCAAAGCTGCTTTAGCAAGGGCAATAGCTTCAGAAGCAGCAGCAGCAACTACAACCTCTTCACTAGTAATAAGAGATTCTGTAGCTAAAGTTGCTTTAAAGCTTGCCTGTTTATTAGCATAAAGCTACTTAGCTACTGGAAAGTTAGATATATTTTAAACATTTTGCATGACTTAAGAACTTTGGAAATACTCCATAAATAAAAATTTGGTCACAACTCACAAATTAAATATCAACTCTTCTGCATATGAAGAAACTAGAAACGTTTACATTTCATAACACTGATTAACACAAATCAAAATGAAAAGCAATTGAGAAAGCCAGAGAAATTCTATTTATCAAGAAATCAAGCAAATAGTGAAATTCAATTGCATATGTGCTAAAAAGAAAATAATAAAACCGGTGCTTATGTGTCTCAACATTATTAGAGTCTAGATCTACTGGAACAGTACACAAGACAGAACCAATCATAGTATATCCAACTGCACTTCGAGATCATTAGGTGTACGAACTAGTTTGTTCATTAAAACCCTCAAATGCACACTATTAGGAATACATCACTTTCAGCATATGTAACATTATGTATTGATCAGACAATCACGGAAAAGTAGTAACTATGTCCAAATATAATTGTGTAATCTAACCTCTGTGGGTGGACCAGTTGTACCAATATATGTCCATGGTCTGCTTGTAGTGACTGAATCAGAATTACCATATAAAGTAGTTAATGCCAACTTTTCCAAACTGAGAACTGCTGTTGATCCATTTGATGATGAGGTAGATGGAGATGTGGCAGATAAAAGACAATGTGCCTGGAAACACAGAGTTTCTCTATTTTTTCCTGCATATTTCAAATTCCAACCAAGAATCATGTCAAAATCTGATTGCAGTAACTGTTGCAACAAACAGTGAAAAAAAAGAGGACCTTCCTGACCCACTAATTAAATTATATATGTAATCACACTTCACGCTAGTAGCTTTTAAATAGTTGGAGAAATGCATGAATATTGTCAATAAAATATTCAAATGAAAATATCACTTAAACCCTAGAAAACCAGGTTTCTTCAAAGAAATTGTTATCTGGATATGAAAAATGGAAGCCAACAAATGCCGTACTGAACTAATTTGGTTAGATCAATTCAATCAGATAAAAGAACAGTAGGGGCAGGAAAGTGTCCACCTAATCTAACCATTACAAAACAGAATCAATGGCAATTCAGCACATCAATACAGCTAGAGAGGTAACCATGCAATTTTCATCAAACTTAGTAAAATGAGTTATGTATGACCCTCCCTAATTAGCATATATCAACTATGTGAGATTTAAACTATGACCAAAACTAATTTTGCTTTGTGCTATCCTCATATTTTCTCTACAATTTACTAGAGTCAAGACCACAATAGCAATTTTGTTATAATAGTGTCCAGGCACAAGTAGATTCAAAATTAGAGACAGAATTTTAAAACAAGACACAGGTCAACGTGCCATAAACTGGACATCATTTCGAATTCCCAGAATGGTTTCCTCTTTCGTGTTTCCAGCTCCTCATTTTTTCCATTTTTCTTCAGAAATATGATTAGATTATTGAATTATTGATGATCCTTGATAAAAATATATACAATAGAAATAAACAAAACTCACTTTCCTCTTTCAAACTCTTCACTATTTTCATTTTATCTTCAAAAATATAACTAAATTATTGATGATTCTTGAATATGACCTTAACCAACAAAATTAAATCTCTTAGATATATGATTATCGCAATCTATCACAACCAATTTGGTTTAGCATTGAAGAAGCACAAGTAAATTAAAAAATAAAACTGGCTTCGGCAGCCAAATTCAAACGGAAGTTGATGTCAAAATTGGAAAAGACTAAACACAAATGCATAATCATCATAAAATCCAATGATAACTGTCAGAAATGATCACTTGTTCCTTATGTCATATACCAACTTCACGATTCAGAGACCAACATTGACAGAGACTAAGAACAATTTACATCTGAATCCCAGAGATTCAAAACGCAACCAACTGGGTTCTTTTGAATAAAATTGCTGTATCAACAACAAGGGCAATGCAGACTACTAAAAACTAAAAATTCCTTACTGGATAACCAAAACTACGATAAACCCAGTTCAACAAATATCGCAATGAAATGAAAAGTAAAGTCAGATGGGAAAGACAAGAGAAAACTTACCGAGATGGGAATGCGAATAAGAGTGAGAGAAGGGAAGAGTAACATGAGGATGAGCTCTGAAGTAGATAGAGAAAGTGTCGGGCTGACACTTGAACTGAGGCAATAAACACGACATTCTACTACTACCAGGAAGAGAAAAGAGTAGGGTGCTTGTGAAAGAAGGGCAATCGAGGGAGTGTCATAGGAAGAGGAGGGAGGGATAAAAGAGAAGACTTGTGTAGGGAATTGAAGGCAGAGAGACAGAAAATCGAATAAGGGGGTGTGAGCGTGAGCCAGTTTTTAGAATTTAGATGATGAGGATGAGAGAGAAACGAGACGGAATTCCATTTTATTGCTAGTTTTTTACCCTTTTGAAGAATAACGAGAGACTGTAGTATACTAGTGTATGTAGGCAATAAAAGAAAAAACATTATTTATCCCCATCCTAAAAGAAAACAGCTATTTTTTTTTTAATTTCTAATAATGAAGTCATAGTTTTAAATTAAAATTATAAATATGTAGTATTTCTTTATGTAGTATATTAAATATTCTCCCTATCCATAATATATGTCACTTTAACTAACTCATCATAATGAAAAAAATGAAAGTTAACTTATTAAATTTGTCTTAAATTGAAATATTTTTTAACTTTATCCATATTAAATGCGATTTTAGAGAAGAGAGAAAAATATAATAAATCACATTTAATGATTAAATACAGGGGTGAATTGACAAATAAATATTAATTTCTTTTAAAATAACTTATATTATAGACTTAAGCATGGTTCTAGAAGTGATTGATATAGTAAATTAGGGAAAGTAGAATTAAAAAAATCTCTTACTAGTCCTGAATATCAGCTCCTTTGGTTACATTGAGGAAATTTTGGTTTATTGCGAACTAAAGATTAAGGTTAAGGTCTATTTTTGTCTTAGAAGTTATCAAAAAAATTCAATGTTGCCCCGAAAGTTCTTTTTTTTTTTTTTTGTGAAATAATGTCACCTCGAAAGTTTCCAAATCATAGTAATTTCACTTTAGTCGTTATCTAGGTTGAGTTGAACCGTTAGTTAACCAAATATACTAAAAATAGAGGAGGAGTTAAGTTCACTAAAGAGTAATGAAGAAAAAGATTCAATGATTTCAGAAAATTGTGAAACTTTTCAGTCTTAAATTTCACATCTCAAGCTTCAAAATGGACATATGTTTTGTGTCATTTCGTTTGGTATGCTAGGAGTTATGACTGCCCAAAGTCTGATGTTAAATCTGGGATCAATTCTGAAGCAAGATGGACTTTTCTTGAAATCTATATTTGTGTGGTGATTTCTAGTATTGGTCCATATTTTTCTAGTAAAGAGGACTTAAATATATTTCAATGGACTTTAGGATCACCTCATTTCGATTATTCTAGAATTAGTTATGATTTTTTGAAGTTTAGCCAAGAAACAGAATTTTCCTGGCCGCAGCCAGAAAATTCTTGGCTGCAGCCAGAAACCTTCTGGGCTATTTCTGGCTGCAGCCAGAGGTTTCTTGGCCTTTTCAGTACCTTGTGATTTTGAAAAGTGGTTTCCAACGCGGTGTTTCCCAATCCATTAGGGCTTTTATTAGAGCCAATTGTAACTACTTAAAGGACATAAATGATAACCAAATCTAAGTATTGTGAAGTCAATTAAGTATTAGAATAGAGAATAAATCTTCATCCCTAATTATAATTATAGGATAGGATATTTGCCTTCCTCGAGAGAGACCTGCGACAAAGCACGCACGGAATGAACCAGGTAGTGACTCTTCTCTCATATTGTGTATGATGTTTTGGTATGCATAGCTTATCATTGAACTTTGTGAACTGTGTGCCATGGTCCATTACGGCGTGAGCACTTCAGCGTGAGCCGTATAAGGATTGACGTTGGTCATCTCTAGGTCGGCCTTTGAACTGCTGTTGTAATCGACATGGAACTTTGTGAATCCGACTCGTGGGGCGGCGTTTGTTAATCCTGTCGTGGGCTGAGTTTTGAATCTTGCCTGTATAGCTTGTGTGATGAAATGCTTTATATGATTCCCAGCTGTGGTGAAATATATTGTGTGGATTGTGTTGTGCAATGCAGCGTGAGCAATTGTAAGGGATGACATGTGTCATACTAACCATTACCGTTGTAACTGCCATTGTAGTTGCTTTGTGTGGATAATGATTTGATTTCATGCCTTATTGTTATGCATATTATGAGTGATTTGACGCTACGGGAATTCCTTAGAATCTCACTCTTCCAAAATTAAACATTTAGACAGGGCAGAAGGATCGAAGGGAAAGTGGGTGACGAAGAGTGGGTAGAGCTCATTGCTAGGAGTCTATTTTGGAAGAAAAATTGGTTATCATTTTGTAAATCATTTGGATATATTTTGTTGGGAATTACATGTATATATTGGATAGTAATTATGTAATCCCCTTGTATGGGAATCTACTTGGGCTTTGTGCCTTGTATAGACCCTGAATTAGTAATTGAACCCCGAGTGTGTCAGGAATTTACTGTGTACTCTGATATTTACTGTGTCAGGAATTTACGGTTTCTAATTCCATATTAATTACGTGTTTATGAACTTAATCTCGGCCTAAGCGTGAAGGGGGTTACACGGTGCACAGTGGATGGCACTTGTCAGGGCCCCTTCTTCCATGTTTTCCTTTGGCCAGGATTGCATTGGAGCTGTAGGACATGTGACACCTCTTTAGTTGTGTTCTTTTAAGGAGGGGAGCCATAGTCTAGACTTAAGCTCTGCACCTTTGGCCGGGTGTATCTTAAGAACTGGTGAGCTTGGGACAATCTAGTCAAATGGATGGGTTCTTGTTAGACTATGTGTTAGCCTATGGTTCCAATCAGCGGAATAAGGATGGACGGTGATATAAGGGAGGCTGCATACTACATACTGCATAATTGTGTATTATTGATGTGATGAAAATAGAGGTTGGCATAATGATGATTAACTATGACATCATTTTCTATGAGGGTTATGATATATGCAAATATATATGTAATCAGTTCCTTCTTTTATATCATATGTAGTTTGCTTGTGTACGGTAGAAAATTTTAGTAGTTACCGAGACGTTGAATCTCATCCTATTATATTAACATTTTCAGGTGGATATTCTAATAGGAAGCAAGGGAAGGCACCCGTGGAGCGAGCCTTGAAGGCTCTATTAGGCTCCTCGTGCACATTTATGCCACTTTATATTTAATTGCCATGACATTAGGATTACTTTTTTTTTGTCCTAAAATATTTCGGTTGATAAATATTTGTTTGAAACTAAAATTTTGAACTAATAGTTAAAATTATCAAATAAGTGTTGTTCATGTTTTGTTCGGATAGAGTCCCCAAATTCACAAGTGATGTTTTAACAGACTGAGCGTTAAGTACATGTGTTGTTTTCAAATTAGGTGTTACAATTGACATTGTATGCTGTGAACCTTTTTGCATGATCAAGAGGGCCGATTGTGAGAGCTCTGAAATCTGGTGAGTATGAGTTATAGTCATTTAGTATTCTGCACATAAACCAGCTTGAGAATTCTCGTACACCTTTTTGTCAACTTCGGAGGATGTTTGTGTACGGATCCTGAGTTGACACTTAACATGACTTTTGAATTCCCTGTATTTAATCATAGAAAGGTGATAGTGAAATGAAAGTGAAAAATGTTACGAAAGATATAGAATAACATGTGAGTATACAATTCTTACTGTATGAAAGGTTCAACTTGAGTGCAATTAATCAAGACATGTCTATGTGCTTGCAACTTTTCAGTTGCCATTAGTTTGAAATTCTCAGTTCCTCCAATTGGTTTACCAACATGAGGGATAAATTCTCTTGATGCTGGCGTAGTTTTAGGACAATCGTCAACATGTGGTGGGCGGTTGAAAGCGGTCTCAAGGTCATCAAAGTACCTTGAACAAAAATACAACACCTCATCCCCTATATAGCCTTTAGTTATAGAACTTTCTGGCCACGCCTTATTCATGATGTAAGATTTTAATTTCCCAAGAAACCTACGAAGTAAAGAAGAGAAAAATGATACTAAATGATGAAAACGATTACTAGCAAACATAGGAACTAACAATGAAGCACATATTTAAAATGAGTACCTCTCAATCAGATACATCCATCGATATTGTACTGGGCCAGCAAGCTTTGTTTCATGAACGGGGTGGACTGTAAGGTGAACCATCACAGTGAAAAAGGACGGAGGAAAGATCATCTCCAAATGACAAAGCGTAAGAATGATTTTGGACTGCAGTTGATCGAGCTCCTCAACGATCAAAACCTTAAAACACAACTTCCAAAAGAAAGAACAAAGTTCCACCAAAACGATAGAAACATCGAGAGGAAGTGCATTCTTTATAGCCAGAAGGAGTAACTGTTGCATAAGAACATGTGAGTCATGACTCTTCAGGCCAGCAACCTTTCGAGTTTGCAAGTCAACACATCGAGAAATGTTGCTTGAATAGCCATCAGGAACTTTTAATTTCTTCAACGTCGCGAGGAAGACTTCCTTGTTTTATTTTGTGAGGGTAAACTTTGCTGGCTGAAATTTGTCATACTCATCTGCCCAAGTGTCTTCACTAACTCCCATGGCGCGTAAATTTTTCCTCGCTTGAAGGTGATCTTTTATCTTGTCGGGTTTGTTAAGCAGCGTATATAGCACATTATCACAAACATTCTTTTCAATGTGCATGACATCAAGACTGTGGCAAAGTAAATTAGATCTCCAATAAGGAAGATTAAATAAAATACTTATCTTCTTCCACTACTGAGGTGCCGAAGTCCTACGCGTCTTTTGGCGAGTTTGTGTTGAATCGTCGCTTTTTCCAAACTCGAAGTCAACATGCTCAAGCTGTTGTAAGATATCTGTATCGGATAAAGTCTGAGGTGATCCTCTTTTTTCTGGTTTCCCATTGAAGCGATTCCGTTGCAATCTAAACTTATGCCTTCTATCGAGAAACCTCCGATGGCCCATAAAGCACTATTTTCGGCTGTGGAGAAGGCGTACTGCGTCAGAGTCAAAATTGAAAGCTGGACACGCTGACCCAGTGTGCGCATTCCAACTAGATAATGTGCCAAGGCCAGGAAAGTCACTAATCGTCCACATCAAGGCTGCACGAAAGTTGAACAAAGTCTTTCCGTAAGCGTCGTATGTCTCGATATTCCACAGGCAAGCAATTCCGCAATAAGCGATTGGAGATATATATTGATGTCATTGTCCAGTGCCTTTTTTCCTGGAATGATCATTGACATAATAAAGGAGCTTTGTTTCATACACATCCAGGGGGCAAGTTGTTGGGAACTAAGACTACCGGCCAAATACTGTAACTTGTGCTAAGATTCCCGAATGGATTGAAACCATCGATCGCTAAAGCAAGCCGAGCATTTTTGGGGTCAGCCACGAAAGATGGAAAGTCGTTGTCAAACGTTTTCTAAGTGTCTACATCCCGGGGATGTCTTAATTTACCATCTTCATTCTTACAAACAGCATGCCACCTCATGTGCTCCGCAGTTTTGGATGACATAAATAATCTTTGCAAGCGAGGCTTTAAAGGGAAGTACATGAGAATCATTGTAGGTTTCTTCTTCTGCTTTTTCCCCTTCTGAATAGTCTTGTACCTTGATGTATGGCATCTCTTACAAGTCTCCCTGTTGGAATCATCTCCCCAATACAGCATACAATCGTTGGGGCATGCATCAATCTTTTGATAGTTCAACCCCAACCTGTTGATAATCTTCTTGGCCTTGTAGAACATTATGGGAATCTCTATGTCAGGGAATGCATCTTGTAATAATTCTAGCAATATAGACATTCCCTTATCTGTGATTCCACACAAGCACTTGATATGATACAACTTGATCAAGAAAGATAATTTAGAGTATTTTCGACAACCTTGATATAAAGGATGATCTGCTTCATCCATCAAGCTGAAAAAATCTCAAGCAGCTTCATTCCGCATGAACACCTGCTCTGAGCCCTGCACTTATTCGTTGAAGTTGTCATCATGAACACCAAATGCATCACGCATAGCATCATTCACAAGATCATCTTCATCTAGTTGAACTCCTACTTGTGAACTTCGAGGAAGAGCATCATCATATCTCATACCGGCCTTCTCACCATGAACTGCCCAGAACGTATAGTCTTCCGGGAAAGGCTTTAGAAGCAAATATTCCTTAACATTTCGTGCATGCCACTTCTTGAACTTGCATCTCCGACACGGACAGATGATCTTACCATTACAGCTAGCGTGAGTGAATACGAAATTCAAGAAATTGTTTAATCGGTACAAATATTCTAGAGAATTGTGTGGCAACATGATCTGACTTATCCATAGCTACTAGTGAGAGAGAAAAAAGTATAGTGCAGAAGATGAGTGAATAGAGAATGACGAATGCTTGGAACCTATATTCTGAATTTCCAACATTTAATTTACTGTAGCAGTTCAGAAACCGCTACAGTAACCTCTACCGAACTAAAATTTTGTAGCGGTTATATGACTTAAATCGCTACTAATTTTAAAGCTGTTGCAATCAAATTGAAGAATTTGTTTTCACCTTGTAGCGGTTATATAAAATACCGCTACTAATATATATTTCTAGCGGTTATGCATTAGTAACCGCTACAAATTTTTCGCGGTAGAATAATTTCAAATTTCAAATATTTTAACTTTATAGCAGTTATTAGAAAAATAACCGCTACAAATAATTTATGACCGTTGGAGAATTGTAAATGAAAAGTTTGTTTTCAATTTGTAGCGGTTATTCTCTTAAACCGCTACAAATATGCACAAAGTGGGGGGAAATTCAAAATTGAAATGTTGAATATTTGTAGCGATTATTTATGTAACCGCTACAAATACTCTACATTTCAATTTTGAATTTTCCTCGCATATTTCTTTACATTTGAAGCGGTTTTAATTGATAACCGCTACAAATATTATATTATATTTGTAGTGGTTTTTATATTAACCGCTACAAATATAGTTCAAATTTCTTTTTATATGTGTAGCCGCTTTATTTTAAAACCGCTACAAATATATATAATTAATTTTTTTATTTTTAGAAATATAAATAATACTGTTGCAATTAATTCACAAATTTAACAATGCGGTCTAAAAATATAAATATAACTATGGTAAACGCAATAAGAATTTAAGTTCTGAAATAAAAATTATATATATTTATTTACAAATGCTTCAACAAGAAAAAATAAATATGTCCTAAACTAAGTAGCAGGAGGCTGATGATCTGATCCTCCCTCAGGTGGGGCTCCCTCAGGTGCTACTGGATCGGGGCGTTGGGCAAAGTTAACAGCACCATCATCATCAGCAGGAGGAGGAGGAGGAGGCTGGACGACGAACTGAGGGACAGGGGGAACCTGTGGATGCTGCTCGTCCGGGAATAGGCGACTCTACGACTGCTCAAGCATGCTGTTGGTGATATCATTCCACTGCGTCTGCTGAGCGTAGTAGAAATCAGCCTGCTACTGCATCTACTGCTGCTGCTGAGCCACTGCAGCCTATGTTTAGGCCAAATTTGAGCACATCTCCTGAACAAACTCATCCTTAGGACGTCTGTGCTCTAGAGCTACCAGTCTCAGAGGTGGCGCTCCTGCTGTAGACCATGCTAGGTTTGGCGCCTATCCCCATCTCGCGCACGCGTCCGGGGTGCTTAGCCTGACCCAAACCCTCCTTCAAAGGAGCCGTGGGGTCTACTGAACCCTGTGACTCCTCGACCTGGGTCTCTCACAGCTCAGCCTGTGACTGTTGCATCCGCTCCTGCCATTTTATGAAACAATTACTTATTAGCATTTTTCATAATTAAGTTGGTTTTATAAAAATTATAATAATGAAATCACTTACAATGGCCGCCTCTATCTGTTGAGAGGTCAGAGTCCCGTCACGGTGTCTGTGTGTGAAAGCGAACAACTCCCTATAGTCCATCTGACAGTTCTCCTGCTGTGCCTTCCTCTCCTAAAACAATTACAAAATTCAATTAGTATTATCAAAACATATACATTCTTTATAGTATGAAATAACCAGCTAAAAGTAATTGATATTATGAAAGGTTACCAGCTCGCTGTAAGTGACAACAAAGGTCTTTGGTCTTGCTATGTGGTGGATCATCTGCTGCCCACGGCACCTCGTGTTCCTTAGAGAAAGTGCCTGGAAAAAAAAATAATATTAAATGTATTAAAACAATATAAAATTAATTAAATTTAAATTATAATTTAATAATTATCAAATACAAAATTATATATAAATAATCTATTAAATACATTACCTGCCCCCTAGCGCTCCTCCTGAACTGGACGAAACTCGCCCAGTTGTTCGGCGGGACACCGTCCGGGACGCTCTCGATCAGCTGCTCCAGAGGCATCATCCCATCCTTATCCACACTATGGAAGAGACAATTCCTCTTGTTCCTCCAGCTGTCACCCATCTTCATCAGCGTGTACCTCTTCTTGTTGGCCCGGATGGCAAACCTCAGCTGTAAAAAAATATTTAAATATGAATAATTATAAATATCCTATTAAAAAATATTAATTAAATATAATTAATTACAAAAAAATATTAATTAAATACTATTAATTACCTGTACCACCTCCTCTCAAGCCAGGTCCTTTGGCCCCTTCGTCATGTTCCTCCACGTCCTGAAGTGAAGGGGGAACCGCATCCAATTCTAGCCCAAGTCGTTCAAGAAGTGGTTGAACAGGTGACCCTCATTGTTGATGGGCTGGTCCATGCCCTCATTCCACGACACTACAACTCGTAATGTCTGGTCCATGTTGTTCAGACCGGCTACGTCCAGCCTCCTCGTGGACACTTTCCCCTGCTCATTTGCATAATTTACCGCACGTTAGATAAACTGTAACTCAAATTTAAATATATAATTTATTAAATAAAAAAATTTTATTTACCTTGAACCTGCACCTCAAACCCAGTAGACCGCGTGTAACCCCCTACCTTAAATAGCGTAATTATAATTCGATATTACGTAATTAAATTGGTTTAGAGACCGTCGAATAGTTCAAAACTCATTTAGAACTCCCTGTGAAGTAGGGACTTTATAAAATTTTCAAAACTTCTTTCCTATTCTGGTCTCAAGTTCAATTATCGAATATAATCACCTGTGCAGTTAATTCACATTCATTCATATCAGAATATCTAATAGCAATCCCGGCAACCCCCGGGTTCCGTTCATACACAAAAAGGGTTTACAACCTCCATATAGGGGACTACACAACTACGTTCAACTATTCTTTACAACCAACATAATATACAGACACCCTGTCCAACAGGTTTAACCTACATAACCAAAATAAATGCCCCTACAGGATTCTAACCGCTCCGGGTCGTACGCTTCTCCTTAGAGCCACTCGCCCTGTCTGAAAGGTTAGTTAAAGGAAAGAATGAGATTCAAGAGAATCCCAGTAGTAACAAAACATTTATACCACACATAAGCACACAGCATGTAAGCAAATCATCATACAGCAGCAGCACCACAAATCACACTCCACCCTCATCCCCTTTCTCCGCCGGGAAGGCACACCGCCTAACCCGAACCGTTGTTAGCTACTCAGGGACTTTGGCGTGGCAGTACATACATATAGCGTTATAGCCCATACAGCTATTCGGCTTTCACAAATGGCCCGTCGGCCTCCACAAATAGCCTTTCGGCTCACATAATCACATATATCACACCTCATCCTCATCCCCTTTCTCCGCCGGGAAGGCACACCGTCCTAACCCGAACCGTTGTTAGCTACTCAGGGACTATTGGAATGACAGTGCTAACACAAATCCACAGATGTCGCAGCATACGAATTCATTACAAATCAACGATATAACACACATACAATGCATCATATATGGTACAAAAGAAAAGTCACTACCTCGTTCCTTTCTGACGTTCGCTGGCGTAGTTGGCTCACGAGGGCGGCAAATATCGAATCCTACAATTCCAAATGCACTATTTAGACACTTCCATAGTGTTACTTAGGGTTATATGAGTCTATAATGAAAATTTACAAAAATACCCCCGGGGACCCGGCCTGGGCCCGCCATACCCGGACCGGTTTTTCTCGAAATTCTAATATGGGCTATCCTAACATATTTCCGCCCAAGGAATCCATTTCCGTACTCAGAATTATCAAATTCAATGTCAAATTACGAAATTGCCCTTGGCAGCCCTACTTTTAGGGTTTTAGGGGTGTTTCCGTAATTATGCTTTCTCGGCCTTTTTTGAAAAAGTGCCCAACTGTAACCCCACCTAATTTTCGCCCCTGAACTCAATGGAACCATGAAATCATTGAAAATCCAACTCTAAGACCCATTTCTAGGGCTGGCCGAAATAATGGTCTTCTCCAGGGAAAATCGGGGTTTTACGATTTCGGCTCCGTAAACGCGTTCCTTTCTACTCCTAACCACTTTATTAACCATTACATTAGGTTACAACTAACATTAAGACCCAATTTGGGCAGCATAACCCCTAGGAAACTCAATTTCCAAACTTTAAAACCAATGGCAATCCGGCGAAATTTCACCGATTAAATTGCCCACAGCAGCCAGAATAAGCAATATACGAAAGTTTGGAAGTTACCTCAAGCTCCCTCTGGCTTTTCCCAAATTTGGCTGAACCCTAGCCTCTTTGAAACACCAAATTTTGAGCTTCACAACCTTAAAGAATAAAGAGGAGTAGCTTAGGATCGGAGTTACACGCGTTAGAAGCTAAATCGTCGGAGAAATCGGCTTACCTTGCGAGATTTCTCCTCTTTCTCTCTCTAAGAGCTCTCAACTTTCTCTCACTATCTTCAGCTGGAAATGGCGTGAAATGGCTGAAGAAGATGAGCAATTTGATTAATAATCCATGCTGACATCATCTTTTAATGAGATGATGTCATAATTCCCATTTTCGGATTTTCTGGCAGATTTTCTGCCCAAACTTTGAAAAATCATAACTAATTCTAGAAAAATCGAAATGAGGTGATTCCAAAGCCAAATGAAAGATATTTAAGTCCTCTTCATAGGAAAAATATTGGCCATTAATAAAAATCACCACACAATTCCAGAATTACATAAAACTCATCACTGCCCCAAAACAGAGTTCAGTTTCCATCCCAAACTTTGGACAGTTATATCTCCAGGTTCACAAAACGAAATGGAACAAATTGTATGTCCATTTTGAAGCTTGAGATGTGAACTATAAGACTGGAAAATTTCATAATTTTTAGATACCATTTGGTCATTAAAAACGTTCACACAAACGGACTGCCCAGGATAGAATTTCACTGGACAGAATTTTAGATTTTGCATCTTTGCTTCCATTGGTTCCATTTTCATTCCAAACATCATTCTCACATAAATTTTCACAAGGAATCCATTGGAATCATTAAAATATCCAAATTCCCATCACACATTCTTCAAAAGTGTTTATTCAACAATAATTATATCCACTTTTAAAGTCATTAGCCCTTAATTACTTTTTGGGATATTACACCGCGAAGACGACCCTCGTGGGTTGTTCTGCTCCCACGCCTCCTCCTCATCGAGGAAATGCTCCATCTCTCGGATCCCAATTGGGATCTTGAAGTCCTTGTTCATGTCATAGTCATCGATGCTGATATCTCCCTTTCCCAGATCAGGCACCTATGGCGCGGTAGTCTCCTATGGGACGACTGTCTGCGGTGGCTGTGGTAGGGCTGACTCCTGTGGCTGTTGTGGGGAAAGGGGCTGAAATGGCACGATTGCCAGCCCTCGGCGTTGCCCCGTCCCAATGCCCCCTCCTCTGCTGTTGCCACCCCGCAGAATCGGTCTGGGGACCACAGGCTCCTTCCCCTTGTCCATCCCTGAAGCCATACAAACTACAAAAATAAAAAAAAATAAAAACAGATTTAGTCACATTTATATGTAAAATTATGATAAAAATAAAAATAAAATAAGAATTGTCCCTACCTCAAGTGATAATAAGATATGCTAGAAAGAAAACTCTCCCACAGATGTCAGAATGCTCAGATATGAAGGAAAACTCTCAGAGAAACTTCAGAAAACAAAAACGGCAAAATGTGAAAATGAAGGGGCGGCGCGACTTTTATAGTTGAGGATTTTGTAGCGGTTATTTAAAAAACCGCTACATCAACCGCTACAAAAAAGTTAGGGCGGCCAAACTTTATAGCGGTTATGAAATAATCGCTACAAATGTTAAGACCTTTGAAGTTTTGTAGCGGTTATGAAAGCATAACTGCCACAAATGTAATGACCTTTGAAGTTTTGTAACGGTTATGTTTCCAAAACCGCTACATATAGGTGACTTTTCATTTTTTGTAGCGATTCAATTTGTAGTAACCGTTACAAAAAACGTACACTATTGGCGCGGCTCGATGGCGCCAAATGGCGGGAATCTAGTGCCATATTTGTAGTGGTTATTTCCTATTAACCGCTACAAATAACGTTGCTAATCTATCACGCCACTTGGCTCAACATTTGTAGCGGTTAAAATTAATCGCTACAAATTCACCGCTATGAAATCCCTTTTTTTTTTTTTTGGTAGTGGTAAGACTAAAAATTAATTAAAAAACAAATATTTTCTAAAGATTTAAAGGAAGAAAAAAAAATTGAAGTCAAGTTCATTGAATTCATCAAGTCAAGTCCTAAGAAATTAATCATGTGTTCAATTTATTTCAGCTAGATTTATAATGAAATTATAATATTTCTAAAATATAACACATGTGTCCTATTAATTTTTAAGCTTACAAATATAATTTTATTAGTTATTACTTATTTAATTTGTTTAACATCTTTTATATTTAATTTATTACGTAAATTTTTTTTTAAAAAAATATTTCTATAGAAAGTAGCATTAAAAACCACACAAAGTGAGCTAATTTAAAAAAAAAATTTAAGATCAAAATTTATAAATGAATCACTTCTATAAGGCATCTGGTAAGGCACCTGGTGCCTTAAATTTACACCAAGCCCCATCCAAGGGCTTGGTAAGGCACCTGGTGCCTTAAATTTATAAGGTAGAGAGCTTTTTTTTGTTTAAAAAAATTTAATTTTTTTTAAGATTTGGAAGCTATGATACTTTAACAAACAAATGCCATATAAGTCTTTTTTTAAAAGACACTATTATTTGTAGGTTTGCTACCCCTAATTATTTTCTACCCCTAATATTAGATTTGATAAAATACTCAATGAAATGGCAACAATAAATATGCCATATTAGACTTGAGAATTTTACATTATCTAACTTTTTAAATTGTGCCTAGCAGAGAACAAGGCAAAAGTGATTCACGTTCCAAATATTATGGCAAGAGATATTACAAGTAATCCAAATAATATACAATTATATGTAAATATAAACACACGTCAGGTGTCTCAATCAAAAATAAAACACAAGTAAAATATTACCTAGAACCAATTATAACAAAGCTTGCAATGCCCCCAACCTTAGCAAGGACTGTCCTGCAGTTGGAAACTTGATATTCTGGTAGTGAAATTCTTTGTATAAGATTTTTAAATGCTTCTCCAAAACTATACATTTGATTACGAATTTCTGATGGATCTATATTATAAAACACAGGTAGAACTACCTGACCATTTGATTTATAAAGCTCCAAGGTTATCGACAATTCCTCCAAACACCATTTAGATGCAGCATATTCTCTAGAGAAGATGATGATTGAGATTTTTGAACTTCCAATTGCATGCAATAGTTCCACTTTGATATGATTTCCTCTAGGAAGCTCGACATCGTCTTTGAAAACAACAATGCCAGCATTACATAGAGCCGAATAGAGATGTGAAGTAAAAGTTACTAGCATATCTTCACCTCTAAAACTCAAGAACACCTCATATCTATGACCTGGATGTTATATTTCAAAAATATAGAATATCGATTAATTAAATTCCTATTTAAATTAATAGAATTAAAATATCATGGATTATAATATTAATTATCATTGATACATGCATATTTGATAATAAGTGAAGCACATGTATCCTTAAAAAACCATAACTTACCTCGGTTTTGAAGCTCATTTTGTGAACTTTCTTGTATTATTTGTCTTTCCATGACTTGTAACACATTAAGTATTCTAAGTTTGTTGTTCTTGTCAATGGTTACAAGGCTTCGATTCTCTAGTACTCTCATCCCAATGCTAGCATTACATCCATGGTCATCTAACTTTTGTGACACATAATTCATGTCCTCCCCAATATAAAATAAAACTATATTTATAAATATTTCTTTTTCATTACCATCCAAAGAGTCAAAGCTAAGCTTTAGTATTTGGTATATCTCACCAGGAAGAACCGTGCTTAGTTTCAATAATGCCAATTCCCATTGCATCTGTGGCATAAAGAGCCAAGGGCCTTAAGAGCTAGTGGTAGTCCCTTAGTATAAGCAACTACGTACTCTTTTGCAAGGTTCGGGGAATTCTCCTTCACGACTTGCTTTCCTAACTGTGTTTGATCTACTGAAAAGTCGAATAGATGCATGATCACTGAAAAGTTTCATGCTCTAAACAAGATCCACTTAAAAGGTCTTAAGTAAATGTAAATCTTTCGTTGTAATGATTATTCTACTCCCCCTGACCGAACCATTCAAGACTTCCACATATAGCATGTAGTTGCTCGAAGTGATTCGCATCATCAAACACAAGCAGTACCTTCCCTCTCAACTCATTGAGCCTTGCAACTGATTTAGAGCCTTCCTTCTCCCAAGTTTCCCTAACATATATATGAAAGAAAACATGTACTCTCGAAGTCATAATAAATGTGGTAAAAAATGAGTCTGGCAAGAGTTGTTTTGCCAATACCCCCATTTCCCATATCCCTACGAAGACAACATCTTTTGAATGAGCCTTATGAAGCATTGTAATCACTTCTTTAACCTGCGAACTCACTCCAACTATGCTATCTGTCGCATACGGGCCTTTCGTGTTCAATATATACCGAACACTCTTGACAATATTCTTAATATACTCTTGAATATCCTCACTTTCGTTGCTGTGAATTATAGAGAAAGAATAGCAGAAAAGGGAGCACTGGTCAATTAAGAATCAAGAGAAACCCAGTACTTGTACTTTCCTTCAAGAAATGAATTTTAACATCTTGACCACCTCATAGAATCACAATAATGTTCACAAAATCATAGATCCATGTTTATCGTGTTACATAAATTAAGCTTCCATTATATAGCATGAATAGAAGGGAATTTAATTTATATGTGTCCTGTATCCTAAAGATGTTATCCGTTAAAAGTTTCAATAATGACACACACAATGTGATACCAGACCATGTGCTTAGTTGATTGCTATAAGTTTTGGCTTCATAACATTTAAAGGGGATAAAACATCCTTATATGATTGGAGTGTATGTATAGATTTTTATAGCTTAAAATAAACACTTTTTATATAGATTGACGAAATTGTGCGATCTCTCTCTCCCCTTCCCTGCCACACAAATATTAGCAAAATTCAAAAGAATTAAAATTCAAAATGCTGGATAATTAATTTGCAAAGATTTAAAAACTTAGTTAAGTTAGTTATTTGTTAAAAATGTGTGTTGAGTTTTCTAAAATATTCATTTCAATCCTTCACATTGAAAACTATTCCATAAAAAACCTTTTAGTATGTGTAATCAATAGGTATATTTTGAGAAAAAATTTAAATTTGGTAAATAAAATATTTTGAAGTCATAAATTTAAGATCAAAACACACTCTTCTACTAACTCTTTTATTCATGACTAGATTAAGTATCTTTTAATAACTAGTTGCATGTTATAGATTCCAAAAAAAAATTGTACTCTCTCTCTCTCACACACACACAAGACAATAGTAAAATTGAAAATAAATAACAAGCAAAATGAAAAGAAAAAATTACCTGGACTCAAAATTAGGCACAACAAATCCATAAGTGCTTCTAGCTTCAATGAGAGCTGTCCTCCACCTTGACACTGCATCTTCAGTGGGTGAACTTCTTTGTATAAGATCTTGAAATGCTTCTCCAAAACTAGATTTTTGATTACAAACATAAAACGGATACACGCCATAGAATATGGGAACAACCACATGATCATGTGTTTTGCGAAACTCCATGATTTTTGCGTACGTGTTCCTTATGGCACCTTCTAGAACTAGCATAGTTTTTAGAGAAGATGATGATAGAAATTTTAGAACCTTCAATAATGCTTATCAACAATTCAGTTGAGATATCACCTTTGAAAACGGACATTCTAGCTTTCCTTAGAGATGAATACAGACAGGAATGAAAATGTTCGAGTGCCTTTGCCTCTAATAAAACTCAAGAACACTTCATATTTATTGCTTGCTTAAGTTACACAAAAACATGTAAAAGGATATATTCCAGTTAATATTTATTGTGAATGAGCATAAAAATTGTAAATATATTCAAGGAACAAAAGATAATTAATTGGAACTCATACGCAAAAAAAAAAAATGCATATGTCAGTTTCTTTGTTTTCTTGATTTTTTCTTTATTTCCTCCTTTTTTTTTTTTTTCCGTTTCTTGTCCCGCCGAACTCTGCTGAAGAAGAAACTGTGCAGTTCATAATTGAAAGACATATCCAAATAGCATTTTGTCTCTCAGTGCAAAATCAAATTTTTAACCCCTTTTAAATCCTGTGCCATTTCCTTTTCTAGGCAAATCGTTTGTGCATTTTGGCTGAAATGAAAAAAAAAATCCCATGCATGTCTCGTGCAATAACGGACCAACAATGTGTTCTTTAGGGGCCGAGGGGCAGATGTTTCTTTTTTTAAGAAAAATAATATATATTTATTGATAGATTTACTTTCTTTTATAGGAACTTTTTATTTGAAGACAATAAATGTAAGATATTAAATGTGGGCACTTCTCCTAATGAGTTTAAAAAGTAATTTTGTAGTATGAAAAATTATAAGAGAATAAATTATTTATAATTATTTAACATTTTAAAAAATCAAAAGCTTTTCAATTTAACAACAAACTCTACTTTTGCAGTGGAGGTAGCAGGAAGCGTCGATTATGGATTCGAAATTGGTTTTGAATCCCAGGTAAGAATACGAATGGGAGAAAATAAGACTTGAGAGCCTTCTAATAGTATGATTTTTTTGGAGGAAAACTATGAGTTATATTTAAAGCCATAAATTCTAGAAATTTCAAATAAAGACACACAGGTTATCTCTTTGGTAGGAATTAATATCTTTTGTGTTGATCAAAATATCCACTTTGATTTCTCTTCAATATACATCTTTTATTTTTCTGAGTTCTTCCCGCTGAAAATGAATGGAAGTTGGAAAAGGGAAAAAAAAAAAAAGAAAGTAAGGGGTTAATGGTTACCCTGCAGGCTCACAGGATGATTCAGCAGATCCATATATGGAATTGTGACCAGAGAGAATTGGGAAAAATGTGTGTTTGTATTATTCATGAATGTGCATATTTATACAAGCTAAATGCTATACAAATCAGGAACAAACTATAACTAATTAATATATAACTGAATACATAACAGAAATAAGAAGAGTAACAAATTATGTTATAATACAGTTGTCAGGAATGTTCAGTGGGTATGAGTTTCAATGATATTGGAGTGTTGGAACGATCAATCGTTTCTTTCTGAAGAAGAAGAATAATCCGTTAAAAGTGGAGCAACTAGCATCACCGTCAATCAAACCAAACAAATAAAAAAGGTGTAGATGGAGGGGATCGGAATGTTACCCGTATGAATTGTTGGGTTAGCCTGAATCAAAAATCAGGAGACCACTTTCACTAGAGCTTTGTCAGCCAAAGCATTGCTGTCACGACTTTCCAATTTCTTTTCTTATTTTAATCTTAGCGACTTTCCTCCAATCTAGCTCACTTCCCGGTTTTGTCATTTTGTGTGGGAGGGTACCGTTTTTTTTTTTTTTAAATTCAACTTTCGAATTTGATTCCATGTGTCGTCGGACGATAATATTCGACATTTTATTAAAGAAAATTAAAATAGAATGAAAGCAAAATTTGTCACCCCAATGAATTATCAAGGATTAAATCCCTGAGCTTCCTTAATTTATCAAATAAACCACATGGAAATTAAAGTTTTTATACACACACACAATCCTTCCTACAATCCTTCTCTGGCATGTAACTAAAATGAAACTTATGCCAACGAAGCCATTACAGCAAGTATTTTGAAATCATATCCTCATATTTCCCAAAATGTTTTACTTGGTTAAGTTGGAGCAAGCCAAGTCTCTTCATATCCTTAAACGCTCTAGTATTTAAAGATAATGTATTGTTTTATGATATAAGTTCAAAACCAGCCCCTTTAACACTTTTAGTTCCCTGTAAAATAGTGAATAAAGTAGATTCAACTTTTAAAATTTAAATAGTAAATTCAGCAAAAGACTTGGGACGTTTTTGGCTTGGGATAATAAACGAAAAGGAGTACTAAATCAAATCTAAATTTCCCCTTAGAAATTTTGACTGACAAGAATAAATAAAACCATAATTTACTACGCTCCTAGGGCTCTCATGATGTCTTACAGATGATCTCTCTTCCCAGGTCATATACATTGGAGATCGGAAGAGAAGGAACATTCCCTATTCTACCTAGGATACAAAATTAATTAAACCCTTGTTTGTGATTTTGGCAACGGGGTTGATGACATGAAGTTAAAAGCAAAAGTTGTTTCCTTTCTTAAAAATACTATACCATGATAAATTTATAGAGAAGAAAAGAACAAGATTTATAAATAATTTAACCATATTTTTAAAGATTAACAAATTAATGAAAAATAATATAATAAACAAAGGAAAACGCTGATAAAGACGAAAATGAATTTTATACACTGACTTAACTTGTATTATTATCTGTTGGCTAAAGGAAAAACACAATTTTCTTTAATATAATTAAGCATTTAACCGGGTCAATTCCTTATTATGTGAGCGCGATATCGAATTAGTTGAATCATATTAACTATTAAGTATTGTATTAATCCGATTAAAGCCAGCTTGCCAAATATGATTTTTTTTCTGCTTACAAAGTTCAATTTCGTTAAAAATGACATGGTCTCACTGATAATGCCAGCTGTGTACTACATACATAAGAGAGGACATACACGTGGACCTACATAACTGAATGCTTACAAGTGGTTACAACTTAACTATATTCTGTTACATTCTAACCACTTAATTACACTACCATTCCCCTTCAATTAGCATACTCTCCTACATGAAGATATCTCTTGAAATCTGCAAATTTTGAACTGGGAAGAGATTTGGTTAAACCATCAGCAACCTAATTGATAGCTGGTAGAGTATATGATAGACATGAATTTTTTTCCGAATACCTCTTTCTCTAACAAAATAAAGATCTAACTTCAAGTGTTTTGTCCGAGCATGCAATACTGGTTTTGTAATAAGTAATACAGCACCCTGGGTATCACAGAAGATCTGAGGTGTGACAGCCATTCGGACTCGCAATTCAGAAAGCAAAAACTTAAGCCACAACACTTCTTACATAGTAGATTCCATTCTTCTATATTCAAACTCAGTGCTAGATTTTGCCATAAGTTGTTGCTTCTTGGACGACTAGGAAGTAAATTCTTACCAAAATAAATACAATAGCCACTAGTCCTACGTCTATCATTGACATCACGAGCCATATCAGCATCACAATAGGCTACAAGTGACCTATTGTTAAAAGGTGACAAACAGTGGCCATGAGTTATAGAACCAGTGAGGTATCTCAAGGTGCGTTTAACTGCCACCCAATGTTCTTTCAATGGAGGCTACATAAATTGACACACTTTATTGACTAAGAAGCTAATCTCAGGCCTTGTGATCGTCACATATTGGAGAGCACCTACAATTCATCTGTACAATTCTGCATTAGGGAACAGATGTGGCCCTTCTTTGAAAAACTTGGAATCAGAGACCATAGGAGTAATAACCCCTTTAGCACGGGCCATACCTACCTTCTTGAGAATATCTTTAACATACTTAGTTTGAGACATAACAAGAGATCCATCTTGTAGCTGATGAACCTCTATGCCAAGAAAATAGTTAAGAGCCCCTAAATCTTTAAGGGAAAATTCTATATTCAAAGCATGCACAACCTTAGAAATTTTGGAAGAGGAAGTACCAGTAATAACGATGTCTTCAACATAAACTAAGGCATAAACAATCTTAGAAACAGCTACCTTGATAAAAAGAGATTGATCACACTTGTTACTAGTAAAACCAAGCTTTTGAAAGGCAGTGGACACTTTTCCGAACCAAGCATAGGGTGCTTGTTTTAAGCCATACAAGGCTTTATCAGGCTTACAAACTAAAGATTTGTCACTATTTTCATAGCCAGGTGGCTGCTGAATATACACTTCCTGTTTAAGTGAACCATTGAGGAAGGTATTGTTGACATCTATTAGTTGAATGCACCAATTTTGGGAGATTGCAATGGATAGAACTCAAAGAATAATTGGATGCACAACTGGACTGAAGGTTTCATTGAAATCAAAACCTTATTTTTGATGAAACCTTTTGGCGATAAGTCTGGCTTTGAACTTAGCAGTTGAACTATCAGGATTAGTCTTACATTTCCGCACCCATTTACACCCAATTGCTTGACGACTAGAAGGCCATCTAACCAAATGCCATGTCTGATTTCGTAACAAAGCTTGATATTCTTCATTCATGGCCTTTTTCCGCATAGAGGAAGCTCGTGCCTCTTTAACAATCGTTGGTTCCTGTTCAGCTGAAAAGACTTTCGGCTTAAAGATACCATTCATTGACCTAGTTACTATACCTCTCTCAGGTACTACAACAATTGGACAAGACTGAGTGGTGTTGTTTACAACAGCTGGAGTTGGAGAAGGGTTCACAGAAGGAGTAGGTATCTCATCAGTACTAGAGCTGCAACCAACAGTAGCTACAGCAAAATTATTGTTAGAAACATTGCACTTAGTTGACATAGGACAGACAACCGGTGGTGGAGGAAGAATAGAATAAGAAGGACAGGACAAAGAAGAAGCAGAAGGA
Organism: Inga leiocalycina; assembly: GCA_963242795.1. Lineage (NCBI taxonomy): Eukaryota > Viridiplantae > Streptophyta > Magnoliopsida > Fabales > Fabaceae > Inga > Inga leiocalycina. The sequence goes on from OY725324.1 coordinate 21,217,861, forward strand.
AGGACATACACAAGACTGGAATAAGGGAACTCATGCTCATCAAATTACCAAACGTCCCTTGAAATGTACATCCTGCCTTTAGGATCCCAGCATTTAAATCCTTTATGTGAAGTGCTATAGCCTAGAAATACACAGGTGACTAATCTATAGTCCATCTTATGCCAATTATAGGGTCTTGTGAGAGGAAAACAAGCACACCCAAAAGTCTTAAGATGACCATAATGTGGAGCACGACCAAAAAGCTTCTCAAATGGCAAATTACCACCAAGAAGTTCATTAGGCAGTCGATTGAACATGTATATAGTGGTAGAAAATGCGTCTACCCCCAACTTGAAAGGAAGTGAGCATTGGCTAGTAAGGTTAACCCAGTTTCAGTGATGGATCGATGCTTCTTCTCAGCTAGACCATTTTGTTCATGAGTATAAGGATAGCAAAGGCAATGAACTATACCATTAGCCTTTAAAAACTTCCCAAATTTTCAAGTATTTAGCACCTGAGTCAGATTGAAGCGCTTTAATCTTATGATCAAACTATAGTTCAACCATCGCTTTAACCTTACAACATTGTATTATCAATTATGCCCATACATCATATAGATAACTTAATCAATCGCTAACTAGTGTGCATTCATAATTAAATGAATAATTAACTAGCGCACGTTACCATGACATATAATCTCATGCAAGGCAATTTACATGTTCTCATGCACAATCAGCATAATGGCACAAAGAAACATGTTGCAATCAATACACAATCATATTAAGGGAAAAGAATTACTACCTTTTGTGCTTTCTTCCGATTTACCTTCTACCTACTTCTTTCCTTGATTATTCCTCAGTGGGCTTGGGCCAATGTCAAAACCTATCATGTGGGTATACATATAAGGGTAGGTCAACACTTATTCCATCTATATAACTTATAACTATTTCTTCTTAAAATCTCAAGTTTAATTTAAAAAATCTACCCTCTATAAAAGTGGTTGGTCATCTTGTACAAAACATACATATTAAGTTAGGGGACATTTATAATGTCCTTCATTTCTCTTATTCGTCACAACTTGATTACCAGTGTGTATTCTACTAAATTCCAATCTCATGAGCTAGACCTTAAGATTGACTTTTGGGTTTACTATCCATTTAATAACTCTTAATTTCTCAATGAACTTTGAAAATTCATAAGACTCCAAATGAAGTGGTTCAGTCTCTATTTAAAGCTGTTTGAATACTCTACAAGGGAAAAATAACACGCATAATCAAATCATGGGCGTAAGTCTAGAATTCTAGCATGAACATTCACTGCTCATTTGGAAAAATAGGATTTTCAGTTTTCCTAACCAGACTTTGAAAATTCAACACATTCAATGTACACACCCAATCATTGTGTTCTAAGACTTATTTTAAAGCTTGAGATGTGTACTAAGACTTATATTAAAGCTTGAGATGTGTACTAAATTTGGGCTTATAAAAGTCAATGCTCCAATTTACAAAAATTCCATCATCAATCATAATGGTACCAAAACTGTAATAGGGCATTATCCTACACAAAAACTCCTTCTAAACTCATTTGAAGCATAGAATTACACAAAAATTAACTCCTTCATATGAAAACAGTGGCTGATCAAAACAGGGGTATAGGGGACAATTAATGAATCTCAGCTCTGTTGCTACCAAACATCACAAAGACCTCTAGATGTTTTATATGCTTAATTTTCTAATTTAGCGTAATCCTAACACATTATAAAATCATCATAATCAAATAAAACTTTGTTTTTTATTTTTATTTTTCTCACAAGTAGCAACAACAACAACAAAGCCTATATCCTCTAGGTGAGAACGGCTACATGGATCAAATAATGCCATTAAGCTCGGTCAAAAATCAAGTATATCATGATAAATTGTTAACTAAGAAATCTCGCTTAATAACCTTATTGAGCATTTGCTTCAATCTTCCTCTGCCCCTCTTAACAAAACTCCAAGCAACTTAATATACCCTTCTTGCATCCAATAACCTTCTCTGTATATGTCCAAACCACCACAGATGATTTTCTACTATTTTTTCTTTAATAGATGCTACTCCAACTCTTCCTCGTACAAATTCATTAAGAATCTTATCTTTCCATGTATGACCACACATCCATATCAATATTATCATCTTAGCTACCCTCACTTTGTGCTCATGAAGCCCCTTCACCTTCCAACATTCCCTACAATAAAGTATTGCTGATTGAATAGCAGCACAATAAAAATTTCCTTTTACTCTATCAGGCACTTTTCTATCACAAATAACTCTGGTAACTTTTCTCCATTTAAACCACCCAACTTGAATTCTATGATGAACATCTCCATTAATTTCACCATCTTTTTGTAGAATTGATTCCAAATATCTAAACTTTGTCACTTGTGGAATAATTTGATTTTTCAATTTTCTCTCAAGCATTAATGAAATATCACAAAAATCATGAGTTAAAAACTTTGATTTTAAATTAATTTCCTCTAATTATATGGAATGAGTGGAGAGTTTATTTTTATTTTTTCTTATATGCTAATAGAATGTCATAAAAATTATGAGAACAAAATAGTTAAAAATTTTAACTTCCAAAAAAACAAAATTTGGAGGGAGTCAAAATGAGGGGGTAATTGGTTTCCCTACTTAGCAAGTTTGCTGAGTAGGTAGAGCTAGGAGATTCTAGGCTGTTGGATATGATCTAGATGGCCCAGATATGTTTTATTAAAAAAATGTTATTTTAATATTATTATTTTAATATTTTTTAATAAAACAAATCTGGGCCATCCAGATTAGATCGATGGCCTAGAATCTCCTAGCTCTACCTGGTCAGCAAACTTGCTCAGCAGGGAAACCGAGTCCAAATGAGGGGACGGAGGGTTGGGTAGATTTGGGCTCCCTTTTCCCCCAAAAAATTCCAACCAAACATATCCTAAAGAATTATGAACAACCATTGTGTGAGCAACAACCCATGTGGGAGTGTTGCTTAGGTCTTCTTTCCCCACCCTCCAACACCCCCACCCCCAAAAAAAAAATAATAATAAAAGAACTCTGCTCATCTGGTCTTCCAAAGTCTTCCTTAAAAAAATTATTTCACAAAGTGAGAATTTTGTTTTTTTAAGAGTCTTTTCTCAAAAAATTATTTCACAAAGTGAATCTTCCAACTGCACCTAGTGCTCTATAGATTCAATCGGCAGTGGCACCTACAAAAAAATTGAATAATCCGAGTCACATCTAAGGATGTTGTCCTTAAGAGCTATTCCGAAACCACGGGTTAAGAGGAAGTGGCACTCCCTAGACTTTGAAAATTCAACACATTCAATGTACACACCCAATCATTGTGTTCTAAGACTTATATTAAAGCTTGAGAAGTGTACTAAATGCTCACAAAACCTCATGGGAAAAATAGGTCGTTTGCCCTGCTTTTGCCTTATAAAAATCAATGCTCCAATTTACAAAAGTTCCATTATCAATCATAATGGTTCCAAAACTGTAATAGGGCATTATCCTACACAAAAACTCCTTCTAAACTCATTTGAAGCATTGAATTAAACAAAACTTAACTCCTTCATATGAAAACAGTGGCTGATCAAAACAGGGGTATAGGGGACAATTAATGAAACTCAGCTCTGTTGCTGCCAAACATCACAAAGACGTCTAGATGTTTTATATGCTTAATTTTCTAATTTAGTGTAATCCTAACAAATTATAAAATCATCATAACAGTGAGCTTCCCTGCAATTCAAGCCTCCAAAATTTCAAACCTTAACATGTAATTACATTTATATACCTTATCAAAGCACCTAAACAACTCAACTATCATGTCATTTGAGCACTTGATTTTCTTTTTAAACTTTGGACAGTTTCATACTTTAATATGAAAATGTTCAGATTTAACAACAATTAATCCTTGAGTATCATCATATTGTTCATGTTTAGTGATCATTTGAGCATTCCTAAGCTTACTCTAACACCTTAAATCACTTACTTAGTATTTAGAAATACCCAAGACAACAATTTCAACATTTCTGAAAATTTTCAGCTTCAACATACTCTCGTAATCATCACATTACGCATTAATATTATTTATTTTTCACTAAAATATAAAGTTAGAATATAATAAAGCAACGAAACAGTGGGTATTTCAACCTTGAAACCTCCAGATTTTTGAATTCATTAACACCCAACAACAAACCAATATATAAACCTTACGTCATACTATTTCCTTGGAATTTAAACACTCTAAGCTCTAAAAACATTCCAGACATCACCATTCTTCAATTTGAAAATTTCTCAGGAACAAAAATCATCTTCCCCTCAACAAAATTCATCTTGCAAGCCATGAAACACATAATAAAACTTATGTCCATTCAATCTATGTTGCTCCTCATGCAGCTAACGAGTTCTTCACTCTCTGTCACTAAAATCAGAGTTTTCAACATCACATTCTTCCCCTCAATATACATCAATAGAAGAAAATAAGGGTGGGTTAATGATCAGGGGACTTACCTTTATTCAGGTTGAAGCTTGCATGTGAAAATTCCCCCTTCTATTCCCCCTCCTACGCATCTCCAATGTCTCCAGCTCCTCTCCATCTCCAAAGCTCTCTCCACCACTTCCTTCTGATGAAGGAACGAATCGAAGGGTTAGAGGGAGGCGGTGATGTGCTTAATGAGTGGGGACCGGGACCGGGACCCACCACTCCCGGTCCCGGTCCCGGTTTTTGGCCGGGATGCAAATTGCATCCCGGTACCGGTCCCGGTAATCCCGGGCGGGACTGGGATCAAACTAGGAATCCCGGTTTTTTTTAAAAAAAAATTAAATTTAAAAAATATTATTATATTATTTAAATTTTCTATAATCTAGTGTTTAAAGTAATTATTTAACACCTAATAAGGCCATAATAATCACACAAATTGATCTAGAATTGAAGAATAACATTTTATTATTATTATTATGATCACTTTTATCATTTTTGTTATTATTTTTATACATTATATAGTAGTATTAGTATCATGATGTATACAGTTTAACTCCAACTAAATATGTGATACACATTTTATCAAATTATAACTTCAATTATGGGAAAAAAATACAAAAATAAAATAATAATTTAGTTTTTAAGAAAAAAAATTTAAAAAAATAAAAAAACTGGGATCGGGATCACAAGGTGCATGACCGGTCCCGGGTCCCATAGATCCCGGTCCCGGTCCCAGCCTGGACGGGAAATTCCTGGGATCAAAATGTCCGGGACCGGGACCGGGACATTTTGAACACCCCTACTCACTTGGTCCCACAAATGATAGCTTATGACATAAGCCTAGGTTTAAAGCATTTGATTGGGCCAAAATCTAGGGCCAGGAAATTAGGCCCCAGCCCGAGCTTGTGATATAGGGGGAAAAAAAGGAGGCGGGCCTAAAACGGTCGGCCATTTTAGGCCCGTTTAACTTTTTTTTTTATTTTAACTGGGCATAGGGCAGCAAGCAATGGTCAGGGGGCAGAGTTAACCTAACATAACCCTTAGATTAGAAACGCTCTCACACTTACTCATAACTCATTTGAAGCTTCTCTTCTTTGATTTTCTTTTTTCTTTTTTTGTATGTATATGCCAAAATCCAAATCAGGTGTTCAACTATTACTGACATTTGAAGCTTGTAGATTTGCTTGATTGTGGCTATGGACTTGTCTGATTAGTTTTGGACATTAATTATGGTTTGGACTTAAGTCTTAGTATTTATGTTTTATTAAACTTGGATAATATTAATGTTTTAAATTAGTTTTGATGATATTTATGTTTTAAATTAGGTATTTTAATCTTTAGGAGAATAAGGAAAAAAAAGGGAAAAAGTTAAACGAGTCTAAAGCCCGTAGGAATTTACATAAACGGGCCGAGGCCTCAAAATTTGTGTACTTTTTTGAACTCGGGCATAAACGGATCGGCCCATTTAGGCCCGAGCCCGCTAAGGGCCGGCCCGTTTTCCCAATCCTACCAAATCCATAAAAACTTAAGCTTATCACGTTTAGGCCTCTGATTTTGGGTTTAGTTTTGGTCCAAATCGATATTTGGGTTTAGGGTTGCGAAATTACCCTTTTACCTATTCTTTACCGGCACTTAATCACCAAATAAATGCTAGAAATTAACCCTTGACACTTTATAAAGATTTTATTTCTTAATTATATTCTCTAAGCTATAAAGTAATGTAACGGCATGGCCCCCCACCAGAGTGGTGCCGGACCAACCTCACCCCGCCTCCCCGAGGTCTTTTAGATGGTCAGGAATTATCCCCCCTCCACCTCTTAAAGGTTTAGGGATTTTCTCCCCTCAAAGGATTTTCGCCTCCCCAAGGTCACAGCCTCGAGCCCTTGGGGAAGCAAAAATCTTTTGAGAGGAGAAAATCCCTAAGCCTTTGAGAGGCGGAGGGGGGGGACAATTCTTGGTCATCCAAATGACCTCGGGGAGGCAGGGTGAGGTTGGTCTGGCACCGCTCTGTGGTCCCTTGGGTGGGGGCCATGCTGTTACAAGTAATATCTCTAAAAATTTCAAGTCAAACGATAGCCTATAAGTACTTTTTTTTTCCTTGAATTATTTTAAGAAATTAGGCCCTTAATAGTTTTTCTATTATCTATAACACTTTTTGAGAAGCAAACTTCTCTTACTCTCTTTTGTTTCTTAAAATAACTATTTATAATTTTTCCTTAATTTTTTCCTGGGCCTTTATACATTTTTAATAATAATCCCATACTTTACTTTCCTGGAATTCTAGCTTGAAAATACGCATTTATTCAAATAAATTAATTTTAGGCTTCTTTTTTATTAATATATGACATCCCTAGGCCTGAAATATGCCTTGTAAAACTCTTCTCAAATTTTTAGGATGTTACACATTTTCTTATGATAAACAAAAAAAGAAAACCTCTTTTGAAAATATGTTTATGTTTAAAAACATAAAAAAATTGAAAGATTTTCTAGAAAACAGAAAAAGGACATCTTTTGCATGTTTTGTTACATCCTAATAAAACAAACTATATTTTCACCATTTACTTAATCATTTTAGCTATATTTTTAAAAATAACGGTTCAAACGGATTGTTTGTTTCAAAATAATGTTTTATGTTTCAATCTAGAGTTGTGGGACAAGATGTTCTCAGTATCTTTTTTCTTCAGTATCAATTTGTTCTAGATCAACTAGTCCAAAATCTATGTTCTTTTCCTGTTTACCCATACTTATGTTGTAATTTAGATTCCTTTTACCTTTTATATAAATATTGTCTTTTTATCAAAAAACTAATTTTTTTCTAGAATTTGTTTTGAAAAATTACTCTAGAGAACTATTTTAAAATATAAAAACAAAAAATAGAATCAATAAAGCCCTTTTATTCTTCCTGACTCAACCGTCGTTTAATAGTCAATTGCATTTTGACAAAAGGATTGGCACATGAAGAAATGGAGGCTGAAGCTTCCAAGGCTAGCATGGCCAGTTCCATTCTGAGAAACAAATACACAAAGCAAGATCATAACAAACATTATTAATCTTGCATATAAATAAAAATTCACATAAAAGGTGCATAAATTGCAAATATAAAATATTACAAAATGAAAATTCTGCTTCTCATAAAATTTTTTAAAAAGAGAATCAGGGTCCATTTATTCAAAACTCAAACACCAAAATACGGGCAATAGTCATTATAAATTGCAGCCCGGCAAATTGGAGTTCTCACACAAGATTCCCTCTAATATTTTGTTAATATATTTCATCTCTTTTTGCGTAGGGAAAACATGGGAATTAGATCAAATGTATTTTTTTACGACAACTATGGTCTATTGCTTACAAATCAAAATATACGATATTTATATGAATAAAAAGAAAATCTAAGCGAGTTTTGATAAATAAATAACATATATTCAAATCCTTGATAACAATGAAATAAATGACACTACAAAATAGAAAACAAACTTTCTTTCTCCAAACGTGGTGATTGGTGAGAAAGGCTTTGCTTCTGGGTTCATGACTTTACACTTAATTACACACACTGTAGTCTACACATCTCATAATTCTAAGTACAATAACAACAATAAATTTTATCCTACTGAGTGTGGTAAAGTACATACATTACACAATATCATTGTACTCCATCAACAATAAACTATTCACAACAAACTCGTCAAAAGAATAAATAAGGGGCATAAGCAAAATGCTGTTCCCTTGAATTCAATTGAGAAGGAGTTCTGCCCATTGGTCTAGAATAGCAGGGGAACCATACCAAGGTCTCAACTCATCATCTAAGCCAACAAGTGAGTTAATGGCAGTTGACGACCTGAAAAATAGAAGTTGATGAAGCAGATATTTTCAGGGTGTTTTCATCCAAAGATAGGAACAAAATTTACAACTCAACATTCTTGTAATTTTCTGAAAGATGTAATGTTGTAGCTTTAAGTAATACTATTGGTAATTTTATGAGAATCAATGGGAACTTATTTATGTGATCCTTAGAGGAATTTTATGCTTCAAAGTCTGTAACTATCAGTAACACAAGTTATGGATATTTAATTGTAATTTTTGAACAATCAAAATATAATCATATGTAAAATATATCCAACAGAGTGATCTTTGGCTGCAGAACTGCAGTAATATCGATCCAATTAGCATATAAGGTGCAATGAAGAAGAAAAAGAAAGGTTTTTATAAGAGTTAAATAAATAATCTAATTTGTTATATTAATTCTTTTCATTGGTTTCATGGTTCGCAAAAACAAAAATATAATATTCATAAAGTAGCATCTTAATGACTTAAACAACATCTATCAAAGAGTCTACATATTATTAAATAATTGAACACAGTGCACACACTATGATTGCTTGCTTATCAAATCACTTAGGACCTCATTTGGATCAAAGAAAATGTTGGAAAGCAATGAAATGGAAAGGGAAAGAATAGAAAGGTATGGAAAATATTTTACCACATAGGTGTTTGGTTTGCATTGGAAAATAAAATGATTTGATGGGAAAACTTTTGTTTAGTTTGAATAAAATAAGGTAGGAAAATGAGTCAAAAGACCATTTTATCTTGAAGTAAAAATATTATTTAAATATTCATGGGACCCACTCACCTTTTTATATCACATCCAAAGTCACATCAAGGGGCTTTTGTGTGTTTAGACATTTTCCCTCTCCATTTGAAAATTGGTTCCCACCAATTTTTGTGGGAACCCATATTCAATCATATGACTGAAAATTGGTGAGCCCAAAAAAATATTTTCTAGTGGAAATGAAGAACCAAACGGTTGCTGCCTGCTGGAAAATCCATTTCTCTCTTTCCCTCCTCCCATTTTCCCTGAACCAAACGGACCCCTAACTTTATGTGTTGATGGTTGTTTTATAGCCAGCAATTGAATCCTCCCAGTGCTTCCACTGAGGTAACTATAATACAAAAAAGGGCCCAATGCATAAGACTCCTACCATGTAGGGTCTGGGAATGGATGTACGCAACCATACCCCATGGAGAGGCTGTTTTCAGGATTTGAACTCGTGACTATCAGGTCATATGAAAACAATTTTACTATTGTACCAAGACTCACCCTCAAAGGATAGCGACTTTCAATCCTTCAAAGAAACAGTTAGAACACAAGAGGTTACATTATGGACTACAGCTAGAACAAATACAAAGATAAGCATTTGGTAAGGAGTTGACTCAAAGCCTATAAGATTATGAATAAAAATCATGCTGTCGATGTGAGGACCTTGTTGGTGGGTGATTTGAAAGTAACTATATAATAGAATGTTGTTGAGGGCCCAACTTACCTAAACTTTCTCTTATAAAAAAAAGATATGCAGGTGGTGAATATGGCATTCACAAATAATAATGGAACCTTGTGCTGAAAAGAAAAGTAAGGAGGTCATATGATCATAGTTCAATCATGGCATAAATACTGCCTCCAGTCATTAATTTTATGAGAGTCTAATAACTTAATTAAATGATTTAATAAATTGGTTAAAAATAATAAATATGTCAGAAATAAACTTTGTTTTTCAAGTATACCCTTATTTATAAGAGAAAAGTAAGAGTGAGGATAGAGTAACAATGATAATAAGTATGAACGAGAATTTAGAATGAAAAAAGGATGAGGAGAGATAATATAATTAAATGGAGTAAAAATTATAAAAGTACATTAAATACTCAAATAACACGGGTGAGATCTTATACAAAAAACTAAAGTAATTTAAATTTCATGTTCTTGTAAAAAGGCCGAGAGGGAGCACATATCCTGAGATGGAATGTGCTAGATATGATTATGTAATAATTATTGGGCCGAAAATAACGTCAAAGTCTTTTGGGATAAGAAAAACTAAAAAAGAGACGTGGAAGAATTCTCTTCTACTCCTATGATTTTATGTACAAGGTACTTCCAACATGTTTTATATCAATAAAAAAATCTTAAATTTTATTAAATTTTTCATAAAATTTAACAACTTTCCAACTTTACCTCCACTTAATATACATTATATCTCATGAGAACAAAGTCAATACTATAATAAATGACGGGTAAATTTATATACTCATGAAATATTTCTTTCTTTGCCCGATCAAAAAAAAAGAAAAAAATCTTCTCTCTCTCTCTCTCTCTCTCTCTCTCTCTGGCCTGTCCTATAAGGAGTAAATCTATGCCTATGATTCTAATTCTTCGTCTTTGAGTTTCTTCTCTTTCCTCTTTGCTTTCCACTTATTTTATTGAAGTATACAAAAATGAATCCTATAAAATTGGATCATAGAGTGATCCCAGTATTTACAATAGTCATGTAAAGCAACGTGATTCCAGTGATTTTATTGTGAACGTAATGGTAAACTGAAAAAAAATTGTCTGTCACTTCTCTCGCTTCTGCTTCAGCTCTTCTCCATCCAAATTAAACACTGCCCTTTTTCCATTTCAAATATCAGAACCAAATGGGCCACTAGTTTCGGCCACAATTCCACAAGCTTTTTCCACATTGTAGAGTCATTATTCTTTGCAATGACAGAACGATATCAATCTTGAAAAGTCAAAGAAAGATTAGTTGGTCAAACAATGTTTAGTTGATTTCATTTCTTGTTAAGTATACCAAAAAAAAGAAAAAACAATCATAATTCTAAGCCTTTTATTACGTCTCAATTCAGTCTAACATTTCTAATTACTTCACTATATTTGTTTTTTTAATATATTTTTGATATAATTTTTACTTTCATTTTCTTTTTGCCAAAAAAGACGAAGGAAGAAGAAGGGATATCACACTACGTTATCTGTAAAAGAGAGCAACAAATAGGACAATATAATCATTTATGTACAACCATGTATATAAACTCATTTTGATTCTGAAATGACATGTGCCTGTGTGTGTTTGGCCAAAATAGTCAAGTTTATTGGGGCAATATTCAAAACAAAATTATTGTACGCTAATAGCCGAAGCCAAGAAAAGAAAAGCAAAAAAGGGAAAAAAAAACACAGTCCTATACGATTCAATGTATCATACATAATGCCGCCAATATCATAACACAAACTAAAGAAACAAAACAAAAAAAAGCAACATTGAAAAACAAAAAAGAAACCAGATTAATGGAGAGCAGCCAGATCACACTCATTAGCCAATTCAACATCTGTCAACATTTTCCACATCAGAGCTCATACTCTCAGCAATATGGCTGTTGCTACCTACCTGTCAGTCTGCCCCTTCTACTAAGTTTTTTTGACAACACCAGAACAAATTTGAGTGGTAAACCTCTATCACTGCCTCAACAACTTTGAATTCTTTCAATATACACATAGCTTTCTTCACTTCAAGTACTTCAGCAATGAAAGCTGAGTTAGCTTTCACTTTCTCACCAAATCCCCACAACAAAAGAAAAACTTGATAGAAAGTGTTGCTGCGAAAAATGGAAGTAAGTTTAAAAATTTCAAATCTTCATTACCTTTTTGGGTCTGATAAATTGATGTGTTGCCTGCTCCTCCTCCTCCTCACATTTGCGTTTGGTGCCACTTAAATTTGTAGCTTCAGAGGGTGAAGGCTCCATGTGCTCATCAAATGACTCATTATATATCAAGTAGACAATTGTTTTCTTCAAAGTGAATCCCTTCCCAAACCCTGCTTTCATCAACTCCACTTGGTCACCAGGTTCAAGATTTGATATTATTTCCTTCCTCTCTTCTTCTTCTAAGGAATTTAGTTTTTCTTCCATGTAGAGCAAAGTGACTGTCTTGGTATAATTTATGATCATTAAGCTAATTATACAAGATTCAAATGCCTTATTACCCAAATCACCTGAGAGGAGATATACACAACAAATGGTCATCCCTTTTAAATTATCACCTTCATTAATTAGAGGCATTTTAAATTTTACAGAAGATCCTTCACCCTTGAGTGAACGCCAATAGGGGTAATTGTCACCAGGGAGAATACAATCATCACTATGCTTTGTAAGATTCAATCCTTGCATAACAACATAAACACATCCTCTAAATTAACTATATAATATGAATGCCAAAATCTTTTTCAAAAAAAGAAGAATCCAATTAGAGAGAGAACATGTGTAACCCTCTTTAAAAGATTACAAAAGACTTGACAATTCTTTCCAATTTGAATTAAAAGATGTCCCAAGCAATTTTCATGCCTTGAGATGTCCATACTATTTGTTGCGTCACACAAAGAATCAAGAGTCGTTAAACCATCTTCCAACAAAAGACTTTGTTGCTTTATTCCACTACTATGGATTGTTGAAGGACGACCACAAATATTGTTTCACATATCCCACAAAATTGACGATGACATGCTTGCATGTGTCAAAATAAGAGGAAGTGGACTATTTGTTGGGGATATCCAAGACCGGCAGAGAGAAGGAATCACATGATGTGGTAATCCTTCATGACCACAAACAGATAGATATAAAATGCTCTTTAATCTCACTAAAGAAAATGGCGCTTGTTTTATTGTAGGAGCGATTAGAGTTGTCAAAGATTCCATTTGCTCTATGTCCTCCTCTAGCTTTTCAATATTCATACAGCCAGAAAGAATGAGAGTTTTTAAGCATTTTAATCTATAAATGCTTTTTGGGAGACTTTGAAGGCCAATACAATCCTCCAAATTTAGTAGTAGAAGTTTATCAAGAAGTCCAATAGAATGATGTATCAATGATAAACTTGGATAATCTTTGAGGATTAACTTTTCAAGATTTGGTAGTCTTGAAAAATCAGGAGTTTGCTCTAGGTAATGAGAGTGGCTGAGATTCAAAACTTTTAGCTTCTTCAATAGCTGCAATGAAAACATTTAATTTCAAAGTGAAAATATTGTTTTTGATCAATTGAAAACTAGCTATTGAAGGTAAAACTGGCCATCATATATACTTGAAGGTAATGCATAATTCAATATGATGTTGTATTGTCTAGAATTAATTATAGCAACTTTATTCTTCAACAGTGGCAAGGGAAAATTCATCCAGAAGCTATGAAAGAAATCTAAAATAAAGATCTATCAAGAAAACTGTAAAATGTTAGATCTAATGAAAAATGGAGTAATATATTTACATGTCCCAAATCCCTCTTCTATTCCACACCCATCAACTTTAATTGAAGCTAATACCAACAAATTAACTAAGCTTTTTGAGTCATATAATGACAAAAATATAAGAAATAAAAAATTAATATCATACTATATCACATGGACTATTTATTACAATGCTACAAATTTGAAGTAATTTGTAAATTTTAGGGAAACTAGCTATGCTTTTTGTCATATAGCAGTTTGGCATTTTTTTTATGTTTCAATTTTTTTTTGTTATGGTCCAAAAAGCCAACAAAGTAATTATTAATTTGCATACCTGGTTTCCTCCCACACTTGCATGAGGTGGCTACATTCTAAGTCAATAGCAACTAGTTTCTGTTGATAAAAGTTGCTAGGAATGTATTTTCCAGGAAAGCCATGCCAACAAAGCCATCTGAGATCTTCACTGATGAATTTGTAGTCACCTCTAAGTTGTACATAGTCAAGATTAAGTAATCTGAGTCTTTTCATCTTCTTAAATGCTTCTGTCCCAAGTTGTATTCTTTCACTTTGTGACAGCTTCAAAGATAGTCCTTCAATAGCCTCTTTTCACTTAAAAAATAAAAGCATATTGAAATCAAAGTGTTCATAGTTGTGTTATTTTTGTTTGGGATTCTTGCAATACATGTTAACAAGAAACAACAAATATTGGACATAAAAGTTCCTACCATGTCTTTAAATAAAATAGCTCAAGCGTCCTTATGAAACCATATCCTGCTTCTCTTTCCAAGCCCCTTTTGAGATTGTTCGCGTTTTATTTCTCTTCCCATGTCCCGCAACAAGTCATGCATACCAAGTCTGTTCTTCTCGTCAATGGTTACAAGGCTTTGCTCCACAAGGTTATTGATTCTAATGTCAGCAAAAAATTTAGAGCCATTTAATATCTGCGTCACATCATTTCTGTCCATCCCAATAAAGAAGCAATATATGTCAAGGAATATTTCCTTTTCAAAATCATCTAAACCGTCAAAACTTATTTTTAGCTTCTTTTGTATCTTATTATTGGGAATTTTTTAAGTTCCCTCAATACCTTCTCCCATTCCTCCAATTTTCTATGAAATAAATGGGAGCCAAGGACTTCAAGAGCTAATGGAAGTCCCCCAGAATACGAAACTACATTTCATGCCAGCCTAGGGCACACCGGTCCCCTAGGTCTTAAGGCCTTTAAACATACAAGCTCAGTATGACATCTCTACATGTAACATCATACCACCTAAGGTTTCTCACTCCACCATTAGGTTCATACTGAAACCTAAAACCTCAATATCACACATCTAGGAAATCATTTTCCTTAGTTCTTTAATCAGACGATGGGTCTGATTACCTCCACCTCTAGGTCTACACCTCAAATCCTCGGGTGAATCATACTGACTCACCATATCCACAACACAATTAATGTATACACATAGCCCTTAAACTCATATATCCATAAATAGCAGGGACCATAATGTGTATACCACAACAAACAAAGTCATCTCCTATGACTTAAGGCAGCAACTACTGCCATTATCCTAGCAAATTCCCATGTTTGCCAGGAACTGCAGCTCTGATACCAAAATGTAACCCCCTCAGTAATTATATCCGAAATACACGATTAAAATGAAATAGAGACCAATAATAATCAAATAACATTTACTAACCCTTCACATGATGGGGTTTTCAAAAATACCTTTCAAAATCATTTATAAACTTGGTCTCATATTCACATTTCGAATACAATTACTACGTGAAGATAAATCACATTCATATAAATATCAGAGTGCACAACATAATCATCTCGGCAATCTCGGGTACATACCTTCGCTAAAGATATACAGGGCACGATTGCCCATTACAATTCTTCAAATGGGGATTACACAATCTCATCTCGAATGAGTCCTGCCGCTCCCTCCACGAGCCACTTGCCCTGTCTAAATTGTTGGTAAGGGAGGGTGAGATTCGAGAGAATCTCAGTAGGGAAACATTATCAATGTGCAGGCAAGATAAGTGTTTAATGCATGACATGCTTGCATCACATAACTCATGCACACATACAATGACAAATCTGTAAGCTCAATGCTTCGAACGATACACATATGGCCATAGCATATATTGAAACATAGCTTTAAATCATTCATACATGTTCCACATAATCAAGCAAAGCAATAACATGCATCAACACATTAATACAGTTATCAGAGCATGCAGGAGAGATAAGTTCCCTACCTCCAGTCTTTTCTCCTTGATTTACGTGCCAGCAACTCGGGGCTTCACATTCGATCCTACAATGTCAAATGTACCATTTAGACACTTCCATAGTGTTTCTGGGGGTTATATGAGGCTATATTGAAAATTTACTAAAATACCCCCGGGGACCCCGCCCGGCCCCGCCGTACCCGGTCCGGCTGTACTTTTCTTGAAATATTGACATGGGCTATTCTAACATATTTTCGCCCAAGGAATCCATTTCCGGACTCGGAATTATCAAATTCAATGTCAATTTACAAATTTACCCTTGGCAGTCCCACTTTAAGGGTTTCAAGGGCGTTTTCGTAATTATGCTTTTTCGGCCTTTTCCGAAAAAGTGCCCAACTGTAACCCCACCTAATTTTCGATCCTGAACTCAATGGAACCATCAAATCATTGAAAATCCAACTCTAAGACCCATTTATAGTGCTGGCCGAAATATATGGGTTTTCAGGGGAAAATTGGGGTTTTTCGGTTTCGGCTCCGTAAACGCGTTCCTTTCTACTCCTAACCACTTTATTGACTATCCCATTAGGTTAAAACTACCATTTAGTATCAATTTGGGCAGCATAACAGCCCCACACACCCATTTCTCATTTTTGAAACCAATGACAATCCGGCGAAATTTCACCGATTAAATTGTCCACAGCAGCCAGAATAGTCAATACACAAGAGTTTGGAAGTTACCTCAAGCTCCCACTAGCTTTTCCTTGTCTTGGCTGAAAACCCTAACTTCAAAACACCAAAAGAGGAGCTTCCAAACCTTAAAGAACATAAAGGAGTAGCTTAGGATCGGAGTTATACGCGTTAGGTACGAATTCACCGAAGAAATCGACCTACCTCGTGAGTTTTCTTCCTCTTCTCTCTCTAAAACTCCCTCTCTCTCTCTTTCTCCATGGTGCTGCACGGTTTTTGGCTGATGGAGGAAGATGATGATGACTTTATAACATTTAGCTTATGTCATCTTTAATGATGATGATGTCATAATTCCAAAATTGGCATTTTCGGATTTTCTGGCAGATTTTCTGCCCAATCTTTGAAAAATCATAACTAATTCTAGAAAAATCAAAATGAGGTGATCCCAAAGCCAAATGAAAGGTATTGAAGTCCTCTTCATTGGAAAAATATGATCCATTACTAGAAATCACCACACAATTCCAGAATTACACAAAGTTCATCACTGCCCCAAAACAGAGTCCATTTTCGACCTCAAACTTTGGACAGTCATATCTCCCAGTTCCCAAAACGAAATGGCACAAATTATATGTCCATTTTGAAGCTTGGGATGTGAACTTCAAGACTCGAAAGTTTCATAATTTTTAGACACCATTTGGTCATTCAAAACGTTCACACAAACTGACAGCCCAGAATAGAGTTTCACTGGACAGCATTTCCAGTTTTGCAACCAATATGTCCAATCCAATTTAAATCAATTCCAATGATTAAATTCCACAACATGACACCATTTCCATCACAATACCCCATTCAATTCTTCCCTCTATTCTAAGTCAATTTGGATGTTAATCCACAATTGAACTCAAATACAGGGTTTTGGCGTTGCTCATAACACAAGCGACTACAATCCACTTTATATTCTCTAAAAAGGTTCATTAATCACTAACCACGTCCACTTTTGTAGTCATTAACTCCTAATCACAATTTGGGATCTTGCTAAACCGGGGCTTAGCAATCCACTAATCTCAGGCTTATTCTCTAGCCTCGAGTCTCAAAATTCGGGGTGTTACATTTCTCCCCCAGTTCAATAAATTTCGTCCTCGAAATTTGTCATACCACTTAATCCAAAAACTACGGATGCTTCTTCACGACAGCTTCCGTTTCACAATTCATTTCATATTGGGACGGTCTCCTCTAGACCACCCACACACAAATGATACTCCACAAATCCGATTCTCACAAGAATCTCAAACAATGAATGCAACTCAATTGCCCCAAACTGCAATCGGCCCATTTCACGATTGCCACACAAACCAAATCACCATATTTTTTTGCCAAACAGTTGCAATCGCTTCCACATACGATTGGCACAAAACCATCATAACATAACCACAATCATCACAAGCCCCTTAATTCATGAGTGGCTAGTGCATCTCGATATCTGGAGGCTTTAACTTATGAGACATATCATAAGATCTTGACAGTTGGGCGGCATAGGCCACCATTCTGCTTAACTCAAACTAGTTACTCCTTCCGGGAGTAACCCCAAAACACCACAACCTCAATACATCAAACGACAGCCTTAGCTGCATACACAAACTCTTTCACTGTATTCACATCCACAACCTTACCCTTACCCGTATAGCCACCAGTAACTCCACTAGTGGTAACCAGGACTTTTGGGTATCAACACAATACTACTTCTGTATCAACTTTCATGGTGTCGCCCTCACCCGTACACCCACCAGTGGCTCCGCTAGTGGTAACCGGGACTTTTGGGTATCAACACAATATCACATCATCTAGTCACTCCGGAATCTCAATTTCTTCTATCCAAAGTACCCGACCGTAATGGCCCACCTAGAGTCTCAGTCTCTTCTATCCAGGCGCCTTTTATTGTCACACCCCCTTAATGGGTGCCCACGCTTCCGTTGCGTGGCTGGCTCCCACATCACACCCGTCCGATGGATGCCCGTGGGTTACCGGACTCACAATTTTATTGTCACACCCCTTCAAAGTGCCCACCCTCTGGTCAACTACGTACCAGGGCTACGATGGCCGTCCCCTGATCGGGACTGGCAGGCAGCTAGGTTACTCACCTTTCACCCAGGACTCGTAAGAAAATCCACTTCCTTATCAAACGTACATTGCAGACTCTTATTTTACGCACCGCCTTTCGGCCTTGGGTCAACACCAGTGCAACCAACATGGTGGCTAGCCAGGCTGGCCATGCCGGGGTAATTTCCCTCACAAACAAGAATCCCCGATCATGTAGTCGAATTCGCCATCAGCTAAACTAACTCTGCTCTGCTACGGCACACCTCAATCCCAGCTTGTTCACAACTATCACATATTCACAATCACACTCCACCCTCATCCCCTTTTACCGCCGGGAAGACACACAGTCTTTACCCGAACCGTTGCTAGCGACTCAGGGACTATTGGCGTGGCAGTGCATATACATAGCCTCACGGCTCACAAATAGTCAATCCCCCGTAATCTACCGCCCCAGTGGAACGGTCCTCCACCATAGGAATCACCCTATGTGGCCGCAGGTAAGAGACTCACAATGCACAATTGCAATAAGCTGGAACCAGGCATTTTAATAATTCCACCCACCACAAATTCTTTTCACCAAACTAGGATCCTTCAAGACCCCTTTTTCACAAAATAATCTGGACTTCAAAGTTTTACCTCTTGAAGCCATGATTAACACATCATTCTCACGGTAACCTCGAGCTTCTGCTCAACACAATTCCCAAACATATCACATTCTCATGCTTCCGCTGCACACTCTGAGGTCAATCTCCTCATCTGTGCTTTAACAATGTCAAGCTGATTTAACCGAAGTCCCATAGGAATCTCCCACCACAACTGATAACATTCACAACATATATTCATCTGCGTCGGACCTTGGCCCGATTCAACTTGAATCATTCAAAGCCACAACCAGCACTTCGTTGAGATCCCATACTCCCAACGTTCCCAGAGCTCTATTCTACGATTCAACGTTATGGCGAGTGCACACTAAGGTTCATCGTCACGGCAGCTGCACACTAGGGTTTGTCGTCACGGTGGCTGTCACAAATTTTTTTTTATATTGTCACACCCCTTCAGAGTGCCCACCCCCCTGATCAATTACGTACCAGGGCTCCGCTGGCCGGCCCTTACACTGAGCCTGGCAGGCAGCTGGGTTACTCACATTTCACCCAGGACTCACATATTCCCCGTATCACCACCGCCCCGAAGGCACGGTCCTCCCACTGTGTGCCATACACACCCCCAGTGGGCCGCAGGTAATAAAAACACAAATAGCCGCTCCGATCAGACGTCACCGTAGGTAGCCCTCTCCGATCAGAACTCCCCGTAGGTTGCCTTCTCCACTTCGAATCCTCGTAGATAACTCTTTCAAATTCAAATTCTCCACAAAATCACTTTTCCCTGTGCCAGATTAATACTAGCAACCTCAGGATACCTTATACACATTTCAATGCCAATCTAGTTCCACATCCTGGTACCACAGACCATATAGGTCATATCAACCTCCTTAGGACCAGCTTGACTATTGAGTCTGATCCTTGGATCAAAATTCATCTTTCAAACCTTCAACCTCAGTTGAACCGGGAAATCACTTCCCTTATATCCACGGAGCATCACAACTCCAAAACAAATCCAAATATCATGCCAGCCTAGGGCACACCGGTCCCCTAGGTCTTAAGGCCTTTAAACATACAAGCTCAGTATGACATCTCTACATGTAACATCATACCACCTAGGGTTTCTCACTCCACCATTAGGTTCATACTGAAACCTAAAACCTCAATATCACACATCTAGGAAATCATTTTCCTTAGTTCTTTAATCAGACGATGGGTCTGATTACCTCCACCTCTAGGTCTACACCTCAAATCCTCGGGTGAATCATACTGACTCACCATATCCACAACACAATTAATGTATACACATAGCCCTTAAACTCATATATCCATAAATAGCAGGGACCATAATGTGTATACCACAACAAACAAAGTCATCTCCTATGACTTAAGGCAGCAACTACTGCCATTATCCTAGCAAATTCCCATGTTTGCCAGGAACTGCAGCTCTGATACCAAAATGTAACCCCCTCAGTAATTATATCCGAAATACACGATTAAAATGAAATAGAGACCAATAATAATCAAATAACATTTACTAACCCTTCACATGATGGGGTTTTCAAAAATACCTTTCAAAATCATTTATAAACTTGGTCTCATATTCACATTTCGAATACAATTACTACGTGAAGATAAATCACATTCATATAAATATCAGAGTGCACAACATAATCATCTCGGCAATCTCGGGTACATACCTTCGCTAAAGATATACAGGGCACGATTGCCCATTACAATTCTTCAAATGGGGATTACACAATCTCATCTCGAATGAGTCCTGCCGCTCCCTCCACGAGCCACTTGCCCTGTCTAAATTGTTGGTAAGGGAGGGTGAGATTCGAGAGAATCTCAGTAGGGAAACATTATCAATGTGCAGGCAAGATAAGTGTTTAATGCATGACATGCTTGCATCACATAACTCATGCACACATACAATGACAAATCTGTAAGCTCAATGCTTCGAACGATACACATATGGCCATAGCATATATTGAAACATAGCTTTAAATCATTCATACATGTTCCACATAATCAAGCAAAGCAATAACATGCATCAACACATTAATACAGTTATCAGAGCATGCAGGAGAGATAAGTTCCCTACCTCCAGTCTTTTCTCCTTGATTTACGTGCCAGCAACTCGGGGCTTCACATTCGATCCTACAATGTCAAATGTACCATTTAGACACTTCCATAGTGTTTCTGGGGGTTATATGAGGCTATATTGAAAATTTACTAAAATACCCCCGGGGACCCCGCCCGGCCCCGCCGTACCCGGTCCGGCTGTACTTTTCTTGAAATATTGACATGGGCTATTCTAACATATTTTCGCCCAAGGAATCCATTTCCGGACTCGGAATTATCAAATTCAATGTCAATTTACAAATTTACCCTTGGCAGTCCCACTTTAAGGGTTTCAAGGGCGTTTTCGTAATTATGCTTTTTCGGCCTTTTCCGAAAAAGTGCCCAACTGTAACCCCACCTAATTTTCGATCCTGAACTCAATGGAACCATCAAATCATTGAAAATCCAACTCTAAGACCCATTTATAGTGCTGGCCGAAATATATGGGTTTTCAGGGGAAAATTGGGGTTTTTCGGTTTCGGCTCCGTAAACGCGTTCCTTTCTACTCCTAACCACTTTATTGACTATCCCATTAGGTTAAAACTACCATTTAGTATCAATTTGGGCAGCATAACAGCCCCACACACCCATTTCTCATTTTTGAAACCAATGACAATTCGGCGAAATTTCACCGATTAAATTGTCCACAGCAGCCAGAATAGTCAATACACAAGAGTTTGGAAGTTACCTCAAGCTCCCACTAGCTTTTCCTTGTCTTGGCTGAAAACCCTAACTTCAAAACACCAAAAGAGGAGCTTCCAAACCTTAAAGAACATAAAGGAGTAGCTTAGGATCGGAGTTATACGCGTTAGGTACGAATTCACCGAAGAAATCGACCTACCTCGTGAGTTTTCTTCCTCTTCTCTCTCTAAAACTCCCTCTCTCTCTCTTTCTCCATGGTGCTGCACGGTTTTTGGCTGATGGAGGAAGATGATGATGACTTTATAACATTTAGCTTATGTCATCTTTAATGATGATGATGTCATAATTCCAAAATTGGCATTTTCGGATTTTCTGGCAGATTTTCTGCCCAATCTTTGAAAAATCATAACTAATTCTAGAAAAATCAAAATGAGGTGATCCCAAAGCCAAATGAAAGGTATTGAAGTCCTCTTCATTGGAAAAATATGATCCATTACTAGAAATCACCACACAATTCCAGAATTACACAAAGTTCATCACTGCCCCAAAACAGAGTCCATTTTCGACCTCAAACTTTGGACAGTCATATCTCCCAGTTCCCAAAACGAAATGGCACAAATTATATGTCCATTTTGAAGCTTGGGATGTGAACTTCAAGACTCGAAAGTTTCATAATTTTTAGACACCATTTGGTCATTCAAAACGTTCACACAAACTGACAGCCCAGAATAGAGTTTCACTGGACAGCATTTCCAGTTTTGCAACCAATATGTCCAATCCAATTTAAATCAATTCCAATGATTAAATTCCACAACATGACACCATTTCCATCACAATACCCCATTCAATTCTTCCCTCTATTCTAAGTCAATTTGGATGTTAATCCACAATTGAACTCAAATACAGGGTTTTGGCGTTGCTCATAACACAAGCGACTACAATCCACTTTATATTCTCTAAAAAGGTTCATTAATCACTAACCACGTCCACTTTTGTAGTCATTAACTCCTAATCACAATTTGGGATCTTGCTAAACCGGGGCTTAGCAATCCACTAATCTCAGGCTTATTCTCTAGCCTCGAGTCTCAAAATTCGGGGTGTTACAGTCTACATACCATAATTACAAATAATTAATGAGAAGACTTAACAAAATTAAAAATACTTCTTCTAAATATGTCTTGAAAAGTGTAAGTAGTCAATAAAATAAACAACATAAGATATAAATAAAATAATCATAAGAAAATAAGTCAAAAAATAGAAAATAGGTAAGAATATTAATGAAATAAGAAATATTTTTTATAAGTTTTTAATTTTTAGGATTATTATCACATGATGTTCTTATGAAACTTAATTCTAAAAAAGTTAATAGCAACTAAATATTTGCAACATCATTAACAAAGTATAAAAATTCAATAACAATATTATCATATAAATAATCTTAAAAAATAAAAAAATATATAGGGCCTAAAGGGCCGACCTATGGCCCTACAGGGCTGGCCCTTTTAGGCCCGTTTTCATTTCTGAGGCAAAAATCTGAGGCCCAACCCTTATAAATTCAGGGCCTAAAAGGGCCGGCCCGACGAGCTCGGCCCATTTTCCTGGCTCTATATAGACTGGACATCATTTTCAATTCACAGGATGGTTTCCTCTTTCATGTTTCAAGCTCCTCATTTTTTCCATTTTTCTTCAGAAATATGATTAAATTATTGAATTATTGATGATCGTTGATAAAAATATATACAATAGAAATAAACAAAATCACTTTCCTCTTTCAAACTCTTCACCATTTTTCATTTTATCTTCAAAAATAAAACTAAATTATTGGTGAGTCTTGAATATGACCTTAACTAACAAAATTAAGTCTCTTAAATATATGATTATCGCAATCTATCACAACCAATTTGGTTTAACATTGAAGAAGCACAAGTAAATTAAAAAATAAAAATGGCTTTGGTAGCCAAATTGAAGCGGAAGTTGATGTCAAATTAGGAAAAGACTAAACACAAATGCATAATCATCATAAAATCCAATGATAACTGTCAGAAATGATCATTTGTTTCTTATGTCACATACCAACTTCATGATTCAGAGACCAACACTGACAGAGACCAAGCACAATTTACATCTATTCAAAACGCAACTAACTGAGTTCTTTTGAATAAATTTGTTGCAGAAGATATCAACAACAAGGGCAATGCAGGCTACTGAAAACTAAAAATTCCTTACTAGATAACCAAAACTACGATAAACCCAATTCAGCAAAAATTGCAATGAAATCAAAAGTAAAGTCAAATGGGAAAGACAAGAGAAAACTTACTGAGATGGGAATGCGAATAAGAGTGAGAGGAGGGAAGAGTAACATGAGGATGAGCTCTGAAGTGGATAGAGAAAATGTCGGGCTAACACTTATACAGAGGCAATGAACACGACATTCTATCACTACCAGGAAGAGAAAAGTGTTGGGGGCTTGTGAAAGAAGGGCAATCGAGGGAGTGTCATACGAAGAGGAAGAAGAAGGCAGGAGGGATAAAAGAGAAGACTTGTGTAGGGAATTGAAGGTAGAGAGACAGAAAATCGGATAAGGGGGTGCGAGTATCCCAGGAGGCTCTAGCTCTGAAAGAATATAATCCTTCCACCCTGAAATTTTCAAGTTAAAGACCTAACATTTTGTCACCCATTTTGCTGCCATACATAAACACTATCATCATTGAAATACAAATCAATATATTTATAAACATGATGATGATGACCACAACAATGCTAGCTTAAATAAACTGACAATTGTTTTGTTGTCAAAAAGCTATGTGAGAATTCTTTTTTTTTTTTAAAATTCATATACAGATATTTGACTAAATCAAATAAAAACATTGTCATATCAAATAAGGAATAATTTTTTGCTAGGGCCAAAGCTTGTTGATTAGGCAACAATTCTAATCCAATGTATTTTATATGAAGGAGCCTAAACAAATGAGTTGGGCTCACATTGAACACCACCCCAGTAGTACTATAAGGGTGTGTTTGGTTTGAGGGCAGGGGAGGGGATGGATAGATTACAATTTTGTACTTATGAAACCCGAAATTTACCCTCTCATTCTTTTAAATTTTGAGTTCCTGCCCAAAATTTACTTACCCTCTCATTCCTTTTAAATTTTGGGTTCCCACCCAAAATTTAAATACCTTTAATCCAAAAAGATAATTTACCCCCCCTCCCCTACCCTTAAACCAAACACACCCTAAGGCCCACAACTATCAAAGTCAAATGTGGAGGTTGAGTAAGAGGGTAGTGAAAATGGCATATGGATTTGTTGTGGTTTTGGAAATTTGAATGTAGTTCATATTTCTAAGGATCCGTTTGGTACACTGGAATTGATTTTAATGGATATAGAAATGGAAATGGAGATGGAGATGAATATGGAAATAAGAGTTAATTTTTATATCAAAATTCCAAAATGCCCTTATAATTAAAATATAAAAAAAAATATAGCTCCACAAATCCTGCCTTCCTCCACTCCTTCCTCCTCTCCATGTAAAAAAAAAATCATTCTCTCTCCTCCTCTCCAATCTATAAAATTGCAGGGGGATCGCATCATGGGTCGTGCTCACCGGCGGTAGTTTGGGCTTATGGTGGTGGCGGGAAAGGTAGCTGGAAGATGAGCGTCCTTGGTGACTGAGGAACTTCGAGCATCCTCACCGTCGCCAAAGATTTGCTGACTGCAAGCCTCATGGGTGTTGCTCATCAGCAGTGCTACAGAGATGACAGTGAGGAGCACCGTGTGCTACTGCCGTTGTCTAACTTGAGGGTGTGGCGTTGGAGTCCAAGCAATGAAGGTCAGGAAGTGAGGGTCTGAAGAGAGGATGAGATGAGACCGTGCCTAAAGGGCAAAAAAGGATTTAGTTGCATGGAATTATAGATCTTTGCTTTTTGGGTGGAAGCTAATTTGATGGAATTGGGAAGATTTGGCTTCCACATGGAATTGAAAAAAACTCCAATTCCATCATACCAAACATACCTAGGCATGGAATTGAGACCCAATTCCAATTCCACCCCTCCCCCAATTCCATCATACCAAATGTGCCCTAAGTTGCTTTGTTTTGATCCATTTTTGGGATAAATATGACATTTGGCTTTGTTGTTTTTTTTATACATACATTGGTCTTTGTAATCAGACTTTTAAATGTTGGTATGATTTAATTTTCAATTGTTTCTAGTCCAGCCCAATTTTTCCTACACTCAAAATTTGTTACAAGGGTCCATCATACCAAGCATTTGAAAGCCCAATGGCTCATTATAAAAGAGTTTAGTGTCGGACTTGTTAGAATTAATATTTTTGGGCCCTGAATAGAATATTTTATATATAATTAAAAAAATTAAATAAAAAGGATAATAGATTTCTTTTGCCCTGAAAAAGGACTAATAAAAGTTTAGACTATAGTACCATAAGTAGGACATTCAATGTCAATATTATAGCTCCAGCAGCAAGTAACGCAAATGCAACAGCGAAGACGTCAGACTGACAAACAACCAAAATTAACAGTTAGTAGGGATTCAAATAAATTAAAGCCAATTAAACCAAAATTAATATTTACAGGTTATAAAGGCGATTTGTCTTGAAATACACAGTAAATCTTCAATTCTTATATGTATTTAAGATCCTTGTTTGCCCTTCTAATTTCCGAGTTTAAAACTATGAGTAACGTTTTAGAATTTAGATGATAAGGATGAGAGAGAAACGAGACTGCCTAACTCTATTTTATTCCTAGTTTTTTAGCCCTTTTGCAGAATAATGAGAGACAGTAGTACGTAGGCAATAAAAGAAAAACATTATTTATCCTCATCCTAAAAGAAAACAAATTTTTTTTTTAATTTCTAATAATGAAGACATGGCTTTAAAAAGGACAAGGTTCGCGAAGTGCGAAAATTTCCCTCCGCTAGGGTTTCTCTCCCTCCGATAGGATGAGCATGCCGACAAGATGATGCCCAGCAATGATTGAATGTTGACTGATCCTCTATGTTTGTAGGGTTTCTCTCCCTTTCAGGTGGAGTTCACTGGCATACTTCCTCTATTGTGGCTGGAGGTTGTTTTGGTTGGACCTGAGCCCTATGACTATGACGTGCGGGATTGTAAGGTGGATAGATATCAGGAGATGTTTAAACCTCAAACCCCTTTCATGACATCAACCGATGACCTCTGATGGGTGCCCCCATGGCCTTCAAGATTGTTGGGCATTTCGAAGCGATGGCTCTCTCTCTTTCTCTTCTAGTGCATGAATGTTATTGATTGAGGATTTGAGGGTTGAGAGGAGGGTTTTTCTAGTAGCTGGGGGCAGATCCGCTGCATAGATGTGGCGCACACTATATTGGAGCACAAGGAATGCATAAATTAGAGCCATGCAATTAGATGGCTTCTCTGCTGGCGGATTCTTAGGTGAAGGTCAGGTGATAAAGACTTAATGGATTAGTGGGAGTTGGGGCTCTTCATTCACCCTAAGGAAACCAAAGGCACCTGAACAAATGCAGTTCAAGGTACTAATTTTGTGGTCTCTGGCTCCTGAGGGTAGTGGCCCACTAAAGGTTTGACCCTTTCCCACTGATGACTTATTGGGTTTGAGATTTACTATTGGTAAGATAGCCTCTTTAGGTGTTGGTTTCTCTATGCTTAGTTCTGATAATCATTTAGAAAATTTGACACCTGATATGACTGGGTTAGTCTTATATGATTGGGTGATTTATTATCTATCTTCACTGGTCTGTGTGTAGTTAATATGCCTTACCCAAATTGTCATTGCCCTACGTGAACTGGTGTGGAAGGATTAGTGGTAGGAAAGAGTCGGATCGACTACTCTAAGCCCCAAAACCAGAGTTCTCCAGACACCTTCAAGATTTAGTTATGTTTGGTTGAACGTAGTTGTATGTGGTAGGGAGGTCAAGAATAAGGTGGGTTTTCTGTTCAAGGAATGTGCAATAGATAGACAATTAACAAACATTATTCTGGGCCTGTTCAATAAGATTGTTTGCGCTTTTCATTTTTGGCTCAACATGTGCTTGTTCAGTGTGTTGATAAAACACTGTTCATTATAGGACAGTATTATTTATCCTCATCCTAATAGAAAATAGTTTTTTTTTCTTAATTTCTAATAATAAAGACACGGCTTTAAAAGGGACAAGGTTAGTGAAGTGTGAAAATTTCCCTCCGTTAGGGTTTCTCTCCCTCCAATAGGATGAGCACACTGCAAGATGAAGCCTAACAATGATTGAATGTCGACTGATCCTCCATGTTTGTAGGGTTGTCTCTCCCCTTCAAGTGGAGTTCACTGGCATACTTCCTCTGTTGTGGCTGCAGGTTGTTTTGGTTGGACTTGAGCCCTATGACTGCGACGCGCGGGATTGTAGGGTGGATAGATATGAGGAGATGTTCAACCTCAAACCCCTTTGATGACATCAACTGACGACCTCTGATGGGTGCCCCTATGGCCTTTGAGGTTGCTGGGCATTTTGAAGTGATGGCTCTCTCTCTCTCTTCTAGTGTACGAATGTTATTGATTGAGGATTTGACGGTTGAGAGGAGAGTTTTTCTGGCAGCTGGGGGCAGATCCGCTGCATAGATGTGGCGCACACAATATCGGAGCACAAAGAATACACAAGTTAGAGCCATAGAGTTAGATGGCTTCTCTACCAGCGGATTCTCAAGTGAAGGTCAGGTGATAAAGACTCAATGGATTAGTGAGAGTTGGGGCTCTTCATTCACCCTGAAGAAACCAAAGGCACCTGAGCAAATGCAATTAAAGGTACTAATTTTGTGGTCTCTGGCTCCTGAGGGTAATGGCTCGCTAAAGGTTTGACCCTTTCCTACTGATGACTTATTGGGTTTGAGATTTGCTATTGGTAGGATAGCCTCTTTAGGTGTTGGTTTCTCTATGCTTAGTTCTGATGATCATTCAGAAAATTTGACACCTGATGTGACTGGGTTAGTCTTATATGATTGGGTGATTTATTATCTATCCTCACTGGTCCGTGTGTAGTTAATATGCCTTACCCAAATTGTCATTGCCCTACATGAACTAGTGTGGAAGGATTATTGGTAGGAAAGAGTCAGATCGACTACTATAAGCCCCAAAACCAGAGTTCTTCATACACCTTCAAGATTTAGTTATGTTTAGTTGAAGGTAGTTGTATGTGGTAGGGAGGTCAAGAATAAGGTGGGTTTCCTATCTAAGGAATGTGCAATAGATAGACAATTGACAAACATTATTCTGGGCCTGTTCAGTAAGATTGTATGCGCTTTTCATTTTTGGCTCAATATGTGCCTGTTCAGTGTATTGATCAACATTGTTCATTATAGGACTCGACATGGGCCTGTTCAATGTGTATGGCATTACAGCTTATCCTTAGTCTATAGTTGGATTTCCTTTTTCTATTGTCTTTTTGTTGGGATCGACAGGCACAATGGAAGAATTTAAAAAATTTTACCATTTCCAATTGCGGATCTATTAACGGTGTTTAAACTGAGTTAGAAAGAATTGTACCTTTTTAAATTTAGGGTTTTCGATCTCTAGGAACCAATACCTCCGACCAGCTCCCTCTACCGGTATCCACATGAATGTTATTCCAACATGGATTGCGTGTTAGTGCCTCCAACGTCTGCTAAGGTTTTTCTCGCGGCTCTGAATTCTCATCAATAAATGAGTTTTTTTGCTCTATCAATTTTATAACCCATGGGGCTATATTCGAATTTTGAAATTAATCTTGTTTAATTTTGAAATTAAATTAACCCTTAATTATCTTGATGAGCTAATTAAATAAATTTGGTTTAATTAAATATGTCCAACAGTTTTAATTTAACCTATTTATTTAATCCGAATAAAGAGCCAACAGATTCAATTTATCTTCATAAATTAAATATGAGATACTATATCTCTATCATATTAGTTATTAAATTTAATTTATCTTAATAAAACCAATTTAAAAATAAAAAAATAATATTATCATATATATACACATATATATAAATATGTATTTTGAAAATTCATATATATATATATAATATTATTAATTTTATTTTGATGAATTTTATATTATATATAAATATAAAATTCATCCACCCTAGATTAAACATTGTCTCGTGTTGGGCCATTCTTGTGTGTGACCTTTTAGGCCCATATGAAGTTGGCACTGGGCCAATAACTGTATTAACCCACAAGTCACAAGCGGCCTCTAGCAAGACATTACGACTATCCAATTCATATGAGGACTGTTAACACGACGCAACCTGTCATACAACCATGTCACGTCCCTTTTGTCACACGATATGTCGGTCAAGGATGAGGCATGGATGATGTCATCCTCCTGTTCTTGACTATTACTTTCCTGATTCTTGAGGAGTCTGAGAACAGAAATGGAAACTCCTTTCCTTTGTAGTATGGCCATACATTTCTCAGACACACTCATCGAGGGGCCCAGTAATATCTCTCTACTAATGTGAGGGATAAATTCCATCTTAACCATCATATTCCTCTGCATGAAAAACCACCAAGCCCGATCATAGCCTTTATCAACACCCGGTCAAAGGTGACTTTTGACTAGTTCAAAGCTTAACATTTCTCATGTAGGAATCCATAATGGCCTCAAGTCGAAGGGCATTGTGATGTGGTTATATATAAGATAAGCTTATAACTTGATCCATGCAGCTTTCTCATAGCAGGTTGGTCTAGTACCTTGTACTCTTACAAATGCCTAAGACTTTGATTCGTATCTCCATATCTTATCAAAGTTATACTGGTCTTATTTCATCTTTGCTGCTGCATAGATGACTTACCAGAGACATTTAAGACAATCTTTATGATTTATCCTAAGATACAGTTATCACAGTGAACATGCGAACAATATGATAACATAATGGAGAAAATTCATTAAATTAATCATGTTCAAAGTACAATGATTGATCCTTAGGGTACAATTTCCAACACTTTTTAATTGTGCGTTCTCTGATATTATGTTGAATGTTTTTCTCCTTTAGTACGCTTTTGTGTCAAGGAATTTGTGTAGGAACCTCTCTTGCATGTGTGTTCCTATGGAAGCAGATTTAGTAGTCGGGAGGATTGCTTTATTGGCAAGGTCTTGCTCTTGTGTTCGAGCATTTCGACTTTCGTCTTAGTTGTAGGCTTATGTATTAAATGGTGTGGATGATGTCTCAGCTCTAGTATTACGTACGTGCTTGTTGTATCGAAGAACTCTTGTATATTTTTTTTCTCTATTCCGTTAGCTAGGTTTTGGGGCTTCCCTTTTCATTTAGTGAGTGTGGTTGCTATAAGTTTACTTATGTGACATTGTATCTTTGCCGCGTTTAATCCTATTAGTTTGGTTGTTGGCAAAAAAAAAAAAGACACGGCTTTAAATTAAAATTATAAATATATAGTATTTCTTTATGTCGTATATTAAAATATTGTCCTGACCCATAATATAAGTCACTTAAACTAATTCACTATAATAAAGCAATGACAGTTAACTTATTAAATTTGTCTTAAATTAAAATATTTTTCAATTTTATCCATATATATTAAAGGAGATTTTAGAGAAGAGAGGAAAATATAATAAGTCACATTTAATCACTAATTAGAGGGGTAAAATTGAAAAATAAATATTAATTTCTTTTAAATTAACTTATATAGGCTTAAGCATGCATCTTGAAGTGACTTATATTGTAGATTAGGGAAAGTAGAGTAAACAATCTCTTACTAGTCTAGAAATCAGCTTCTTTGGTCACACTGAGGAAATTTTGGTTTATTGCGAACTAAAGATTAGGGTTAAGGTCCATTTTTGCTTCGGAAGTTGTCAAAATATTTCAATTTTGCTCCAAAATTCTTTTTGGGAGCAATGTCGCCCAAAGGTTTTCAAATCATAGCAATTTCATTCTGGGCATTATCTAGGTTGAGTTTGACAGTTAGCTGACTAAATATACTAAAGGTAGAGGAGGAGCTCAAGTTCACTACGAGTAATGAAGAAAAAGATTCAATTACCAGATTCAACACACACTAAGCAAGATTATTGAGAATAAGGCCACTGGTGATCCTTCGCCACTATACCCTAGTGACGACGAGATACACAGATGCCTTTTCAATTTTATCTTCATTGCACAAGATGCTTTCACCTCTTTAATTTTCACCAATCATTCAAATTAGGCCCATTTATTTAAAATTTTTTTCCTTATTTAATTATGAATCTAAGTTGAAAAAAAAATGAAGTGGCCAATAACACGTAGACTTGACAGATAAGTATATTTGGCCAACTAATGGATAAACTTAATTTGAATAATAGCTAAGATGAAACTACTACAATTTGGAAATTTCGGGAGCAACATAGCTCTTGAGTGAAAACTTTCAAAGCAAATTTTCACTTAAACCCAAAACAAAAAGGCCATGGATGTCTTGTGGATAGTCAACTCAGTATATTTGGTTATCTAATAGTCAAATTTAACCTAGGTAACGACTGAAGTGAAATTGCTATGATTTGGAAACTTTTAGGATGACATTACTCAAAAAAAAAAATCCGAGAAAAAATTCAGATTTTCTTTTTTTTGGCATTTTTCGGGATAAAAATGTACCTTGACGCATGGGCAAAGGTAAGCTTGCGTTTTGTTTCAAGCAGCTCTATTCATTTCAAATTTGAACATTAACGATTAGATTGATGTATAATGGTGTTTGATGGAAAGTTAAAAAATGAGTATTTTATAAAAAATAAATAAAAATCCATATTTCAATACTAGCTATTAAATCGATATTTAATGCTTTTTGATTAATCGGGAAATCCAAATCTTGATTTCATTTGGAGTTTATTATTTCTTGACTTTCAGGAGAATGAAAAAGTCAACCAAAAAATCGTTTTATGTGTGTCTTTTGTTTTACCCTTTTTGGGTCTTTACTTTTAATACTTTACAGGGAGAATTTTAGTACAATCACACTGAAAGGAGCTTAATCTAAAATCAATCCTAATAAATTTTGAAATTACAGTGTAGTATTAATTGACTGAATTAAAATTGTCTTTCCTTCATTTTTTTAAAAAAGTCAGCTCATTGTTGGAGCCTCACCACCGGCCACCAGAAAATAAATGTTCCAACAAGAGGGCCAATAATGACTCAACAAAACAAAACAAAAAAACTTTATGCTTTTGAGTTGCTTAGTTTTAATTCATGACCGATAATGTAAATTTTTTAGTTCATTGTATTTTTTGTCCTAATATTTTCTATTTAGATTTAAATAGCTCCCTACACTCAATTTACTTGCAATTTACTCATTGTATTCTACATCTCACAATACTAAATACAACATTAACAACAAAATTTATTTTATTAAATGAGGTAAACTATATAAATCACCCAATGTTATTATATTATATTCTATTAACAACAAACTCTTCGTGTGTGTGTGTAATCAAAAACCTTAATAAGGTGCATAAACAAAATGTTGTTCCTTTCAATTTAATTGAGAAGGTGCTCCACCCATTGCTCCTAGAATAGCAGGGGTACGATGCATATCAAGGCCTCAACTCATCATCATAGCCAACAAGTGAGTGATAAACTCCATTCTTTGGAAGGAGGGTTTGGTCCCACATTATGATAAATTGGAACAGTATGCATTACAGGATAGATATTCCGTCGACGGCAAAGGAATGGATGGTGGCTGATTGTATTTTACCTTCTGGTGATTGTACTTGATGCTATTCGCAGGGTCCTTGTTAATCGTAACAATGGTTCAGATTCTCTGGTGTGGCGTTGGTCTTCTGATGGCTCCTTTGCACTTAAATCTGCTTATGGTTATATAGCCAATAATCCTCATACTAGTAACCATTGTAGATGGCGGTTGATTTGGAAATTACAAGTTCGTCAAAGGGTACGAGTTTTTCTATGGCTATGTTATCATGACAGGCTCCTCACGAATATGTCAAGGTTCCAACGTGGGCTACATGCTAGCGGCATATGTGAGATATGTAAGGATGGTCGAGAAACCATTCTTCATGTGCACAACGGTTGGGGAAGAGTCTGGTTCCAAGTGACTGGTGGGTTCTGTTTTCCGGGTTGCATGAGATCAAGCAATGGCTCAACTGGTATTTGAGCGAACGAGCAGAGTTGTCCGTGGTTTTGAATTCAAACTCTGGTTCGCAATATTTGGTTAAGCAGGAATGATTAGGTGTTTAATAATCGTATTTGGCGTGAGCGCATGTTGTTGACGCCGTACTTGGGGTATGCCCAGTTTGGTGGAGAAGTCAGGAAAGGGCCTGGCTCAGTATATAGTGGTGGTGTCTCCGACGGAGAATATTCGAAGACTCATGTTAGCTGATTTAGAGCTTTCTGATGTTGGTGTTGGTTCTGGTACTTAGTACTGGAGCATATTAGCCTTTTCCAATAAAAAAAAGATATCAAATGTTACTCATTTTATATAGAATTTAATGATAAAAAAAAAATACCAAAAAAAATATTTGAGAAGCGCCCCAAAATTGAGATGCAGTTGGGGGTGCAGCTGGGAGGGGACAGCCGACACCCCAGCCCCCTTTTAATTTTGAAAGTTTCCTTAGCCTTCCCCAAATTATAAAACTAAAAGCAAAATGCATACACATCTTCTCTGAAGTGCATATTCACAGCCAAGAAGGAGAACTCAATGCTCAATCCTAAATAAAGGTTTTATAAACCGAAGGAGACCCAAAAGAAAAATAGAAGATCAGTAAAATTCTTCTTTGGCTACAACAGTTGGAGATTGATGAACTTTGTCGTGTTCACATAATCTTTCATTCTTTTACCAAAATGCTGTCCTCTTTCGTCTCATCTTCGTCCAAAAATTAAATTCCATTAACTGCTATATGCTTAGGCCCTGTTTGATACGCAGACATGAATTTTGATTTTGAAGGATTGGGATTGAAAATAGGAATGTGCTCTACGGTCGTCTGTTCTTCCCCAACTGCGCTCATTCTTCAAGCAGTGAGTGTCCAGTGGCGTTCCTCCATCCAAAACACAGTACTTTCTCCATTTCTAATATCACAACCAACATGAGCCTACTTTTTGGCTACAAGTCCCCAAGGTTTTTCTACATTGTAGAGTCATTATTCTTTGCAAAAGCTGAACGATATCAATCATTATTTTTCTACATTGATTTCATTTCATATTAAGTATATGTTCCAAAAAATAATCATAATTCTACGCCTTTTACCTCTCAATTTAGTACAACATATCTTACTGTATTTGGTTATTTTTATGTTTTCAATACAATTTTATTTTCGATTTTTTGACATAAAGAGGGAGGAAGAAGAAAGAGGGATATCACCCCGCCACATTAAAAAGAGAGCCACTACAAATGGGACAATATAATCATTTATGTAGAACAATGCACATATATATATATATATATATATATCAGTTTTATATTCTAAAATGAAATATATTAGACTTCATAAAATGTGTTGTGGCCAACAAAAAGAAAAATTCAAAGGAAGTGTTGTAGCAAAAAAAAAAAAAAAAGGAAGAAAGTTTCCAAATTTCAAATCTTCATTACCTTTTAGGTCTGATAGAATGATCTACCTCCTCTTCATCACATTTGTGTTTGGTGCCAGTTAAATTTGTAACTTCACATATTGAAGGCTCCATCTATTTATCAAATGACTCATTATATGTCAAGCAGACAGCTGTTTTCTTCATAGTAAACCCATTTCCAAAAATTGCTTTCACCTCCAATTGGTCATAAGGTTCTAGATTTGATATTATTTCCTTCTTCTCTGATTCTTCTAAGGAATTTAGTTTGTCTTTCGTGTAGACCAAAGTGGTTGTCTTTGTATAAGTTATGATCATTAAGCAAATTATACAAGATTCACATCCTTTGTCGTCCAAATCACCAGAAGGGATATATACACAAAAAATAGTCATCCCTTTTAAATGATCATGATCATTAATAGGAGGCACTTTAAATGTTATAGAAGCTCCTTCAGCCTTGAATGTTAGCCAATAGGGGTAATTGTCACCTGGGAGACTAAAATCATCACTATAATTTGTGAGATTCAAGCCCTGCACAATGACAAAACCTCTTATTTAACAATATACTATGCAGGCAAAAATCTTTTGCAAAAGTAAAAGAAAAGAATTCAATTAGATATATATATATATATATATATATAGAGAGAGAGAGAGAGAGAGAGAGAGAGCCTGGCAAACCCTCTCATAAACTGTATGAAAGACTTGGGCATTCTTTCCAATATGAATTAAAAGATGGCTCAAGAAATTTTCAAGCATCGAGATGTCCACACAATTTGTGGGATACAATGAATTAGGAATCTCCAATCCATCTTCCAAGAAAAGTCTTTGTTGCTTTGGTTTGCTACTAGGGATTGTTGAAGGACAACCACAGACACTATTTAGCATATTCCACAAAATTGATGATGGCATGCTCGTATGTGTTGGAATAAGAGGTAGTGGATTATTTTTTTGGGGATATCCAAGATCAAAAGAGAAACGGAATCACATGATTTGATAATCCTTCAAGACCACAAATTGATAGATACACAATGCTTTTTAATCTCACTAAAGACAAGAGCACTTGTTTTATTGTAGGAGCAAGTAGAGTTGTCAAAGATTCCATTTGTTCTATATCCTCTTCAAGCTCTTCAATATTTATACATCTAGATAGAATGAGAGTTTTAAGCATTTTAATCTATAAATGCTTTTTGGGAGACTACGAAGGCCAATACAATCTTGCAAATCTATTAGAAGAAGCTTGTGAAGATGACCAATAGAATGATGTACAGTGGACAAACTTGGACAATCTTTTAGGATCAAATGTTCAAGATTTGGTAATTTTGAGAAATCAAGAGTTTGCACCAAGTAAGGAAAATGACTGAGATTGTGGATTTTCAGCGTCTCCAATAACTACAACAAAAATATTTAATTTCAAAGGGGAATTAATTCAATGAAAATCTTGAAAAAATAAATGAAAAACATGGAAATGATTGTATGTAAACTTTTGGGTGAAAACATTGTTGTCAATCAATTGATGATCAAATCTTGAAGGGAAAAATAGACTAGCAAATACTTAATATGGAAAAGGTAACACATAAAAAGCAAATGTGAATTAAAGAAATTTTAGCAGCTTTATTCCTCAATAATAGCAAGGGAAGATTTATTCAGAAATTATGACAAAAATCTAAAATGATTAAAGATCTATCAACAGAAGGCTGTAAAACAAAAATTCGATCCCATAAAAAATAGAGTTATAGATCCCAAGTCCTTAGATTCCATATCCATAAATTTTGTAGCTAATACTGACAAAGTAACTAAGCTTTTGAGTCAAAGCCAAAGAGTGATAAATACAAAAATTACGATCATACCATGTCCCAGAAACTATATACCATAATCCTACAAATTTAAAGTAGTTTGGTAATTTTTCA
This sequence comes from Inga leiocalycina, assembly GCA_963242795.1. Taxonomy (NCBI): domain Eukaryota; kingdom Viridiplantae; phylum Streptophyta; class Magnoliopsida; order Fabales; family Fabaceae; genus Inga; species Inga leiocalycina. The sequence continues at coordinate 21,255,172 of OY725324.1, forward strand.
GAGAAACTAGGCTTTCTGTCATATAGTAATTTGACATTTTTTGCTCAATTTTTTGGCTGTTATAAATGAAAAACCCATGTTAAAACTAAAAAAGCCAAAAAGCTAAGTATTAATTACATACCAGGGGTCTCTTCCACATATGTTTGAAGCTGCTGTATTTTAAGTCAATAGCAACTAACTCGTCTTGATAAAAGTTGTTAGGAATGTATTTTACAGGAAAACCATGCTAGCACAATCATCTGAGATCTCTACTGATGTATTCGTAGTCTCCACTAAGTTGTACATTGTCAAGATGAAGTAATCTAAGTTTCTTCATATTATTAAATGCTTCTGTCTGAAGATGCATTTTTTCACATTGTGACAAATTCAAAGACAATCCTTCCATAGCCTCGGTTCCCAACAAAAATAAAAGCATATTGAAATCAAAGTGTACACATGTGATATTTGTTTGCCGAAAAGCAAAATAAAAACATGTATGTCATGACCAAGCTTATAAAGCATATGATCACTAAAAAAAAGAGTTTTAAAATGTATAGAATAAGAGATGAAACCAACTGGTTTTATATGACCATTTAATTGATGCTCATTTGCGCTTCTTGTAATACATGTTAACAGGAAACTCTAAATATCGGATATACAAGTTCGTACCATGTCTTTTACTAATACAGCAAGTGCATCCTTATGCAACCATAACCTGCTTCTTTTACCAAGCTCTTTTTGAGATTGTCCACGAATTTTTTTTCTTCCCATGTCCCGTAGCATATCATACATACCCAGCTTATTCTTCTCATCAACAATTACAAGGCTTCACTCCATAAGTGTTTTGATTCCAATGTCAGCAAATAATTCACAGCCATTTAATATTTGTGCCACATCATTTCTATCTATCTCAATAAAGAAGCAAGATATATCAAGGAATATTTCTTTCTCCAAATCATCTAAACCTTTAAAGCTTATTTTTAGCTTCTTTTATATCTTTTTATTGGGAATTTATTTTAGTCTCTCCAACACCATCTTTCATTCCTACACTTCTCTATCAAATAAATAGGAGCTAAGGACTTCAAGAGCTAATGGAATTCCCTCAAAGTATGCAACTATATCTCTTAAATGCATGCCAACTAAAAAGCTCAATAGATTGCTCTTCATTCAAATTCTTCATCATATAAACACGACAATCCATTTTAGAGAGTAGACGTTCATTCCTAATTGTGATTATTATTGTGCTTCCTAGTTTTAACCAGTTGGGACTTCCAACTAAAGCATTCAGTAGGGCTGACTTGTCCACATTATCAAGCACAACCATTACCTTTTTATGGCAAAGTCTATCCCTCAATGTGATTTTTCCCGAATCAATGTTACTTAATTTCATTTTTGTAGGCTTGCATATTTCAGAAAGAAGTTGATTCTGTAAGCTCACTGAACCCTCGTTTTTGTTCCAAACTTTTCTGATCTTTGAAAGATAACTTTTACTCTCAAAATTGCAACCAATTTCATTATAAATGGCTTTGGCAATAGTTGTTTTACCTATTCCCCCCATTCCCCATATCCCTACCATGACAACATCTTCAGATTGATGGTTTTGGAGCATTGTGATAACTTCTTGCATGCGATTATCTACTCCTACTGGGTGCTCAGTGACAAACAAGTTTTTCTTATCTAATATATCACAAACATTCTCAACAATAGCTTTTTGATTAAGGCCTTCTCGTGCGTTAGCCTTGGGGTCCATAATTAAAAATTAACCAAGAATTGCGTATAGGCAAACCTAGGATCGTTCTTTCTTATCGAGGAGCCTTTTATTGAATCCTAAGTAATCTAAATGCTATGCAAATGCAATAAAATAGGGGGAAATCAGTTTTGGTTTTTCAAATTACTAGCTAAAAGAAAAATTTAATTTAATTAAATGCTAAACTATGTTTTTTGGTCTTTTTATAAAAATAGGATGGAGTATGAAAATGGGTTTGTAATGTATAATGAATGCTCTTGGAAATGGGAGAATGGCTTTCCCAGTTCAAATAAACTCATGGGAGTTAATTTTCTCTAAGTCTTGAAAGCAAAACCCCAAACGAACGTTTGAGTCTAGTGTTCTTAATTAATAGTTATTCTTGCGAACGCAGCTAGTAACTATCCTTTAAGGCACTATTATGAACCACTTAGAGTGCAATTAAAATTGATAAATATAACTTGGTTTCTCTAAGGAAGAATACTCAAACGAGACACTCTACAGCACAACTTGATTATATTAACTGAACAATAACACACTAGCGAATACAATCTCATTGAATCTAATAAAAGGAAATATATTAAGCTAAACCTCCAAATCACAAAGTCCAATTCAATTACAAAGGTTCAATCCACAGAGAAAACCGAATGGCAACTTAGTCTCGAGCTATAAAATGACATTCAACTAGGAAATCATAAAAGTGAAATGAGAAAATGAATTAAACTAAAAACTCCCCTAATTGAAGTTTCGGAATTCCAGTCACTTAATCCATCTCCAAGAGACAATGAATTCAGGCTCTCATGATATCAACTCCAGCTCCAACGAGCTTACACAGTTTGGCCATAGCAGAAGAGGTGAAGATGACGATGATGATGATAATGTGAAGATGCTGGTGGTAAACGAACAAGGGGACGTTGGTGGACGTGAATATGAGGGTGGACGTTGGTGGAGATAGAGAAAAAGAGGCAGAATGACGGAGAGGCAATGGTGGCAGTGTGGTTCTGACGGAGGTGCAAAACAGATAGGCGGTGGTGGTGGCTTCTCAGCTCATGGATTGCTCTCCAAGTCGGGTCCCTACTCCAACCCCTGGTTCAGTCTCGACTCTGTCTCACCGGCGATGGAGGACGTGAAGACGACCTTGGTGTGGTGGTGTCTGAAGGTGGCGACGGATGGAGGAGAGGTCTGTGGTGATTTCGACGGTGAAGGAGAGAGGATGACTGCGGTGGTGGTGGCTTCTCTCTCTTTGCTGTGGCACCACGGGGCTCACTCTGTCTCAAGTCTGTGTCTCTCTACTCTGGTTCAAAAGGTCGCTGGCGGTGGTAAGGAAAGTGAAGGTGATCATCGAAGAAGGTGGAAGAAGCTGCTGGTACGATGGTGGAGATTCGATCTGAGTCTCGATCTGAGCTCTGTCCCACCGAATTCGATCTTGACGGTACTCTCATCTCCGACTCTTTGTTTTCTCTCTCTCGCTGTCTCAATGTAGAAGCAAGTGGTGTGATTAGGGAGCATGTTGCTGGCGACCGTGGTGGAGAACTAAGTTGCCGGCGAGGAAGGAAGAAGAAGGCGAAGGTGTTGAGATGAAGGAGCTTGCGGCGGCGCCTCTCTTTCAAACTCACAGCTCGGGTCTCCTCTTTAAGTTGAAGAAGGTCCTGGTCAAAATAGGGTTTGACCAGGGACCTATGAGAAAATGTCAAAAGTTCTCGAGGAGGGAACGAAGTGTAAATTTTTGAAACCTTTGTAAGGTTCAACTGTAATTATTAAAAATTGTGGGAACTTTTCTGTGATATTTTCTAGGCCTTTTTCTTCACATCTTTGAGATTTTTAGAAATTGTGGGGCCTTTTCTGTAGTTTTCGCTAGTATTCAAATTATTAATTTTGACCCTCCAACATTTCCAAGTTTTGTTCCCAAAACCTAAAATACAAAATTAAGCATAAGGTAGTATCAAAAGTAAAAAAAAAAGTATTTGTATGAATAATTAACAAATTTATGACCATTTTGCCCCTAATTACACTTCGTTCAATACAAAATGTCCCTAACTCAATTAGGTGCTTAATTTTGCAATAATATCCCAAGAAAATGCATCAAAATCCCAATTTAATTATGAAAATCATATATAAGAATATGGTTCAATCACTTTCACATTTTCACTCTCATCCCTAGGAATCGTATAAGCATAATAAGAAATGAGCATTGGATATATAAGCATGTACAACTATAAACAAAGAAACTCTATTTTGAAAGCTGCGTGTGTTTGCAAAAGAGCATATATTATGAATAAATTATAGACCAACGCGAAAGACCTAGTTAGCATGCAGCAATATAACAAGAGTAAACATATTAAAACACTCATTATTTAATATAAAAAAAACATTTACTCCTTCAGTTCTTAATGTAAGACCTAATTGGGAAGTTGATATTGGTCCAAGATGTATGACCTAGCTATTTTACATATTTATCAACTATTTCCCAAATTAGCCTTATTGATATTCCCTCAACAATAATGAAGTAGGAGAGAGAGAGAATTAAGGAAGATGATTAGGGTGTTTTATTAACTAACTTCTTTAATCTAATCAAAGTTGTTCATTAGGTCTTACATTAAAGACTAAAGGAGTAGTTCACTGTTAGCACATTAATTTATGTGAATACCACATTTATATGATTTAGAATGAGGAAGGGAAAGGGAAGGGAAAGAGGGGAGAGATAGAGAATCAGGGAGAAGTAAAGAAAAATATGAGAGAAGGCAATTTAAACCTGTGATTCATTCAATGATGAGGCATCCAAGCAAGAGGTTTTAGGATATGTTTGGTGAACCCTAAACATATCCTCCTAAGTAATTAAAACAAATCTCAACGAAATTGACTTTGATATAAAATAATCTGAAATGATGACATTTGTTAATATAAATCAAACATAGCAATATCATTTCTTGATCTTCAAATACGTTTTCCTTTTCTTCTTGACTAATAAGGTCTTGATGTCATCATTTTATACACACACACATAATTGGATGGAAGCCATTTTTCTTTGGAATGGTGATTGGCTTATTTTAGGGCTTCATGCATGCAATGCATGGACCCACTTATAATTTTGATAAAAAAAGGCTTCATTTTGCAGTAGAAAGTTTGCTCCCACTCAGATGATTAATTAGTTGCTGTATAAATATATAATTCAGAAGTCAAAAAAACAAAAATTACTTGGAATGAAGCACAATATTACGAATAACACATATTTAGATGATTTTGATAATAAGCCATGCATGATTACGAGAGGAGCATCCTAGGCCTAATTATTTTCTACCCCTAATATTAGATTTGATAAAATATTCAATGACATGGCAACAATAAATGTCATATTAGACTTGAGAATTTTACATTATCTAACTTTTTAAATTGTGCCTAGCAGGGAAAAAGGCAAAAGTGATTCATGTTCCAAATATTATGGCAAGTGATATTCCAAGTAATCCAAATAATATACAATTATATGTACATATAAACACACGTCAGTTGTCTCAATCAAAAATAAATAACGAGTAAAATATTATCTAGAACCAAGTATAACAAATCCTGCAATGCCCCCAGCCTCAGCAAGGACTGTCCTCCAATAGGAAACTTGATATTCTAGTCATGAAATTCTTTGTATAAGATTTTTAAATGCTTCTCCAAAATTATATGTTTGATTATAAATTTCTGATTGATCCACATTGTAACTACTTGACCATTTGATTTAGGAAGCTCCAAGGTTTATGACAATTCCTCCAAACACCTTTAGATGCAGCGTATTCTCTAGAGAAGATGATGATTGAGATTTTTGAACTTCCAATTGCATGCAATAGTTCCATATGATTTCCTTTGGGAAGCTTGACATCATGTTTGAAAACAACAAGGCTGGCATTACATAGAGCCAAATATAGATGTGAAATAAAAATCGCCCGTGTGTCTTCACCTCTAAAATTCAAGAACACCACATATCTATGACCTGGATGTTATATTTCAAAAATACAGAATATAGATTAATTAAATTCCTATTTAAATTAATAGAGTTAAAATATCATGGATTATAATATTAATTATCATTGATACATGCATGTTTGATAATAAGTGAAGCACATGCATCCTTAAAAAATCATAACTTACCTCGGTTTTGAAGCTCATTTTGTGAACTTTCTCGTATTATTTGTCTTCCTATGACTTGTAACACATTATGTATTCTAAGTAATTCAAACCCCAAATTGCCATTTTCAAATTTAATCCAAATTTTCAAGTATTTTCAACTTAAAACAATTTAACCAACATCAAATCTCTCAAGAAATAAATGATTAAGAGTAATTATAATTATTTTGACAATTTTGCCCTTTTAAGTCCCAATTTAATGTATTTGCTCTTAATCTCAATTTATACAATGAAGGCATTTGAGACTCAATAATTATGACAAAATCCCTAATTAAAGTATAAAAATATATAATAAACATAGCGATTTGTCAATTCCCCCACACTTAAACTTTTGCACTCCTGAGCAAAGCACTAATCAATTCAAAACTAAACACAAATGAAAACTTCAAACACTCAAAATTGGAGTCAATGAATTAATCAATTATCACTAATTAAGCTAACACAAGTTTTAGCATGGAATAATGCAAACGGACTAAATTAATGCACAATTAATCAAAGAAATGTACACAAGAGAACACTCAAAGATTCTAGTGTTTAGCTCATCTCACAAATATGAAAATTTCGCTCAATACCATATAAACTAGGTCCTACCATATGCTTGTAGAAATTCTACTCTCTTCACCACTATGTAGCACCTAGACTCATGAATCAAGGGGACTTGTAAAAGGGTTGAAATGATGGAAATAGTCTCATGGAAAGGATAATGAACAATAAGTACTATGCTGCACAAATGAGTACAATGTCACCCATTTTTTCTTTTTAAACTTTAGGCTCAAATGACCACATCTCCTTGCCAATAAAAAATATGCCTTATTTTTTTATTTTCTTTTTATTTCTTCTTTTCTCTTTTTTCTCTTTCTTTTTTTCCTTCTTTTTTTTTTGTTCATGCTTTTTCTTCTAATTCTTTTTTTTTTATCTTCATATATAATGTATGTAATGGCATTTCTTCATACCAACAATATTAATGGCAATTCAATGATATTTGGATGCCAATCTTATGCAAATAGGATGCATACATAGTGCTTCTGAATAAATGATTGATTTTGGAATGTGAAGGGCTCAAAGGGGATTAACAATAGATTAGTGCTTAGAGTTTGTGTGTTGGGATAAAGGGTGATGAAATCAATGCCCCTATCATATTCATTAATCTAACTGCAAATGTGATTTTGAAAAATAATTTAAACAAGTTCTAGAGGTATACTAGAATAGGTGGCAAACAAACATTAGTGAATGGAAATTAGGCTCAAAATCCTTCCAACAAAGGTTTTCTTCTCAAATGTACATTCACAAAATTAATTGAACATTAGCCTAATCAAAATGCATTAACCCAACAATCCAAATGCTAACTCTAAGCAATAATCAATCAATTCATTAAAAATCAACCAAGAACATATGCAATTCCCATAAGTATTGAGACAATTTTCCAAATCAATGAGTGACAAAAATTCAAGAGTGTGGTTTGGACCAAGAACTTTCTAAATTTTTTTTTTTTGAAATGACACATTTTTGCAACCAGGCACTATAAAGCACACAAGACCTAAATCCTAATCCCTCCCCCACACTTAAATCTTGCATTGTCCCCAATGCAAAACCTAAGAGCAAAGAAATGACAGGAGCTTAAAGCTTAAGGGGGTAGAAAACAAAAAGAAATCTACCTTTTACTAATGGTTTTGTCTCCCCCACACTTATTCTCTTCACATAACAATTAAGCTCAAGATACATATAAAAATGAGAAGAAAGCAAATGAGGAAAGAGACAACCTGATGCTTAAATCTCCATAGACTCTTGTAGGAGAAGTTTTCATCCTGGATGAGAAACATGCATTTCTTCTTTGTAACTACTTCTAAATTTTACCCCCTTGGTAGTGAAGTATCCTGTAAAAGAAACACTAGACCAGCAGCGGTATTTAGTTCAGAAATAAATATATGGAGAGATCTTAAATAAAACATAGGCATTGTATGAACTAGATTCTTCAAGTAAACTTCACAACCAAGAAAGTCAATTTGGTTCCCTTTTGTAGGAACTGAACAAGTGGTCATATATTGAAAATTCTCTTATGTTTGCAATAGGAAAAATGCATAATCCAACTTAGTGTTGGGGGTGCATTACATTACTTTTACAATAACAAGAGTTGGGAGGTGAAATAGTGGAAGAAGAAAGAGAATTGTTCAAGCAATCACCACCTAACATTTCAAAACAAGTATTTGCATTTTCTATATCAAGTGGCAAATCGCAAGAAAGAACTAAATGGAAAGACTTATTTTCATTTACAATTTTATCATTCAAAATCATTGAATCTTTTCTTATTGAACTACCTAAAACATGTGATTCAAAGGGATCAAAAGATGCACAATTGTCAAGGCCTTTATCAAATGTAGCATGCACTTTAATGTTATCAATTGAAATAGATGAAGAATCAAGGTTATGTGAAGAAGAAAGCCTATTACCAATCTCCAAATAATTAACACGTCATTTCCCTTTCACATGAACAAACAAAAGAAGAGTCTAAAGAAGAGGGAAAAATGAATTCTTCATCAAGTTCAATAGCATTATAAAATTCCAAATCAGGCTTACCAACACTTGAAAGAGAAGAATATGCATCATCAACAGAGATATTACAAGTAACATCATCAACTATACAACTACTATTGGACACATCATAGTGAGCATTATCAACATCAAGCATTAGAGGGGATTCAACTACAATTTCTTCACCCACCTCATCATCGCTCACATTATCAAGAATAGTAGCAAGAGGAGGGTCAACATTTTCAAAAAGAGGAGGAATATTACGATTGCTTGAATGTGACTCCTTTAGTAGTTGAGAATATACTTGCATTATCTCTACATCTTGTGTGGGAATAGACACTTGAAGTCTGAAATCTTCCACTTGAGAATTGGCATTTGGCTCTTGAACTTGGACTCCTTGTTCCTCTTCTTATAGGTCATGGGGCCAAGGGGTTCCATCTTCACCTCTCATTTTACCCATAGTACATGATCAACAAATGCTTTGATAAAGCCTTTGATCTCCTCCATTCGCTCTTTCTCCTCCTTGAAAATCACATTTGCCTCATTCAACATGAACAACTTAAAGTGTTCAACCTTGAGTTCATCGAACATTCTTCTCAATTTGGGGTTTTTATTTGATCCCTGGCAATGGTGCTACTTGAAATAACTCCCTTTAGTCACCTTGGGGTTATCAAGAATAAAAACCGAATTAATGTAATATAGTGCACAACTCGGGTCGTTTCACTTTGAAGAGCCGATTATGAAACTAATTCTTAGTAAACTAAGTAATTAAAATGCAAAATTGATAAGAGTAAAACATAATTGATTGATTTTCAAAACTATGAATTGAATGCAATTAAAATAAACATTTTTTGGGATTTTTCAAATAAGGAGGAATGGAAATGGGTTAAAAATGCAAATGATGAAGATGCACTTGGAAATGATTTTCAATGGCTATCATTGCTCAATTAAAATATTTGGGGAGTTAATACACTAAGCTTCTAATATTCCAAACCTCATTAACCAACAAGTCTAGCATCACAAGAGAGAAAACCTTACCCTTGAAATGCTATTAAGCCCTTGTAGTGTAATGAGTTTCTCTAAATTTCCTAATATACCAAACCTCAATTACCATTGAGTCTAATGCTTAAACTCATGAACCCATTTATTTAAGCATTATTAAAACCCTTTAGAGAGTGACTATGGAATAAGTAATACATTTAGGTTCAATTACAATTCCAATTCATTCAAACTATCCAATAATACCATGTTAAATAGAGAAAAACAATAGAATCATAGATAAACATATATATAACCATATATATTGAAGAGTACAAATCCTCATTACAAATCCAAAATCACAACAACTCAATTCATAAAATAAAATATAACTAAAACTGATAGTCTCAATATATACATGAATTCTTAAACTTAAGAAATCACAAATATAATGAGCTATAGATAAAATAAACTCTCCTTTGAAACATATGTGAGCTCAAGCCATCTTCAAATTATCCACAAGAGCTAAGGAAATTGGCCACTGTAATTCATCATCGTAACTCCAACAAACAATTTCATAATTCCAGCCATATAAATCACTGATTAAAGTAATTAATTAGCACATAAACCGATTTAATCATGGACTGAAATTACACCCAAAAGCACGGGAAGTCCCAGTGTGATTATATTGGAAACAGAGAAGGAAAAGGTCACTGGTCTGGTGAGTGGAAGAGCTGAAGGTGATGGTGGTGCGACGGTGCTTGGCAGACGGTAGTGGTGAGCTGGTGTTGAGAAGATGAAGCTCCCCCACCTCTCAGCTGGCTGCCCTCAGTATTGCTCTGCACTCTCAGCTTTCTCCCTTCAGCTCTCTGTCTCAGCCCGACTCCCCTCAACTCCGCCTCCCTTCTTTTTCTTTATTCACACTACTACAAAAAGGTTGAAAGGTGGCGCACATATTGTGGCCTTTCCTTAATGAAGTGCCACAGCTGCTTACTTAATTTTTTTTTACCAGCTGTGGCGCCTGGGAGGGTAGGTGCCACAGCTGGGGAGGCTAAGTGTGGCGCCTGCCAAGACAGGCGCCACACATGACCAGGTGGGACCAGCTGTGGTGCCTGGCATGCCAGGCCCCATACTAGCTTATGGTCAGGTGTGGCGCCTGTTTGGCCAGGCGCCACACTTGACCATTTAAAAAAAAAAATTTTATGGTCAGGTGTGGCGCCTGTCTGGCCAGGCGCCACACCTGACCCATCTTTTAAAAAAGAAATTTTTATGGTTAGGTGTGGCGCCTGCCTGGCCAGGCGCCACACATGACCAATTTTTAAATAAAAAAAAATTTGGTCAGGTGTGGCGCCTGCCTGGTCAGGCGCCACACCTGACCCTTTTTTTAAATTAAAAAAAAAAGGGATATCCTATCCCTTTCCCACCAATCAGAACCCATCCCGCCCCCACCCCCTTATCCTTTTGTTTTCCCGCCTCCCCCCATCTCTTTCCTTTCCCGCCTCCACCCCCCATCTCTTTCTCTACCTTTAATTATTCCCTCTATCACTTTCCCTTTCATCTGTACATGCACCCCGTCCCTCCATTTTCTCATCTTCACATCTTAAAACTACACCCACAAGCGCACACGTCTTTGTTTTTTTCCAACTGCCAACCCCACTCCTTTCCCTATTATTCCCTTTTCTTTGTATTGTCTTCAACTTTTTGGTCCCTACTCCATTTGGTAGCTCAAATTTCTTCCTTCCCTCACTGAAGATTGTGTCACCAACGGCAATTACGTGGTCCCCCACTTCACTATACTGATCAACCTGTAAGTTCAACTTGCGTTTTATTTTTATTAATTTTTTTTTCAGGTTGTTCTGCTTTTTTTTATGGCATGCTTGCGTTGCTTTTTTTTTCCCTGTTATGACACGCATGTATATTTATATGTCATATATAGCCATCTTCTTCATGCATGGTGTTATTATACTCTTTGTAAATCACGAATAATATATTTTTATAATTTACTGAAATTTACAAGTCTTGCAAAGTGTACACTTAGGCTCTGTGCTTTTTGTTTTTTTGAGTAAAAAGTGGTATTCCATTACTCAGTAACTGTACAATACAATGAATTGAAGCTGTACAAGTGTAGTCACGACAAAGAAACAACCTACGAGATGACTTAAGCACATAATCTAAAAGGCTACTTTATGACATTTAAAATAGCAAAACTGGTGAGTGTGTGATGTACCATAGACCGAATCTGAGCAAGCAGGCCATCAGTTGTGAAAGACTCATTTGCAAATATCCTGTGATTCCTAACTTCCCATAGCTTCCAACATGTGACAAAGAATCCAATTTTCCATGATATGTGCAGGCTAGAGTTTAGGCTCTGTGCTTTATTTGTTCTATTATTGTCTTTATCTATTCTCTTTACACATTTTTTCTTATTTAAATTTAAACTTTAAAATTTTTACTGAAGGTTTTATTCAAATAAAGTTATCTTTAGTAAAAAAAATGTATCAACTATCAAGTTTATTATTCCTTTCGGGCCAACAAATATATATATATATATATATATATATATATATATATATATATATATATATATATATATATATATATAGTTTACTTGGATAGAAAACTGTTTAGCTTGTCATGCATCATTGTCCACTTCTATCCCATGTCTAACGAACAAGTATTTTTTTTAGGAATAAAATTCAATATATGGAGCAAAAATGTAATTATCATAATATGTGTCGTTATTTAACTAAATATAAATAAAGTAGGCTATTTTAGAATTGAAGGTTTTAAAGCGTGAAATCATGTGTAATCATGAAATAAGACATGTGTTAATAATTTGACAATGTTGTAGAGTATGTCAAATAATGCGCTTAACTTAAAAGGCTGTTCGGTAAGCGTTTGAATTAATTTGAGTGATTCACAAAGATATTAATAAACACTTTTGATTATATATTTTGAAACATCTTAGTTCCTATATATATTTTTTAATTCAGAACAATTTTAGATTAGGTTCCAAGAATAGTTTGTGGTCTACAAAATTTATTAATGCAATTGATTAATTTATATTTGTGTCATATATATTTGTATATGTCATATACAAATATATATCTTATTAAACTATTTTGTAGAGTATATATTTATATGTCATATATATTTGTGTTAGTGCTATTTTGTAGAGGTAAGAAAATAATTTTTTGTATTATCTTATTAAACTATAATAGAGAAAATCCCATATAAACCCAATGAAAATAGGAAAAATTGAAATCAGGATAATAAATTGAAAAATTCGTTAATTGAGTCATTAACTTATTTAAGGATTTTAAAATATGGATAAAATGACTTTAATATATCAATATATATCAATGTTAATATTTAATAAAATAAAATATAATTTGTCTATATTGTTTAACTTTAAATATATTAACTAAAACTGTAAGAGAAAAAACATACAATAAGGAGATAATTAATGTTGGGATTATGCTTTCTTTTTCATTTTATTTTATTTTCTTTATTTTTTTTTTGAATCATATTTTTTGATTTAAGCTAATCATATTTGATTTTATTATATATTGATATTTATTACACATACTATTATTAAATAAAATAACTTAGAACCTCAAATATTTTATTGATTTTTTATGTTTAATTTGTGTTTGTAGTTTCAGTTCATCAGTCTATTGAAGCTTCTATTTACGGTATGTTTTTTAAATTTTGAGCTTACAAATGTGATTTTAGTTGAATTTAATAGTTATAATTTGTAGGTGTTCTAATGATTGTTATTGTTTAATTGCATAAGCAAAATAATTATTTATATATTCTTAACACTTGTATTTTATTTATTGACTTGTAATGTTTTCTAATTAACTATGATATATTGTGGCAAATATGGTTTCTTTTGTTATGAGTTGTAAAAAAATTATTATAATGCCTGGAAATAATTAATGAATTATTTGGCAATTTAAACATTTAGTTTAAGACTTAGAAAGCTTCAATTATGAAGATTCATGTGGTGTATGTTATTTTAAATTAAAATTGGTAAGAGAATATAAAAGTAATTAGTAAATGCAATAGTCATACAACTAACCACATACTTTTTTAAAAAAATAGATTGAAGCCCATAGATGGATCATAAATGGATGTCATCTAATTGATGTTCAAGGGAATATATAGATGGGGTGAAGGAGTTTATTACATTTGCAACTGAGCACACAAAAGATCCTGGCAAAATCTTATGTCCTTGCTTATCTTGTTGTTTTGAAAAGCGGATTAGTCAACTTGATTTGCTAGATCATTTAGTGTGTTATGGTATTGATCAAACATATATACGATGGACAAGGCATGGTGAGACCAACGATGCATATAGTGATTGGGTGCATACCACGGGTGATGCCTCGGATGAATTTGATCAAAGCATGTTTGATGAAGATGATGGTCTTGAAGAAATGGTAAATATGATTGAAGGGGTGCTTCATAACTGCCCTAACGAATATGAGAAGTTGAAGGTGATGTAGAGAAACCATTATATGTCGGAAGTACTAAATACACAAGATTGCTAGCAGTGTTGAAGTTGTACAACTTTAAAGCTCGCTACGGATTGAGTGATTCGGGTTTCACCGCATTGCTTGAACTGTTGCAAGATATGCTTCCAGAAGAAAATGTACTTCCTACCAAGACATACGAGGCAAAGCGAATTCTTTGCTCTACAACCGGTATGGGATATGAGAAGATACATGCATGTCCTAACAATTGCGTATTATGTCGAAATCAGTATGTAACATTGGAGAAGTGCCCTAAATGCAATGCATCTCGATATAGGAAGAAGAAAGTAAAAAGTCCTTTGAAGGTGCTATGGTATTTTCCCATTGTTCCGAAATTCAGGCGACTGTATAGTAATGCAGAGATTGCTAAGCAGTTGACATGGCATGCAGATGAAAGGATTAAAGACACGAAGCTTAGGCACCCTGCAGACGCTCCTCAATGGAAAAAAACTGATCATGAGTACCCTGGCTTTACTGATGAAGTCAGGAACCTTCGCCTTGCATTGTCAAGTGATGGAATTAATCCACACGGTGTTCATAGTAGCACACATAGCACGTGGCCGGTGATATTGATGATTTATAACCTTCCTCCACACTTAATCATGAAACGCAAGTTTATGATGTTGTCCATGTTAATTTCTGGGCTAAGGCAACCTGGGAATGATATAGATGTACACTTGGCTCCTTTAATTGATGACTTGAAGCTGCTTTGGGATGAAGGCGTTAGTGTGTATGACGGGTACGTGGAATAAAGTTTCACTTTGAAAGCCATGTTGTTTGGCACAATTAATGATTTCTCTGCGTATGGAAATTTGTCAGGATACAGCGTCAAAGGATATGGTGCATGCCCTATATGTGAAGATGACGCTCATTCAGTGCGACTTCATCATTGTAAGAAAAATGTTTACATGGGGCATCGAAGATTCTTACCATCACAACATTGTTGGAGGAAGTGGAAAAAGCCTTTCAATGGTGATGCAAAAGAAGGTAGCCCGCCGAAGATGTTGACCGGTTCCCAGGTGTATTCCAATGTAAAAGACTTGGATAACAATTTTGGCAAGCCTTTTGCAAAACAAATCGAGACAAGCGGTTGGAAGAAAAAGTCTATTTTCTTTGAACTTCCATATTGGAAGTCTTTATATATGAGGCATTTTCTTGATGTGATGCACATAGAAAAAAAATATATGTGATAGTCTAATTGGCACGTTGCTTAATATCCAAGGAAAAAGCAAGGACAGTGTCAATTCAAGGCTGGATTTAGTGAACTTGGGAATTAGAGAAGAGTTGGCACCGATTGAGCAAGGGTCTCGTACCTATCTTCCGCCAGCGGCATACACTCTGTCGAGGAAAGAGAAGAAATTGTTTTGTGAGTTTCTGCAAGGAATTAAAGTTCCTGAGGGCTACTCTTCAAATATAAAGAACCTTGTATCGGTAAAAGAGTTGAAGTTAAAGAACCTTAAATCTCATGATTGTCATGTGCTCATGCAAAATTTCCTACCTGTTGGTATACGATCCATTTTACCCAAAAAATTAAGGAACACTATCACGAAACTTTGCTTATTTTTCAAGTTGATCTACAGTAAAGTGGTTGATTCAACCAAGTTACAAGATTTGCAAAGGCTGATTATGTGTACTCTGTGTGAACTTGAAATGTATTTTCCACTTTCTTTTTTAGACATTATGTTACATCTAACTGTACACTTGGTCAAAGAGACTCAATTGTGTGGTCCAATGTACTTGAGATGGATGTACCCAAATGAGCGATTCATGAAAATATTAAAAGGGTATGTGAAAAATAGATATCGCCCAGAGGGTTGTATCGCTGAAAGTTACATGGTTGAAGAAGCAAGTGACTTCTGTGCTGATTTTCTATCAAATGTTGACCCTGTAGGGATCCCCAAGTCTCGTTATGATGGCCGAAGATTAGGGAAAGGAACAACGGGGAGCGATGTAATAACGATATCAGTGACTGAACGGGACCAAGCCCACTTGTATGTCCTACATAACACTGATAAGGTCGAACCGTATGTAGAAGAACACAAGGATGCTCTCCGATTGGTACATGGTGATAGGAATGAAAATTTATTAACAACAGAACACAATAAACAATTTGTAGGCTGGTTGAAAAATCGCATTAACGATGAGATGGAGAGGAATCCTGATTCAGTTTCTGAAAAATTGAAGTGCCTGTCGAAGGGACCGAGCTTACATGTATTATCTTACAATGGTTATGCAATCAACGGTTACACATTCTATACACAAGACCATGATACACAGAGCACGATGCAGAATAGTGGGGTAACACTTGTTGCTGATTCTTGGCATAGATCCAGTGCTAAAGACACACACCCTGTCTATGCATCAATGTCATACTTTGGTGTCATTGAACGCATATGGGAGTTAGATTAGAGTTAGATTACTCTATGTTCAGGGTCCCTATCTTCAAATGTAAGTGGGTTAACAACAACAGTGGATTGCGGATAGATGACTTAGGCTTTGTGCAAGTGGACCTTTCTAAGGTTTGGTAAGAAGATGATCCTTTTATTTTAGCAGCACAGGCAGAACAAGCATTTTACATTCCCGATCCTGCTAAGAAGAATTGGTCTATTGTACTTCCATCCAACAAGAATCGTCAAGCAAAAGTTGATTTTGAAAGAAATGAATATTTGAACATCAATAATGATGATCCTTCATTTGAGAATTTGTGGTCAGCAGAGATTGATATAGATGGAGATGCAGATGAAGATGAAGATGGAGATGGACCCGTATACATGAGACATGATCATGAAGAGGGAACTTGGGTCAAGAGGAACACAATTCTCAATCCAACACGAATTCTGAAGAATAAAATTTTAAATCAAACCAGAAAAAGGAAAAGATAATGATTGCCTTGACTTGTTTACTTATACGTATGTTTTTATAAATTTCAAAATAATTTGCTTTCGTTGACATGGTTGATATTGTGCATTGATGTTTTGATTTGGTTTATTTCACTTGCAGGAGTATGGACTCACCACATGATGACATTGAAGATGTTCCCAGGCACATTGGTAGACAAAGATTTGAGGAGAACGTCAGACGTGGCAGGACAATTATGGCGAGGTTGATCAGACTGAGAAGTAACGGAATCAAGTTACAACTGGAGTGGAATGAAAATAGAAACCCGTTCGGCGAGAATAGTACCTCCTTAAATAACTTCATCGGGACTACGGTTCGAGACAGAGTCCCTATTACAGTTCAGAATTGGAAAATAGTAAAGAAAAATTATGAGGATGTGATCTGGGCTGAAGTATAGGTAACACCTTAATTATATAATTGTTTGGTTTGTTTTGTTTCACTTCATTTCAATCTTACATATTATATATGTTTTTTTGACTTGTTTACATAGTATTTTTATTATTGATGATGATCGGAAGAACTTCGTAATAAGAAAAGCAGGAAAACTTATGCGAAAGTTTTGTTCTATTCTTGTCAAATATTTATTGAGGGATGATAATGATGATATCATTACTACACCGCCTTATCCATTGTACGAAGGAATCATCACTCAAGAAATGTGGGATGAGTTTATCAGAACACATACAACTCCTGATTTCCTGGTAAGGGGATTTGTTTGTCTTTCCCTATTACGTGTAATGTACGTATTTGTAATTAAAATTTATATATTTATATGAATCATTTTGATCTAACTAGGAGTTGAGCGAGAAAAATCGAGCTAACGCGACCAACATAGCATACCGGTACACACAAGGACCTGTTTCATACGCACGGTTAGAAAGAAAAATGGTTTGAACTGATGATTATTTCATTCGTAATAAAAATTGTATGAATATCATTTAACTTCGACTAACTTTGATGTGCAGATACAAGAATCAAGCTCAGATATTACACAGGTTCCACAACATGATCTGTGGGTAGCCGGTGTCACAAATAAGAAAGGTGAAATTCGTAGTGAGGAAGCAAGAAGAGTAGCCGAATATTGTGTAAGTATTCAATTATATTATACGTACAATAAATAATTGGCTTCACTTAAATGAACTCTATTTATAAGAACTAATTTTCATTGTAATTCTTTTTGGGAAAGCGACAAATGACACAGGAGGATCCTACGTTGGCGACCTATGTTGGTCGGGACGATTTATTGAGCAGAGCGTTACCAGTACCCGAGTATGATGGTCGTGTTCGGGGTACTGGTTTTGCAGTCACCCCATCAGCAGACTTCGGACGTCAGAAGAGCCCGAATAGAAGTGACGTTTCCCACCTACGTGACGAGATGGCTAGCTTTAAGCATCAAATGCAAGAACTTCAAGAACAAATGCGCTACAAGGAACAACGAGAAGAACAATTCATAGAACAAATGCATTTGATGCAAGAACAGAATGCGTTGTTAACAACGCAAATACAATAGTTGGTCCAGGGTAGGCCAACACTAAATGTTCTGTTCTGTCATAGCCCAAGTTTCAGAGATAGCTTCACTTCCATGCCTAAAGTCCCCTTTCCTTCGGTAATTAATTTCTTTTCTACTTAACTTTATGTTAAATTATAATTAAGCGAACTTTAACATATTAACTCTATTTTCCGTAGGACGAATTTCAATGCAAGCTATATGTCGAACAAGCATCCAAGCACGTGATTGCAGTGGGTACTGCCTACAACACTGGTGAGGACATCCTGCACAATTCACCGTTGCCCGATAACACACTCCGGGTGAGGGTTGACGTCTGCACGAATGAAGGCGCCCTGTGAACACCCTATTTTGTCCGGGCCCCACTAAAAAATACAAAAATAATTGATAATGATTGGTGTCCAAATTGGCAATCATCATTGAAAGAAAAATAAAAAAAATGAAAATAAGAAAAATAAGGAAATCCTCCTATTGATGATGATCGGTGTCTAAACAGGCAATCATCATTGAAAGGGAAAAAATAAAAAAAACGAAAATTAAAATAAATCCCCTCATTGATATGATTGGCATTGTCATTCATTAAGGGAAAATAATAAATAAAAAAACGAAAAATAAAAAAAAATCTCATTTATGTGTATAGGTTTAAATTAGGAAGTTACTTATGGGGAGAATAATGAAAAAAATATTAAAAATGAAAAAAATCTCCACTAATGGTAATTAGGTCAAGTTAGGAAGTTTTATCAATAGAAAATACAAAAAAAAAATAAAAAAAACGAAAATTTAAAAAAAAAAATCTCCATTGATGGTAATTGGGTCAAGTTAGGTAGTTCTTAACATAAAATACAAAAAATAAATCAAAAAACGAAAATTAAAAAAGAAAGAAAGAAAAAAGAGAGCATTTATGAAGAAAACCCTACCTTGAGACTATAAATAGGAGTGCAAGGGTTGAAGTAAGGGACACAAAAAAATTTTGGGAGAAAGAGGGAGGCAAGGTAGAGAGTTAATTTTATTGCTCATACATAATTCTCATGTAGAAGGGTAGTTAACATAAGAGCCCATCTTATTTTGCTCACTACTCTTTGACTGTGATTAAAAAAAAGAAAGAAAAAAGGGAGCATTTATGAAGAAAACCCTACCTTGAGACTATAAATAGGAATGCAAGCGTTGAAGTAAGGGACAAAAAATTTTGGGAGAAAGAGGGAGGCAATGTAGAGAGTTAATTTTATTGCTCATACATAATTCTCATGGGGAAGGGTAGTTAACATAAGAGCCCATCTTATTTTGCTCACTACTCTTTGATTGTGATTAAATTTGCATGCTCTTCTTTTTTATAATATTTAGCCATATGTGCAAGATGATGAATTTGACTAACTCTCCCCATCACTGTAATGTTTTATGACTTTGTACTTGGCTTTGTGTTTATCTTGATGACTCAACATTTGCATGAATCACCTACTCTCATATATGTTGGCCTTGCTGGACGTTTCAAATTTGGGATCAAGAGCTATGTGGACTTGCTTTCCATTACCTCATTGAATTGTCTTATGTATTGTTGCTGGATGTGTGGCATTTGGATCAAGAGGTATGTGTGGCTCTATCATCCTTCTCTTGTTGTAGTGGGTTTAAAGGATAAAAGGTACGTATAAATCTTCTCACCTTTGACTTCCTTTTTGTTTAACTTGTGCTACTTTTTTTTTCTTTTTTTAATCCCTTTCATAGGTCCTCTTTCAAAAAAAGAAAAAAAATATTTTGACACATTTTGATAAATGAAAATAAAATGGAAAAACTCTCTTTTACAAGAAAATAAAAAAAAAAGTTTTTAAAAAAAATAAAACATACAAACCAAATAAAAAAATTATTTTTCTCAAATAAATTAAATAAAAAAAATTTTCTAAAAAACACAAACAAAATGACACGCATTTCTACCCCCGAACTACATGGGCTTTGATCCCTCTAAAGGGTACGTAGGCCCTAGGTTTTCATCCTAGATCAAGTCCAATTTTATAAATAAATATATTTTTTCTTATTTTCTTGTTGTAAATAAATGTTCTTTTTTTTAAATAAATATTTTTTTTTCTTATTTTCTTTTTTGTAAATTAGTATTCTTTTTTCTTCTTCTTTAGTTTTCATTTCATTTAGTTTTGTAAATATTCTTTTTTTTTTATTTGGGTAAATATAATAAAGTTAAAGGCCATAATATTTTTAAATAATTAACTTAGGGTAACCATTCTTATGAATGGGTGTTGTGGGGTGCCTAACACCTTCCCCACACACAATCGACTCCCGAACCCTAAATGGTTTTTGTAGACCAGTTTCTATTTTTAAAAAGGTTTCGAAAATTATCATTTTTCTAAAATTTTGGTGGCAGCTCCATGTTTTTCTAAATTCCAGGCGCTATAGCTTGGCGACTCCGCTGGGGACAGTTTGAGAGTCAAGCCCATTTAAGTTAAATGTTTAAAAATAATTTGGCCTTAATTTTATTTTAATTACCCTTTTCTTATTATTATTTTTTTTTTGTGAATAGTTGTTTTTATTTATTAAATTCCTTATTCATCTATTTGTTTTTTTTTCTCCTTTTTACTATCTATCTTGTGATCTGCTTAGCAGATGAGGGTTGGGTAGAACCTAGGCCCATAGGTTGGTATGCTCTCCACATACACTGAACACATACACTATTCTCCTCACACACATTTTGGGCCCTATACCCGGGTCTGTGAGTTCCTTAGGTGAGTGGAAGTTTCTAGCGGTCTCCCTGTGGGGTTTTAAGAACCCCCTGAGGTTACTGTGAAGACTTCATCCTAGCTGTTACTCATTTGGTGAGATTGATCCCTGTGGGGTTTTCAGAACCCCCTGAAGGTCAATTTCATCAAATGGGGTCTTCATCTTTACGATGGGGGCAGTTAGGAGACCTTTATCTGTGAGAATTATAACCACCTTGAAACCACTGCACCTATTAGTAGAAATTATAGACGTACCCAATTAACTAGTACCTACCTTTCTTAGGATAGATACTACTAACCTAGGGTCATTCCTAAAATAGGACACTGGAGGGCATATATTTATTTATTGTTGATAATCTTTATTGTCATTCATGCATAATCAATGGAACCCCTAGGATCAAGTGACTAACTGTCGCTTCACCTGAGTATGTATCTAGCATCATTCCACATAAAGATACATCACAAGGACGGTGTGTGCATTAGATAGCTAACCTTAGTCTAAGGGTCTATGACCCTAAAAGACCATGATCTCATCACATCAATCATGTTAGAAAACATCTCGATGAGAGATAACCCTTTAGGACTCATAAGGTATCATCATATCATCCATTAGCATTTTAACTTCATTTGATATGGGCCTTTGGTAATAATCATCATTTAAAAAAAACCCCTTAGCCGCGTGATGGTTTGGGCCATTCGCAGGTTAATGGGCACTTCATTCTCCCTATGAGGTAATAGATCTCTTGAGGAGGCGAAGTTCTTTTTCTTAATGTCCATCACCCATATCAAAACTTGAATTATAAGTCGTCACTCTTTCACGTCTCATGAGGTATCCTTGCATCATCTATTGGCATTTAGCTTCATTTGATATGGGCCTTGGACATAATAAAAATTTAGCAAAAGCCTTAGCCGCGTAATAGCTTGGGCCGTTCGCAGGTTATGGGCACTTCATCCTCCCTATGGGGTATTGGATCTCTTGAGGAGGTGAAGTTCTTTTTCTTAATGTCCATCACCCATATCAAAACTTGGAGTATAAGTCATCACTCTTTCATGTCTCATGAGGTATCTTAGCATCATCTATTGACATTTAGCTTCATTTGATATGAGCCTTAGACATAATAAACATTTAACAAAACCCTTAACCGTGTAATAGCTTGGGCCGTTCGTAGGTTAATGGGCATTTCATCCTCCCTATGGGGTATTAGATCTCTTGAGGAGGTGAAATTCTTTTTCTCAATGTCCATCACCTATATCAAGGCTAGAAAGCACATGTAATCATCTGCATAGCATGCATTCGGAAATACTTTCTGACTCTTCCTTCTATTTCCTTTAATAAAGGACAAGCAAGTTATCAACAACTAAAAATTTGGCACAAAGGTTAAATGGCAAAAGAACCAGGTTTAAATCAAGTTCCTATAGGAAAGGTGTATTGCATGCTTATTACTATGGTCAATGATAAGATCTTGGCTAGGATGGGACTCAGGGTCCCTCCTATCTAATGATCAACTCTAGTTCTCCCTGTGGAATAATAGATTCCCTGAGGAAGCTAGAGGATGCTTGTGCCATAATACCTTTATGCCAATACACCATGGATAACTCGCTATGCCCGCTTGAAATTATGAGTTCAAATAAACTGATGATATTTTGTTCCTATATAGGCAGGTGATACAATATTGCCCCATCTAAATGTCCTAAGCAGCTACCCTCTAAGCATTCATACAACACGTACTCACATAGTCGTTAGATGGCAGCCAGCAGTGGAAATGAAGCCGAATCTAATATGAATCATTGGATAGGGAGGGAAGATTAGCACTTTGAAATCCCCCACATAAGGAAGACATTCCAGACATCCTCTGAAGTGCTAAACAAGCCGACTGTTGCAATAGTTTCAACAATAAGCAAAAAGACCTGCACGTGGATTTCAGCTGATGATTCTAGAAGGGCTTTGGAAAATTGGGAGTTTGAGGATACCTTCAATTCTGTCATTTTAGAGTAACATGCCTAGCTGAAAGTTGTCTTTTTATGCTTTGTATGCGCCTTTAGGCGAGCTCTTATATGAACCATGAATAAAGAATGATATGCGAATAAAATTCACTTATTTATATCCATTCCTTTTTTTTCTTTTTTCCTTCTATTCATTCGTTGTTCATTTTTCGCCCTCCAGGAAATCGATTTCCTCGGAACTCTTGTCCAACGCAGAGGTTCCTGAGTCCCTGAATGATGATTCGCTTGTTGCCATTGATATGCATGATTAAGAGTATGATGATGATGAGATCATTCAAGTATACAAAAAAAATCCTCGAATCCGACGACAATAGAATGTGCCCACATGAAGATGTAATTGAAGTAATAAATATGGGCACAGAGGAAGAAAAGAGAGAACTAAAGATAGTAGATAACCCCGAAAGAGAGCAAATGGTTGAACTCTTCAAAGAATTCATAGATGTGTTCGCATGGTCTTATCAAGACATGCCAGGCCTTGATTCAGGGATTGCTTCTCACAAGATCACCTTATTCCCTGACACTAAGGCTAAAAAGCAGAAATTGAGGAGGCTCACTTCCGATATGTCCTTAGTGGTTCGAGAGGAGGTGATGAAGCAATTAGAAGCGGGTTTCCTAGAAGTAGCTAAATACCCACAATGGATAGCAAATGTCGTTCTTGTCCCAAAGAAGGACGGTAGAATTCGAATGTGTGTAGATTATCGAGATCTGAATAATGCTAGCCCAAAAGATGATTTTCCATTGCCTCATATTGATGTCCTGGTTGATAATACAGCCCGTAGCTATAGGTACTCATTCATGGATGGGTACTCAGGGTATAACAAAATCCTTATGGATAGGGAGGACAGAAAAAACCACATTTATTACACAATGGGGCACTTATTGTTACCGCGTCATGCCATTCGGGCTAAAGAATATTGGGGCAACTTATCAGCGTGCCATGATGGCACTCTTCCATGATATGATGCATAAAGAACTTGAAGTATATATGGATGATATGGTAGCTAAATCTTCTGAGGGAGAAAGCCATGTTGTGGTGTTAAGAAAGCTGTTTGAAAGGCTACGCAAGTACAAGCTACGACTAAATCCTAACAAATGCGTCTTTGGAGCTTTATCTGGAAAATTGTTGGGCTTCATTGTAAGCCAAAAAGGGATTACAATTGATCCAGACAAAGTAAAAGCAATATGGGAAATGCCCCCTCCTCAAACAGAAAAGGAAGTTCGAAGCTTTTTGGGGTGATTGAATTACATTGTACGATTCATTGCCAACCTGACTGCAACTTGTGAGCCGATATTCAAGCTTTTAAAGAAGAACTACACCAGGAAGTGGGATGAAGATTGCCAACAGGCATTTGATAGAATCAAGGATTATTTGCTAAATCCCCCGATTTTGGTTCCTCTAGTACCAGGACGACCTTTAATTTTGTATTTAACAATACGACCAAATTCCATGGGAGCCATGCTGGGGCAACAAGATACATCTAAGCGAAGAGAACAAGTGATCTATTACTTGAGCAAGAAGTTTAATGATTGTGAGTCACATTACCAGATGATCGATCGAACTTGTTGTGGTTTAGTCTGGGCTACAAGGAGGTTGAGGCAATACATGCTTTACTACACCACTTGGTTAATTTCTAGAGTAGACCCACTCAAGTACATCTTTGAAAGCCCGCATGTAGCCGGAAGAGTCTCTAAGTGGCAAGTAATATTGTCTGAATATGATATAAGATACGTCATTCACAAATCCGTTAAGGGTGGTATGATAGCATATCACTTAGCAGAAAACCCCATAGATGAATACCAGCCACTAGATTTCAAATTTCCAGATGAAGACATATGTGCTACAGAAGATCCGATCGAGGAAAGCAAATCGAAGGGGTGGGAAATGTATTTTAATGGGGCAGCAAACATGCATGGCAATGGTGTAGGGGCAGTAATCATATCCCCAGATGGAAAGCAATTTTTGATTGCTATAAAGTTAGGATTTGACTGCACTAATAACATGACAGAATATGAAGCTTGTATTAATGGTCTTCAGGCTGCCATAGATTTTGGGATAAAAAACCTAAAAGTATATGGTGACTTAGCTCTCATAATTTATCAGGTGACAGGTGAATGGCGTACTAAAGACCCAAAGTTGATCCCTTATCAAGAGTATTTGATAGAGTTGATCAAAAACTTTGAAGTAATCAATTTTCATCACATGGCTAGAGAAAAGAATCGCTTCCCTGATGCATTAGCTACTTTAGTAGCTATGATCCAACTTGATTGTGGGGTCCAAGTTCAACCAATACAGATTGAGACTAGAAGATCGCCAGCATTTTGCTTCAATATTAGAAGAGAGCACGACGAGCAACCTTGGTACCATAGTATTAAGATGTATATGGAGTATGGTACTTACCCTCCAGATGTGACACATAATGAAAAGAAGACCATTCGGCGATTGGCCATGGGCTGTTTTATTAGTAATAACGTCCTATATAAGAGAAGCTTTGATGGGACATTGCTATGCTGTGTAGACATGAGGGAGGCGCACAAGATTATGGCAGAGATCCATGAAGGCGTATGCGGTACATATGCAAATGGCCACTCATTAACTAAACAAGCTCAAAGATCCGGTTACTACTGAATAACTATGGAGAAGGATTGTATCAATTATGTTAGAAAGTGTCATAAGTGCCAGATATATGCCAACAAAGCTAATGCCCCTTCGACTATAATGCATAGTCTCATATCTCCATGGCCATTCTCCATGTGGGGAATAGATGTCATTGGGCCGATTAACCCAAAATCTTTGAATGGTCATCGTTTCATCCTCGTTGCTATTGACTATTTCACTAAGTGGGTAGAAGCCAATTCCTTTGCTAGTATTACTCAGAAGGCCTTCATCAAGTTTTTAAAGGCCAACATCATCTGTAGATATGGGTTACTGGAGAGGATCATAACTGACAATGCACCAAACCTCAACGGGGCAGCAGTTAAAGAATTATGTGATCAGTTCAAGATCAAACATCATAATTCTGCACCATATAGGCTACAGATGAATGGTGCAGTTGAGGCAGCCAATAAAAACAATAAGAAGATCATCAGTAAAATGACAGTAACCTATAAGGACTAGCACGAAATGCTTCCATATGCATTACACGGATACCGTACCACAATACGTACTTCAACTGAAGCAACCCCTTACTCTTTAGTTTATGACATGGAGGTTGTTACTCCAATTGAGGTGGAAATACCATCCCTGAGAATCTTGGCTAAATCAGACCTAGATGAAAGCAAATGGATACATTCTCGATTTGAACAATTAAATATGATTGAAGAAAAGAGGCTCACAGCAATATGTCATGGGCAGTTATATCAGTCACGAGTGGCAAGGGCCTGTAATAAGAAACTACGACCTAGGTGGTTTAAAGTAGGAGACCTAGTTCTCAAGAAGATCCTGCCAAATCAAGAAGATGATAGAGGTAAATGGGCTCTGAATTATGAAGGCCCATATGTTGTTAAGTAAGCTTTCTCTGGTGGGGCATTGATATTGACAAACATGAATGGCCAAGATCTACCAGGCCAATCAATTCAGATACTACTATGCGTAAAGAAAAAAAAAGCTCGCTAAGTTGAAAACCCGAAAGAGCAGCTTAGGCAAAAGTTAGAGCAAAAAAAAAAGAAGCTCTCTAAGTTGAAAACCTGAAAGGGTGGCTTAGGCAAAAGTTAGAGCAAAAAAAAAAAAAAAAGGCTCGCTAAGTTGAAAACCCGAAAGGGCGGCTTAGGCAAAAGTTAGAGCCAAAAAAAACAAAAAAGAAAAAAAAAAGCTCGCTAAGTTAAAAACCCGAAAGGGCAGCTTAGGCAAAAGTTAGAGCAAACAAAAAAAAAAAAAAAAGAAGCTCGCTAAGTTGAAAACCCGAAAGGGTGGCTTAGGCAAAAGTTAGAGCCAAAAAAAAAAAAAAAAGGCTCGCTAAGTTGAAAACCCGAAAGGGCGGCTTAGGCAAAAGTTAGAGCCAAAAAAAAAAAAAAAAAAAAGCTCGCTAAGTTGAAAACCCGAAAGGGCGGTTTATTTCGAAATGGAAATGGGTGTTGATAGCCTTCGCCTCTAATAAAACTCAAGAACACTTCATATTTATTGCATGCTTAAGTTATACAAAAACATGTAAAAGGATATATACCAGTTAATATTTACTGTGAATAACCATAAAAATTGTAAATATATTCCACGAACAAAAGATAATTAATTGGAACTCATACACACACAAAAAATGCATATGTCAATTTTTTTGTTTTCTTATTTTTTTTCCCTTTATTTTCTCCTTTCTTTTTCCTTTTTTCCCCTTACTTGTCCCGCCAAACTCTGCTGAAGAAGCAACTGGGCAGATGTTTGTGCATTTTGCCAGAAATGAAAAAAAAAAATCCCATATATGTCTCGTGCAATAAGCCAATAAGGGACCAACAATGTGTTCTTTAGGGGCCGAGGGGCAGATGTTTCTTTTTTAAGACTATAATATATATTTATTGATAGATTTACTTTTACAGGATCTTCTTGTTTGAAGACAATGTCTCCTAATGAGTTTAAAAAGTAATTTTGTAGTATGAAAAATTATAAGAGAATAAATTATTTATAATTATTTAACATTTTAAAAAATCAAAAGCTTTTCAATTTAACAACAAAATCTACTTTTGCAGTGGAGGTGGCAGGAAGCGTGGATTATGGATTCGAAATTGGTTTTGAATCCCAGGTAAGAATACGAATGGGAGAAAATAAGACTTGAGAGCCTTCTAATAGTATGATCTACCCGGTGTGAGATGGTGTGAGATGCTGTTAGAGTAAAGGATGATCAACAGACAACGAGTCAAGCAGATGAGAGAGTTCTTTTTGAAGCAATAGGCTCTTCTTCAATGATAGGTAAATCATATTACTATCTTGATATTTTTAATATAAGAGCTAGATAATTAGTTTAATTTGCAGATATTAAAGAAATTAGTTAAGTTGATTTTTTTTTTTGTAATAAATTGGTGTATGTTTCCCTAAAATATCGTCTCTAATCCTGTGCATTAGAACTATATCCTTTGATAAAAATCCTATTAAGTGGAATTAATAGGAATAATTTGAGATGAAAATTATACATTTTAGAGATAAAATTGACTGAGGTCTTATATTTAGTATAAAAATGAATCTATTGTCTAGCTCTTATATATTAAGGACCGGATGGAATATATGTTATCAGAATACTTTTCTTCAAATTCAAATTCCCCATCTTCAACTGAACTTCTTAACTGTGGCCACTAGAGTTCAATCATCTGTTCAAGATAACATAACTGTGGCCACTAGAATTCAATCATTTGCATCACTCTTCAAGGGTTTGCAAATGGTTATGGGGTATAGGAAAATTTTTTTACTGAATATATAAAATAAACGGTATTTTTTTTATATAAATAAGACCACAATAACAAATAAGCCATATACATCGCATGCGGTTTATAGCAGAGGGAGAAAAACGAGTGAACTCTCATTGATTCCGCGATGCACAGGGTATTTTCCAGTTAATTATTAGAACACAGGGCGTTTTAATTTGCCTTTTGATATTGTGGGTGTAGGAAATGATTCAAGAGGTGAGGCTTTCGTCTCTCGCTTTAGATTGCGTGTTTCAATTTTTTCTTTTCTTTTTTTTCCGACAAACGTTTCACTTTCACTTTACCAAATTTCATTGTCCAAATGCTGAAGCATTTTTGGTTTCTAAAAGTCTTAAAGTTTGGAACACAAGAAAGTGGTGATAAGTTATTTAATTAAAAGTAACGTTTTCTTTTGTCATTCTTCTTGATAAGCTGGAAAGGAAAAGAAAAACAACAGAAAAGAGAAAGACTAGTCCCCATTGTCGGTTAGCCTGATTCTATCCACCACTTTGGAATTAAAAATAAGGAGACCCGGTCCATCATTTAGGGTGTTTTGGTTCAATGGGGGTGAGGTTGATTAAAATTAAGTTAGGGAATATATAAGGTTTTTTTGGTTTAAGAAGAGGGAAGGTGGGATTTGGTTTCTTATGTGATTCAGGAAGGTAGGTGAGGAGAGCTAATTATTAATGAATAAATATATTCTTTTCTCTTTATCTAATTATAAGTGGAGCTAATTTGTTTTATTCCATTGAATCAAGTTTGTTTTATTTAAAAAAAGAAAATATTGTATAATAAGAAAGGCATATACTATAAGCAATGGTTATTAGCTAGAGCCAGTAATTCGGGCAAGGCTGGCGGGAACGGGTTCGAGCTGCCGAAATGGCGGCCAGTTTAAAAATGGGCGGGCTGACGGGCTGGGCCACTTAAATTTTTATTTTATTTTATTTTTTTCTCAAATATCCTTGGTCCCTTATCTCATTTCCTTTGATGATGTGTTAATTAATTCCTCATACTTTTTATTTGACACTTATTTTCATATTATATTTATTTATTATACTATTATTAAATTAAAAAGAGATGTATTTATATAGTTTTGTGATATAAATAGATGAAAAAAAGGAAAGTAAGAATGAAATTGATTTATTAATACAAATGTATAAAAGAAAAGAAATGTGATATGAGCGGGTGAGAAAGAAAAAGAATAAAAATTTAAAAAAAAAAATTGGCGGGCTGGCGGCTAACCCGCTGACCCGCCTAAACGGGTTTTGCCAGCCCGCGAAGGGGGCGGGCTGGACGCCGCAACCCACGGCCCACTCCTATTATTAACCAATAATTATGATACTAATGCTTCCACTTCCATCATCCCCACCAATCCTTTCTGCCGGTGGCCCCAACGACTCCACAGAGCTCTGTCCGGAATCTGCAGCGGATGATTCATAGTGATTCGGTGACTCTGTCATGGCGTCAGCTTCGGCATTGTTGGTGGAATCCGACGAAGTGAGGTTGGCGTAACAAACAGGGCAAGTAAGGCATGAAGCGAACCACCAATCAATCAGGATGGAAAACGTGATTGCATTTTGGCAGCAAGTAGATCTCGTCCGAGTCATTGAACTCGCTCAGGCAAACCGCACACTCAAAGGCCGAGTTCCCGATCCTGAGGTCCTTCACATTGGAGTATATGAGTATGGGACATTTATCAATGACCTCACGGTAGCAGTGGTCGGTGACGGCGGCGGAGATGATGTGAATCCTAGTGGTATCAACACAGTGACGAATCAAGAGGGAGAAGAAAATCAAGAAGACGATGGAAGACAGGAAGGCAATGAGAATAACACCGAAGGTAGAAGAATAAAATATGAACGGGTACTCTGAGAAATGGACGAATGACAGAAAAAAGTTATAGTGACGAGGGTAGTGTTGGAATATTTAAAAATTGCCCATCGACATAAGTTTTCTTGATAGCCCTTCATATTTTATATATTTAAAGAATATTTTGAAGAATTTTGAAGAGTTATCTAAATAATTTTTAAGAGATTTTTATGATATTTTATGAGATAACAGTGGATGCATTAGTTGTGGAAGGAACAGATGCAGGGTTAATATCTGAAGAGGAGGACCCATTAGGAGGATAGAGAATTGAAGACCAAAGTGAAAAAAAAAAATACGGGGGGGAATAGGAGAGGAAAGAAGAGAACGAAGTGCGGCAGCCGGCTGGAAAGGGGGCACAAAAAATCGCTGTTCACTCGTCAATGTTCACCCGTACTGTTCATCATCGTTTTCCTTCGGAAAGTCGGGATAGAGCAGAAAGACAAGAGCAGGGTGAGCTGAACTGGAGGAGGCAACCTGATCGATTCACTGTCCTGGGTTTCATGGTTACCCTTCCCATTATGGATTGTATTTCTAAACTCAATGTTGCTGGGATGATTTTATTGAAACTCATGTGTGGCTAAATTTTATTTAAACCAAGAGTAACCATGAAATGATTATTGGATTAGATCATGTTTAAACCATTTAATTGTTCTTAATATTATTTTTTTTACTTAATTTTGTTATATATTATCTATTTAGTGTTTGATCACTACTAAATATGAATTTGAGGCATTTAGATTAGATTTTGGGAGAGCGATCTTAATTGAATTACATGATTAACTAATGTGGGATTAGAATTTATTCTAATTTATCAATAGGATAGGAATATACATATTGAATTCATATAATCCTATTAGAATGAATTTGCACATTTATTGCCTCTTGAGTAAGTTAGTTAGAAATAATAATTTTAACTTAAGAGAGGGGTATAAGTAATTGGAAGATACTTATATTCATTTAAACTCTAGATTAACAATTTAACATTAAATATTAAGTGCTTTTAATTGGGTAATTACATGCTCTAAGACTTGAAGAATGTATTAGCTACTCTAAGTTATTTTTATCAATTTAAAATCTTGTAAACATTATATTTACTACTTTTACATTTGTTTAATTTAAATTAATTTTCAAATTCCTTCTTTGATTTGCTCAACCTAAATAAAAATGGAAACTTTAATGCATAATCACTAATTCGATTAAATCTCTATGAAACGACCTTGATTTGCTACTATACTATTTTTCAAGGTATTAAAACCCGGACCGGGTACTGAACCGGTCGGGGTACTGGGTTAAGGGTCAGTGGGTCAGACCGGGGCCAAACCGGAGCTAAACCGGGACCAAACCGGTGAGAAATTGGAAATTTTAGGCTTATTGGTATGAAATTCTAAAGAAAAAAGTAAAAAAAAAAAAAATTTAAAAAAAAATGGAAACCGGACCGGGAACCGGACCGTCAAACCGGCCGGTTCGCTGGTTACCGGGCTGGACCGGCCGGTCCGGTCCGATTTCCAGAACCATGCTATTTTTACGGCTCGTACACTTACGGTGCTTAATTTAAAATTTAGTAGTATCATTTCTCTCCTTTTAAAAAAATCCCAATTTTAGAGGCTTCACAAAAGAGGGGAGGTGGACACTACATAACAAAAAACTCTCCCACCCCTTCCCTTCTCTCATTCCAATCAAACATATATTTTTTATCTTTAACCCTCCCCTACCCTCATCAAAAGACCTCCAACCAAACGCAGCTTTACAGCCTTCATTGCAAGGGTGTCAGCCATAGCATTGCTGTCTCTGTCTATATACCGCGTCACCACTTCCCAATTTCTCTTGTTATTTTAATCTTAATGACTTTCATCCAATCTAGCTCACTTCCCAGTTTTGTCATTTTGTGTGGGAGGTAACTTTTTTTTTTTTTTTTAATTTAACTTTCGAATTTGATTCCATGTGTGGGAGGATACTATCCGACATTTTTTTTAAAGAAAATTAAAATAGAATGAAACCAAAATTTGTCTACCCAGTGAATTATCAAGGATTAAAACCCTGAGAGCTTCCTTAATTTATTAAATAAACCACATCGAAATTAAAGCTTTTATATACACACACAATCCCTTCTGTATGTCTATAAATATATTTATTATTATGTCCTATTAATTAATTTACAGAGTCAAAAAAGTAGTTAAGTTAATTATTTTTTCAATTGATGTCTCCTAAATACTCATACCATTAATGACTATACTTAATTCGCAGCCGGATTGGAATTTCAGGAATAAGACCGGAGATCACTACTTCAGAAAATGGCAATGGCATGAAGTTTTTAGCATTGTGTATTGATTGTGATTGTTATGGACCTCGATGCAAAAAAATAACTTGAAGAATGTGACAATCAAAGCTTTTTTTTTTTTTTGACAAAACACAGTCAAAGCTTCACACATCAGGGACCTGTAATTAATAATATATAACCTCACTGATTATTTGCAATTAATAATATTATTTAAAATATTTCTTCCTTTCGGTAATTAATATATACTATTCTGATGGATTTTGACTATGTTATTCTAGTCTGTGCAGCTTCATATGCACGTGAAAGAAGTTGAGATTCCCGCAAATCTATTCTCCTGATTTGTAACAAGTTTTTTCTTGTCTTTCCCAATTAAAAAAAGAATTGAAGAGATAGACTACATCATATTTTAACGTGTAGGGAAAAAAAGGCTCAATAAATAGAAGTATTTAGCAACAATTAAATTTTCCTCCCAAAGTTCTCTGGCATGTAACGAAAATGAAACCTATGCCAACGAAGCCATACATGCAAGTATTTTGAAATTATGTCCTCATATTTCCCAAAATGTTTTACATGGTTAAGTTGAAGCAAGCCAAGTCTCTTCATCTCCTTAAACGCTCTAGTATTTAAAGATAATGTATTGTTTTATGATATAAGTTCAAAACCAGCCCCTTTAACACTCTTAGTTCCCTGTAAAATAGTGAATAAAGGAGATTCAACTTTTAAAATTTAAATATTAAATTAAGTAAAAGACTTGGGACGTTTTCGGCTTGGGATAATAAACGAAAAGGAGTACTAAATCAAATCTAAATTTCCCCTTAGAAATTTTGACTGACAAGAATAAATAAAACCATAATTTACTACGCTCCTGGGGCTCTCATGATCTCTTACAGATGATCTCTCTTCCCAGGTCATATACATTGGAGATCGGAAGAGAAGGAACATTCACTATTCTACCTAGGATACAAAATAAATTAAACCCTTGTTTGTGATTTTGGCAACGGGGTTGATGACATGAAGTTAAAAGCAAAAGTTGTTTCCTTTCTTAAAAATACTATACCATGATAAATTTATAGAGAAGAAAAGAACATTATTTATAAATAATTTAACCATATTTTTTAAGATTAACAAATTAATGAAAAATAATATAATAAACAAAGGAAAACGCTGATGAAAAATAATATAATAAACAAAGGAAAACGCTGATAAAGACGAAAATGAATTTTATACACTGACTTAACTTGTATTATTATCTATTGGCTAAAGGAAAAACACAATTTTCTCTAATATAATTAAGCATTTAACCGGGTCAATTCCTTATTATGTGAGCGCGATATCGAATTAATTAGTTGAATCATATTAACTATTAAGTATTGTATTAATCCGATTAAAGCCAGCTTGCCAAATATGATTTTTTTCTGCTTACAAAGTTCAATTTCGTTAATATTCTTATTAAAGCAATTCGCAAAAAGGAGAAGAGGGACGAAAGAGAAGAAATTATGAAATGAGAAAATGACATGATCTCACTGATAATGCCAGATGTGTACTACATACATAAGAGAGGACATACACGTGGACCTACATAACTGAATGCTTACAAGTGGTTATAACTTAACTATATTCTAGCATGAACATTCACTGCTCATTTGGAAAAATAGGATTTCCAGTTTTCCTGACCAGACTTTGAAAATTCAACACATTCAATGTACAAACCCAATCATTGTGTTCTAAGACTTATATTAAAGCTTGAGATGTGTACTAAATGTTCACAAAACCTCATGGGAAAAATAGGTCGTTTGCCCTGCTTTTGCCTTATAAAAATCAATGCTCCAATTTACAAAAATTCCATTATCAATCATAATGGTTCCAAAACTGTAATAGGGCATTATCCTACACAAAAACTCCTTCTAAACTCATTTGAAGCATTGAATTAAACAAAACTTAACTCCTTCATATGAAAACAGTGGCTGATCAAAACAGGGGTATAGGGGACAATTAATGAAACTCAGCTCTGTTGCTGCCAAACATCACAAAGACGTCTAGATGTTTTATATGCTTAATTTTCTAATTTAGTGTAATCCTAACACATTATAAAATCATCATAACAGTGAGCTTCCCTGCAATTCAAGCCTCCAAAATTTCAAACCTTAACATGTAATTACATTTATATACCTTATCAAAGCACCTAAACAACTCAACTATCATGTCATTTGAGCACTTGATTTTCTTTTTAAACTTTGGACAGTTTCATACTTTAATATGAAAATGTTCAGATTTAACAACAATCCTTGAGTATCATCATATTGTTCATGTTTAGTGATCATTTGAGCATTCCTAAGCTTACTCTAACACCTTAAATCACTTACTTAGTATTTAGAAATACCAAAGACAACAATTTCAACATTTCTGAAAATTTTCAGCTTCAACATACTCTCGTAATCATCACATTACGCATTAATATTATTTATTTTTCACTAAAATATAAAGTTAGAATATAATAAAGCAACGAAACAGTGGGTATTTCAGCCTTGAAACCTCCAGATTTTTGAATTCATTAACACCCAACAACAAACCAATATATAAACCTTACGTCTTACAATTTCCTTGGAAAATAAACACTCTAAGCTCTAAAAACATTCCAGACATCACCATTCTTCAATTTGAAAATTTCTCAGGAACAAAAATCATCTTCCCCTCAACAAAATTCATCAAGCAAGCCATGAAACACATAATACAACTTATGAATCTATGTTGTTCCTCATCCAGCTAACGAGTGCTTCACTCTCTGTCACTAAATCAGAGTTTTCAACATCACATTCTTCCCCTCAATATACATCAATAGAAGAAAATAAGGGTGGGTTAATGATCAGGGGACTTACCTTTATTCAGGTTGAAGCTTGCATGTGAAAATTCCCCCTTCTATTCCACCTCCTACTCATCTCCGATGTCTCCAGCTCCTCTCCATCTCCAAAGCTCTCTCCATCACTTCTTTCTGGTGCAGGGACGAATCGAAGGGTTTGAGGGAGGCGGTGATGTGTTTAATAAGTGGGGAGAAGATTTTCTTTTTTTACTTAGAAAAAATAACTTATATAATTCGGGTTTATTAAAAATAACTTAATAAATAAATTAATATTTATAATGTGATTTATGTTTGGATGAGCGGTTGAATAAGTGATTTTTTATAAGTCAAAACGTGTTTGAATTAGCGATTTATATAAGAGCGTTTTTAAAAATAAAAACTTGAAGGGCATTTGTATATTCTTCAAATTTTAGATAGATCATATATGTGATATCCAATAGTAACATATCATCATGACCAAGAAGATATTTGAAAATGCAACAATTTATAACTTCTTCACCTGAGTGCATGAGAAAAGGAACAGAAAGTCTTTTTAATTATAGATTTCTGGCAATTTATTTCTATTTCTTCAATAATTTTTCTATATATTTAATGAGATTTCAATTTAAATGTTAAAAAGATGAAGATGAATACAATTTATAAATTACTATTAATAATTGATTTTTTTTCCTTATATAATTTTACCGGGAAATATGCTACAAGACCCTTTAACCAAATAACGAAACCATCATAACGGTAATAAATTCATGTTGTCAGGTTTGGACAAAAAAAAAAAAAAGCTGCAGCTTTTTTTAAAAATAAATAGGTATCTTGGGCTTAAAATATAAGCTGCGTTTTTGGGCTTTTTGAATTTTTCAATAAGCTATCCCAAACATATACAAAACGGATTGCATTTCAGTTGAGCTTTTTTAAATAAAAACGGGCTTATTTGGGCAAAGTAAGCCCAACCAAATACACACTAAAGCATTTGATTGGCCCAAAATCCATAGAAGCTTAAGCTTTTCACATTTGGGCCTTTGATTTCGGGCTTAGCTTTGATCCAAATCCATCTTTGGGTCTGGGGTTGCAAAATTACCATTTTACCTATTCTTTACCGGCACTTAATCACCAAATAAATGCTAGAAATTAACCCTTGACACTTTATAAAGATTTTACTTCTTAATTATATTCTCTAAGCTATAAATTAATATCTCTAATCAAGCAAAAAAAAAAATATCTCTAAAATTTTCATGCCAAACGATAACCTATAAGTACTTTTTTTTTTCTTGAATTATATTAAGAAATTAGGCCGTTAATAGTTTTTCTATTATGTATAACACTTTTTGAGAAGCAAACTTCTCTTACTCTCTTTTATTTCTTAAAATAACTATTTATAATTTTTTCTTAATTTTTTTCCTGGGCCTTTATGCATTTTTAATAATAAATCCCATACTTTACTTTCCTGGAATTCTAGCCTGAAAAATACGCTTTTATCCAAATAAATTATTTTTTAGGCTTCTTTTTTTTTTTTTTAATATATAACATTCCTAGGCCTGAAATATGCCTTGTAAAACTCTTCTCAAATTTTTAGGATGTTTCACGTTTTCTTATGATAAACAGAAAAAGAAAACCTTCTTTGAAAATAACATTTGGGCCTTTGATTTCGGGCTTAGCTTTAATCCAAATCCATCTTTGGGTCTGGGGTTGCAAAATTACCATTTTACCTATTCTTTACCGGCACTTAATCACCAAATAAATGCTAGAAATTAACCCTTGACACTTTATAAAGATTTTACTTCTTAATTATATTCTCTAAGCTATAAATTAATATCTCTAATCAAGCAAAAAAAAAATATCTCTAAAATTTTCAAGCCAAACGATAACCTATAAGTACTTTTTTTTTCTTGAATTATATTAAGAAATTAGGCCGTTAATAGTTTTTCTATTATGTATAACACTTTTTGAGAAGCAAACTTCTCTTACTCTCTTTTATATCTTAAAATAACTATTTATAATTTTTTCTTAATTTTTTTCCTGGGCCTTTATGCATTTTTAATAATAAATCCCATACTTTACTTTCCTGGAATTCTAGCCTGAAAAATACGCTTTTATCCAAATAAATTATTTTTTAGGCTTCTTTTTTTTTTTTTAATATATAACATTCCTAGGCCTGAAATATGCCTTGTAAAACTCTTCTCAAATTTTTAGGATGTTTCACGTTTTCTTATGATAAACAAAAAAAGAAAACCTTCTTTGAAAATATGTTTTTATTTAAAAACATAAAAAAATTGAAAGTTTTTCTGGAAAACAGAAAAAGGAACATCTTTTGTATGTTTTGTTACCTTTTATACTTTTGTTCTGTAATTTTACAGAAGAGGTGAATAATATAATTTCATTTATGGTAATCATCCTAATAAAACAAACTATATTTTCACCATTTACTTAATCATTTTAACTATATTTTTCAAAATAATGATTCAAATGTGTTTTTCAAAATAACAATTCAAACGGATTTTTTGTTTCAAAATAATGTTTCAATCTAGAGTTGTGGGACAAGATGTTCTCAGTATCTTTTTTTCTTCAGCATCAATTTGTTCTAGATCAACTAGTCCAAAGTCTATGTTCTTTTCCTTTTTACCCATACTTATGTTGTAATTTAGATTCCTTTTATCTTTTACATAAATATTGTCTTTTTATCAAAAAAACTATTTTTTTTCTAAAAGTTGTTCTGAAAAATTACTCTATAGAAATATTTTAAAATATAAAAACAAAAAATAGAATCAATTAAGCCCTTTTATTTTTCTTGACTCAACCATCGTTTAATAGTCAATTGCATTTTGGCAAAAGGATTAGCACATGAAGAAATGGAGGCTGAAGCTTCCAAGGCTTGCCAGGCCAGTTCCATTCTGAGAAACAAATACACAAAGCAAGATTATAACAAACATTATTAATATTGCATATAAATAAAAATTCACATAAAAGGTGCATAAAATTACAAATATAAAATATTACAAATTGAAAATTCTGCTTCTCATAAAATAAAAAAATCAGGGCCCATTTATTCAAAACTCAAACACCAAAATACGTGCAATAGTCATTATAGATTGCAGTCCGGCAAATTGGAGTTCTCACACAAGATCCCCTCTAATATTCTGTTAATATATTTTATCTCTTTTTGCACAGGAAAAACATGGGAATTAGATCAAATATATTTGTTTACGACAGCCATGGTTTATTGCCTACAAATCAATATATACGAGATTTATATGAATAAAAAGAAAATCTAAGTGAGTTCTGATGAATAAATAACATATAATCAGATCCTTGATAACAATGAAACAAATGACACTACAAAATAGAAAACAAACTACCTTTTCTCCAAACATGGTGATTGGTGAGAAAGGCTCTGATTTTAGGTTCATGACTTTACACTTATTACACACATTGTAGTCTACATCTCATAATTCTAAGTACAATAAGAACAATAAATTTTATCCTACTAAGTAAGGTAAAGTACATACAATACACGATGTCATTGTGTTCTATCAATAACAAACTATCCCCAACACACTCGTCAAAAGAATAAACAAGGGCATAAACAAAATGCTGATCCCTTGAATTTAATTGAGAAGGTGTTCTGCCCATTGGTCTAGATCAATAGCAGGGGAACCATACTAAGGTCTCAACTGATCATCAGAGCCAACAGGTGAGTTAATGGCAGTTAATGACCTGAAAAGTACAAGTTGATGAAGCATATATTTTCAGGGTGTTTTCATCCAAAGATAGGAACAAAATTTAAAACTAAACATTCTTATAATTTTCTGAAAGTAATATTGTAGCTTTAAGTAATACTATTGGTAATTTTATGAGAATCAATGGGAACTTATTTCTGTGATCCTTAGAGGAATTTTATGTTTCAAAGTCTGTAACTATCAGGAACACAAGTTATGGATCCTTAATTGTAATTTTTGAATAATCAAAATATAATCATATATAAAATATATCCAATAGAGTGATCTTTAGTTGCATAACTGCAGTAATATCGATCCAATTAGCATTTAAGGTCCAATGAAGAAGAAAAAGAAAGGTTTTTATAATAAATAATCTAATTTGTTATATTAATTCTTTTCATTGGTTTCATGGTTGGCAAAAACAAAAAGATAATATTCATAAAGTAGCATCTTAATGACTTAGAAAACATCTATCAAACAGTCTACATATTGATTAAATAATTGAACACGGAGCACACACTATAACTGCTTGCTTATCAAATCACTTAGGGCCCCGTTTGGATCAAAGAAAATG
The DNA here is from genome assembly GCA_963242795.1 of Inga leiocalycina. Classification (NCBI taxonomy): domain Eukaryota; kingdom Viridiplantae; phylum Streptophyta; class Magnoliopsida; order Fabales; family Fabaceae; genus Inga; species Inga leiocalycina. The sequence continues at coordinate 21,294,909 of OY725324.1, forward strand.
TTTGAAACTTGAAAGGAATGAAATGGAAAGGGAAAGAATAGAAAGGAATGGAAAATATTTTACCACATAGGTGTTTGGTTTGCATTGGAAAATAAAATGATTTGATAGGAAAATTTTTGTTTCGTTTGAATAAAATGAGGTAGAAAAATGAGCCAAAAGACCATTTTGTCCTGGAGTAAAAATATTATTTAAATGTTCATGGGAGCCATATCACATCCAAAATCACATCAAGGAACTTTTGTGTGTTTAGGCATTTTTCCTCTCCATTTGAAAATTGGTTCCCACCAATTTTTGTGGGAACCCATATTCAATTATATGACTGAAAATTGGTGGGCCCGGAAAAATATTTTTTGATGGAAATGGTGAATCAAACGGTTGCTGGTGGCTGGAAAATCCAATTTTCTCTTTCCTTCCTCCCATTTTCCTTCAACTAAATGGGCCCCTAACTTTATGTGTGTTTATAGTTGTTTTATCCAGCAATTGAATCCTCCCAGTGCTTCCATTGAGGTAACTATACAACAAAAAGGGGTCTAGTGCATAAGACTCCTACCATGTAGGGTCTGGGAATGGATGTATGCAATCATAGCCCTGCTTGTGAAGAGGCTGTTTTCAAGATTTGAACCCGTGACTTTTACATCATATAAAAGCAACCTTACTGTTCTATCAAGACTCACTCTCAAAGGATAGCGACTTTCAATCCTTCAAAGAAAACAGTTAGAACACAAGAGGTTACATTATGGACTACTGCTAAAACAAATACAAAGATATGCAAGTGGTACCAACAAATGTTAGTTCATTTGGTAAGGAGTTGGCTCATAGCTCATAAGATTATGAGTAAAAGTCCTGCTATCGATGTAAGGACCTTGTTGGTGGGTGATTTGAAAATAACTATGTAATAAAACCTTGTTGAGAGCCCAACTTACCTAAACTTACTCTTTTAAAAAAAAGATATGTAGGTGGTGAATATGGCCTTCACAAATAATAATAGAACCTTGGGCTGAAAAGAAAAGAAAGGAGGTCATATGATTATAGTTCAATAATGGCATAAATACTACCTCCGGTCATTAATTTTATGAGAGTCTAATAACTGAATTAAAAGGTTTGATAAATTGGTTAAAAATAATAAATATGTCAGAAATAAACTTTGTTTTTCAAGTATGCCTTTATTTATAAGGGGAAAATAAGAGAGAGGATAGAGTAACAATAATAATAAGTATGAATGAGAATTTAGAATGAAAAAAGGATGAGGAGAGATAATATAATTAAATGGAGTAAAAATGATAAAACTACGTTAAATACTCAAATAACACCAGTGAGATCTTATACAAAAGACTATAGTAATTTAAATTTCATGTTCTTGTAAAAAGGCTGAGAGGAAGCACATATCTTGAGATGGAATGAACTAGATATGATTATGTAATAATTATTGGGCCAAGAATGACGTCAAAGCCTTTTTGGGATGAGAAAAACTAAAAAAGAGACGTGGAAGAATTCTCTTATACTCCTATGCTTTTATGTATAAGGTACTTCTAACATGTTTTATACAAACAAAAAAAAAATCTTAAATTTTATTAACTTCTTTATAAAATTACAATTTTCCAACTTTACCTCCACTTAATATACATTATACCCCATGAAAATAAAGTCAATACTATAATAAATGAAGGGTAATTAAATTTGTATACTCTTGAAATATTTCTTTCTTTGCCCTATTACAAAAAAAAAAATTCTTCTCTCTCTCTCTCGCCTATTTATAGGACCAAAGGAGTAACTCTATGCCTATTATTCTAATTCTTCGTCTGAGTTTCTTCTCTTTCCTCTTTGCTTTCTTCTTTTTGTGTTTGGAGTGATCGATGTTTTGTAGCTAATTTGATATTGGATGCTAAGAAACCAGCCCCCTTATTTTATTGAAGTATACAAAAATGAATTAATCCTACAAAATTGGATCATAGAGTGATCCGAGTATTTACAATAGTCATGTACACCAACGTGCGAATCATACCAAGTAACCTACTGGACCTTTGTTAACTCATAGAAATCGATAATATTCTAGCACATTTTCTTTTCTTTTAACTCACTTTTGGGTATAAATTTTGCAAATAAAGAGAGTATTCAAGGAAATGTGATAGAACAAAAGAAAAGTCAAACTTTTGCTAAATCATGAGTTAAATGCATATAGTTATGATTATTTGTGAAAATTAAAGTGTTCATGGAGACCTCCTCTTTGTAGGTGGAAGAAGACAAGTCATAAAAGCTATTAAAAATCAAAGAAAGCTCATGGGCTAGGAGGAAGTTGCTGTGTTGTTGAAGATCTGGACTTTCTGTACGATATGCTTCAGCACTTGGCGCTTGGCTAAAACAAACGAGGACTAGAACCTATAGTGTCATATGCTTCAGCACACATCAGTGTGCTGAAGCACATGACAGAAAATGTAACTATGCATTTTACTTGCTGAAACACATCATGTGGAGGGTTTTTAAGCAAGGGATAGGCTGAAATTATGTCATTCTTCAGTTTTCAAGTGTTCTTAGGAGTTGCGTGTGCTAGGGTTTTGCCTCCTTGAAGAGTATTGAGCTTGAGTTGAAGTCTAGAAGAGATTTGGTGCTCCAATCCTTGGTTTTTCTCATTCTTCTTCTCTTTCTTTACTAAATTTCTGATGTGGCTATAATTATCTTAGATAGTTGTAGCTATTTTATGATTGAGTAGCTAAACGCTTCCCTTGAGGGTTGTTTGGAATCCTTGTATGGATTAAATACTCATTTTTCCCTTTATATTTGTGATTAATGATGAGATTATGCTGATTTCACTCTTTACTTACTGTTTCTTGTTGATTGGCCACCAATAAGATCGTTGGGTTCACTTGATTAATGCTTGAGAGAGCTAGATTGAGTATAGAACTTGAGTTAAATCGTGTGAAAACTTGAATGGATAGTTTTGTTAATGAAGTAGAGATACACTCATTGACCTCACATAACCAAATAGGATTTGTTATGAAAATCAGGGTTTAATTAGTTAATTAAGAGATTAATGAATTAATTAAACTATGCACCTCTCTGGAGGCTCGAGAGAGCACTTATAGGTAATTTAGTATTCTTGGCTAGTATAATCTCACATTAAGTAGCATATATTTGGGGGGATTTAAGTGAGTGCTTTTGAAATATAAGGGGGATAAACAATCATAGGTTTCATCTAATACTTGAATTTTAAAGAATCATCTGCTTTCATAATTTTTTAGTCTAAAAATAGTTTTAAATTTCTTTTTCACCTCAACAACATGTTTTGGCTCAACTTAATTGAATTCACTAAGTCCATTACTTGACCAATTTGTTACTCCAATCCTCATGGGAACGATCTTTACTTATCACTTTTTTACTTGACTGATCTGTACAGTTGCGGTAACGAACAACCTCAGGCTCGTTAATTCATACACACAAGCCCAAACAACAAATGGATAATTATTACATAGCATATGTCATCAGAATATTGCTAGTGTGATTCCAGTGATTTTATTCTAAACGTAATGCATTGTTTAGAGAATCGAACCGGACTGGCCGGTCGGACCGTCGGCCGGTCATTGAATCGGACCAGATATATTTGTTGAACCGTTTTTCTAAAGGAGCCATTTTGGGTAATCGTTTAGCTAGTTTTGAGCCGTCAACCATTATTGAGCCAGAAACTGGACTGGTTTATAAAAAACCGTCCGGCCCAATAAAAAAGCAAGAATTTTTTTTTTCTACACATTTTTTATTATATATTTGGTGCTGAAAAAAAATAAAAAAATAGCATATAAATTTTAGACATGTTACTTTATTTTATTTATATTATATATTATTAATTTTAATAATTTGGTGTGTTGCCAACTATTTTATAAAAATGCTTTTAAAGAGAAAGGTAATGAGGATTATCCTCATACTAAGGATGAAATTAGAAGCATTGAGATTGGATTAAAGGTCTTGATTTTATGTCATTTCCTAAAGAAGTTGATGACATTTACCACTCTAGTCGTATTTATAAGTTCATTTTAACTAAATTTCACATATCAAGGAAAAGTAGTTAATTGAATGATTATGAGATAAATTTACAACTATACCCTCATTTATGAATGGGTACTTTTCAACTCTTTCTTTTCTATTTATCTTTAAATTATTTCTTCATTTGTACAATAAATAGGGGTAAAATTGTCACAATCTCATTTATTATACTGAAACTGGATTTATAAATAGGACCAAAGTGGTATGGTCTAAATTTCTTTCAAGAAACTCATGCTTGGATCAATCAAGAGCCAACAATATTTGACAAGTTATGAAATCATTATTGTTAATACATTTTATTAGGTTGATGATTGATTTAATGGTCTTTCTTAAATGGTATTTTGAGACTTTATTAACTTCATATGAAATTAGACTGAAGATTAATTGCAATATGTAATATATATTATTTTTAAATTTAATTATGATGTCACCAGTCCGACTAAACAGCTTGACCGTTCCAACCAGTTGAACCATGATCCACTGACTTTTCTGACTCATATCCAGTCCAACTTTTAAAAACATTGACGTAATAGTAAACTGAAAAATAATTGTCTGTCACTTCTCTCGCTTCTGCTTCACCTATTCTGCATCTAAATTAGACACTGCGCTTTTTCCATTTCAAACATCAGAACCAAATGGGCCACTAGTTTCGGCCACAATTCCACAAGCTTTTTCCACATTGTAGAGTCATCATTCTTTGCAATGACAGAACGATATCAATCTTAAAAAGTCAAAGAAAGGTTAGTTGGTCAAACAATGTTTAGCTGATTTCATTTCTTGTTAAGTATACCAAAAAAAAAAAGAATCATAATTCTAAGCCTTTTATTACCTCTCAATTCAGCCAAACATTTCTAATTACTTCACTATATATATATTTTTTATATTTTTGATATAAATTTTACTTCCATTTTCTTTTTGCCAGAAAAGACGAAGGAAGAAGAAGGAATATCACGTTATCTGTACAAGAGAGCAACAAATAGGACAATATAATCATTTATGTACAACCATGTATATAAACTGATTTTGATTCTGAAATGAAATGTGCCTGTGTGTGTTTGGCCAAAATAGTCAAGTTTATTGGGGCAATATTCAAAACAAAATTATTATTGTACGCTAATAGTCGAAGTCAAGAAAAAAAAAACACTCAGTCCTATACGATTCAATGTATCATACATAATGCCACCAATATCATAACACAAACTAAAGAAACAAAACAAAAAAGAAACCAGATTAATGGAGAGCAGCCAGATCACACTCATTAGCCAATTCAACATCTGTCAACATTTTCCACATCAGAGCTCATACTCTCAGCAATATGGCTCTTGCTAGCTACCTATCAGTCTGCCCCTTCTACTGAGTTTTTTTGACAACACTAGAACAAATCTGAGTAGTGAACCTCTATCACTGCCTCAACAACTTTCAATTATTTCAATATACACATAGCTTTCTTCACTTCAAGTACTTCAGCAATGAAAGCTGAATTAGCTTTCACTTTCTCACCAAATCCCCACAACAAAAGAAAAACTTCACAGAAAGTGTTGCTGCAAAAAATGGAAGAAAGTTTCCAAATTTCAAATCTTCATTACCTCTCTGGGTCAGATAAATTGATGTGCCTCCTCCTCCTCCTCCTCACACTTGTGTTTGGTGTCAATTAAATCTGTAGCTTTAGAGGGTGAAGGAGCTCATCAAATGATTCATTATATATCAAGTAGACAATTGTTTTCTTCAAAGTGAATCCCTTCTCATACACTGCTGTCATCACCTCCACTTGGTCACCAGGTTCAAGATTTGATATTATTTCCTTCGTCTCTTCTTCTTCTAAGGAATTTAGTTTTTCTTTGGTGTAGAGCAACGTGACTGTCTTGGTATAATTTATGATTATTAAGCTAGTTATACAAGATTCAAATGCCTTATTACCCAAATCACCTAAGGGGCAATATACATAGCAAATAGTCATCCCTTTTAAATTATCATCTCCATTAACTAGAGGCATTTTAAATTTTGCCGAAGCTCCTTCACCCTTGAATGAACACCAATAGGGGTAATTGTCACCAGGGAGAATACAATCATCACTATGCTTTGTAAGATTCAATCCCTGCATAATAACATAAACACATCCTCTAAATTAACTATATAATATGAATGCCAAAATATTTTTTTAAAAAAAACAAAAGAATCCAATTAGAGAGAGAACCTGTGTAACCCTCTCTAAAAGATTACAAATGACTTGGGAATTCTTTCCAATTTGAATTAAAAGATGTCCCAAGCAATTTTCAAGCCTTGAGATGTCCATACTATCTGTTGCGTCACACAAAGGATTAAGAGCCGTTAAACCATCTTCCAACAAATGACTTTGTTGCTTTATTCCACTACTATGGATTGTTGAAGGATGACCACAAATATTGTTTAGCATATCCCATAAAATTGACGGTGGCATGCCTGCATATGTCGAAATAAGAGGAAGTGGACTATTTGTTGGGGATATCCAAGACGGGCAGAGAGCAGGAATCACATGATGTGATAATCCTTCATGACCACAAACAGATAGATATAAAATGCTCTTTAATCTTACTAAAGAAAATGGTGCTTGTTTTATTGCAGGAGCGATTAGAGTTGTCAAAGATTCCATTTGCTCTATGTCCTCCTCTAGCTTTTCAATATTCATACAGCCAGAAAGAATGAGAGTTTTTAAGCATTTTAATCTATAAATGCTTCTTGGGAGACTCTGAAGGCCAATACAATCCTCCAAATTTAGTAGTAGAAGTTTATCAAGAAGCCCAATAGAATGATGTATCAATGATAAACTTGGACAATCTTTGAGGATTAACTTTTCAAGATTTGGTAGTCTTGAAAAATTGGGAGTTTGCACCAGGTAATAAGAGTGGCTGAGATTGAGAACTTTCAGCTTCTTCAATAGCTGCAATGAAAACATTTAATTTAAGTGAAAATATTGTTTTCGATCAATTGAAAACTAGCTATTGAACGGAAAACTGGCTATCATATATACTTAAAAAGGTAATGCATAATTCAATATGATGCTGTAATGTCTAGAATTAATTATAGCAACTTTATTCTTCAACAGTAGCAAGAGAAAATTCATCCAGAAGCTACGAAAGAAATCTAAAATAAAGATCTATCAAGAAAGTTGTAAAATGTTAGATCCAATGAAAAATGGAGTAATATATTTACATGTCCCAAATCCCTCTTCTATTCCACATCCATCAACTGGAATTGAAGCTAATACCAACAGACTAACTAAGCTTTTTGAGTCATATAATGACAAAAATATAAGAAATAAAAAATTACTATCATACTATACCACATGGACTATTTACCACAATGCTACAAATTTAAAGTATTTTGTAAATTTTAGGGAAATTAGCTAGGCTTTTTGTCATATAGCAGTTTGGCATTTTTTTAATGTTTCAATTTTTGGTTGTTGTAATGGTCCAAAAAGCCAACAAACTAATTATTAATTTACATACCTGGGTTTCCTCCCACACTTGTGTGAGGCGGCTACATTCCAAGTCAATAGCAACTAGTTTCCGTTGATAAAAGTTGCTAGGAATGTATTTTCCAGGAAAGTTATGCCAACAAAGCCATCTGAGATCTTCACTGATGAATTTGTAGTCACCTCTAAGTTGTACATTGTCAAGATTAAGTAATCTAAGTCTCTTCATCTTCTTAAATGCATCTGTCCCAAGTTGCATTTTTTCACTTTGTGACAACTTCAAAGATAGTCCTTCAATAGCCTTTGTTCCCTGCAAAAATAAAAGCATATTGAAATCAAAGTGTTCATTGTTGTGTTATTTTTGTTTGGAATTCTTGCAATACATGTTAACAAGAAACAATAAATCTTGGACATAAAAGTTCCTACCATGTCTTTAAATAAAATAGCTCGAGCACCCTTATGAAACCATATCCTGCTTCTCTTTCCAAGCTCCTTTTGAGATTGTTTGCGGATTATTTCTCTTCCCATGTCCCGCAACAAGTCATGCATACCAAGTTTGTTCTTCTCGTCAATGGTTACAAGGCTTCGCTCCACAAGGTTATTGATTCTAATGTCAGCAAAAAATTTACAGCCATTTAATATCTGCGTCATATCATTTCTGTCCATCCCAATAAAGAAGCAAGATATATCAAGGAATATTTCCTTTTCAAAATCATCTAAACCGTCAAAGCTTATTTTTAGCTTCTTTTGTATCTTATTATTGGGAATTTTTTTAAGTTCCTTCAATACCTTCTCCCATTCCTCCAATTTTCTATGAAATAAATGGGAGCCAAGCACTTTAAGAGCTAATGGAAGTCCCCCAGAATATGAAACTACATTTCTTGAAAGTTTTTTGAAATCTTCTTTAGGGCTTTCTTGTTTAAATGCATGCCAACTAAAAAGCTCAATAGATTCCCTTTCATCCAATTTCTTCATTGGATAAACACCACAATCCATGTCAAGGAGTAGACGTTTATTTCTAGTTGTGATGATTATCATACTTCCTGTTTTAAACCATACAGGATTTCCAATTAAAGCATTTAGTTGGGCTAACTTATCCACATCATCAAGCACAACCAATGCCTTTTTATGGCAAAGTCTCTCTCTCAATGTGATTTTTCCTGAGTCAATGCTACTTATCTTCATTTTTGTTGTCTTGCATATTTCAGAAAGAAGTTGGTTTTGTAAGAGCACTTGGCCCCCTTCTTGACCCCAAACTTTTCTGATCCTTGGCAGGTAACTTCTACTCTCAAAAGTGCGGCCAATTTCATTATAAATGGCTTTGGCAATGGTTGTTTTGCCTATGCCACCTATTCCCCATAACCCTGCTATGACAACATCTTTAGATTGATGGTTTTGGAGCGTTGTGACAAGTTCTTGCACGCGATTACCCACTCCTACTGGATGCTTAGCGACAAACAAGTCTTTCTTGTCCAATATATCACAAACATTCTCAGCAACAGTTTTCACATTTTCGCTTTCATCCCTGTGAATCATTTATATATATATATATATGTGTAAGTAAAATGGTGTTGGATATATAATCACATAAGATTGCAAGTGAAGAAAGTCAATATTTTGAAAGCTACATGTGTTTGGAGAAGGGGAGATATTATGAATAAACTATAGATCAAAGCAATATGACCTAGCGTTAACAAGAGAAAATATATTAAAATACTCATTACTTAACTACAAAATGAACATTTAATTCACTGTGAGTACATTAATTTATATCACATTTATATGAATTAGAATGAGGAATGCCAACCGGGGGGTTGGGGGTGCCAGAGAATCAGAGAGAAGTAGGAAGGAATATCAGAAAAAGGCAGTTTAAACTTTGCAGTATCATTCAATTGTAAGGCATACAAACAAAAGGTCTATGATAAAATTGTCGAATTCCATTTTGCATTGGAATTGTGATTGGCTTATTAGGCTTCATTTTGCAATAAGAAGTTCATTCACATACTGTTAATTAGTTGCGATATAAATAACTCAGAAGTTAAAAATACAAAAATAACTTGGAACTAGGCACAATAAATGACGACACATGTATCACATGCTTAGTTGATTTTTATAATAAGCTGGGCATGATTATAAGAGGAATATTCTATCCCTAATATCTCGTTTGATAAAATATGAAAGGAAACTGTGAGGAAAAAACTAATACATATATGCTTTATCGGACATGAGAATTTTACAATATGCAACTCTCAAAACTGAACTTGGTAGGAAACAAGCAATAAATGATAAGTCGCATTCCAAGTATTCCAAATAATAAGCCTATGTACATAGGTAAAAACACATATGAAGGTGTCTCAATCATAAGCAATTAAAGAGTAAAAAATTACCTAGAACCAAGTACAACGATCCCTGCAATGCCCCCAGCCTCTGCAAGGTTTGTCATCCACTCTGAAACAAGATCATCTGGTGGTGAAATTCTGTATATAAGATCTTTAAATGCTTCTCCAAAACTAGAAGTTTGATTACGAATTTCTGATGGATCCACGTCATAAAACACAGGAAGAACCACCTGATCATTTGATTTATGATATTCCATGATTAATGACAACTCCTCCAAACACCATCTAGATCCGGCATATTTCTTAGAGAATATGAGTATTGCAATTCTTGAACTTCCGATTGCTTGCAATAGTTCTGTTTTGATATAATTTCCTCTGGGAAGCTCAACATCGTCTTTGAAAACAACAATGCCAGCATTACATAGAGCCGAATAGAGATGTGAAGTAAAAGTTGCCCGAGTGTCTTCACCTCTAAAACTCAAGAATACTTCATACATATGACCTGAACAATATATTTAAAAATACACAATATGATGAATTAAAATCCAATTTAAATTAATATAATAAAAATATGATTATGATATAAACATTTTTTTAATTTAAGATTATATAATGTCAGAAATATTATGGATAATAACCTACCTTGATTTTGAAGCTCATTTTGTGAACTTTCACGTATTATATTCCTTCCAAGGTCTTGCAACATACCATGCATTCTAAGTTTGCTGTTCTTGTCAATGGTGACAAGGCTTCGATCCATTAAGACACTTATCCCAATGGTAGCATTACATCCGCTTCCATCCAACTTTTGTATCACATCATTCATGTCCTCACCTATATAAATTGCAGCTATATTTATAAATATTTCTCTTTCGTTCTCATCTAAAAAGTCATAGCTGAGCCTCAGTATACTGTCTATTTTGTAATAAGAATCTGCGCGATCTATCTTCTTGGATGCTGACTCCCATTCCATCAGTGACCGCCCATACATCCAAGAGCCAAGGACTTTAATAGCTAGTGGTAGTCCCCCAGCATAATCAACCATTCTTCTACTAACATCGATGAATTCTTCTTTAGGACTTGCTTGTTTGAATGCTTCTTTACTGAAAAGTTCAAGAGACGCATGAGCACTCAAAACTTTCATGTCATAATCAAGGTCCGACTGAAAGTCAACTCGATCTGGATCTCCATTTATAATGATTATTCTGCTCCCTTCACCAAACCATTCATGACTTCCACATACAGCATCTAGCTGCTCCAAGCGATCCACATCATCAACCACAACAAGTACCTTCTTTTTCCAAGTTCTTTCCCTCTCCCAAGCTTCCCTGTCATCATTTGGAAGAAAATATGCACTCTTGAAGTCGTAACGAATGTGATCAAAAATGAGTCTGGCAAGAGTTGTTTTGCCAATACCCCGCTCCCCCCATATCTCTATGGTGACAACATCTTTTGATTTATGGTTATGAAGCATTGTAATCACTTCTTGCACTTGAGAACTCACTCCAACTATGCCATATGTGGCTAATGATGAGCTTTTCAGGTTCAATATATAATGAATACTCTTAACAATATTCTGAATATACTCACTTTCATTGCTGTGAATTGTAAAGAACAGAAAAAAGGGAGCATTGATTAATTAACCATGATTACAAATAAAAGCAGAATAGTTAAACATATCAAGAGCAACACATGTATTTCCATCAATAAATTAAATGAATTTTAACTTCTTGACATGGAACTAAAATAATATAAGTTAGTTCACAAAATCATATATCCATGTTATTCGTGTTACATAAATTAAGCTTACACTACATAGCTTGAATAAAAAGGGAATCATGGATGTCCTTTATCCTAAAGTTGTTATCTATGAAAAGTTTCAATGATGACAAACACGTAACAAATAAGATGCTTAGTTGATTGCTAACTATAAGTTTTGACTTGAAAACATTTATAGAAAAAACATTTTTATATGACTTGGGTGTATAGATTTTTATAGCCCAAAATAAACACACTTTATAACATTAATATTATTATTTAGCTACAAAACATTAGTTTCCTCTCGCGAGCGAATAGTCCACCCAACACATCAATTTTATGAATCAATATGTCACTTAACTTTTAATAACTAATTGTTATAGATTGCATTACTAAAAAAAATCGTTTTAGATTGCAACAATAAGTTGACTCTCCCTCTCACACAAAATAAAAGCAAAATTGAAAACAATGTAATGCAAAATGGGGAAAAAAATTACTTGGACTCAATATAATTAGGGACATCAAACCCATAAATGTCTCCAGCTTCACTAAGAGCTGTCCTCCACCTTGACACTTCATCTTCAGAGGGTGAAATTCTTTGTATAAGATATTGAAATGTTTCTCCAAAACTAAATCGTTGATCACGAACATCATCCTTATCCACACCATAGAAGATGGGAAGAAGTACTTGATCACAAGATTTGTGAAACTCCATGATTTTTGTTAGTTCCTGGAGGCACCTTCTGGAACTAGCATAGTGGTTAGTGAAGATGACGATTGAAATTTCAGAACCTTCAATATTGCTTTGTGATATCTCATCTTTGAGAATGGAAATTCCATCTTTCCTTAGAGATGAATAGAGATCCGAGGCGAAAGATTTTGGAGTGTCATTATCTCTAGTATAACTCAAGAACACTTCACATTTACAGCCTACACTTAAAATATTACACAAACACATAAAAGGATATGTATGGATGGCTATAAAAATTTTAAATATATTCAAGAATCAAAAGATAATTGAGTCATTGGCTCTCATACCCAAAAAAATAATACATGTCAATTTTTTGTTTTTTCCCCTTCTTATTTTTTTTTTTTTTACTTTCTCTTTCTTTCTTCTCCCACCGAACTCTGCTTGAGAAGCAATTGTGCTGTTAATTGAAAGACACATTCAAATAGCATTCTGTCTCTAAGTGCAAAGTCAAATTTCTAGTCCCTATTAGCGAAATCATGTGTTTTTTCCTTTTCTAGGCAAATCATCTGTGCAAATAGTCTGCTTTTTTCTTCGATCATAGAAGTAACACCTAGTTTAGGAGTGTATTTTGATTATAAATACAAGACATTTTTTCATTTTATCTCTATAATATTTATTATTTTTTCGAACTAATTTGTGTAACTTATAAACATATACTCATTTACTTGATTATCCTTTACTTCCAATTTCAACTTTTTTCCCCTTAAAGTTATACTAGACCATTTCAGGTTCATATGGGTCTGTAGCACACAAACAACCGTTTACTTTACATATTAGCATTAGGACATTTATTATAAGAGTCTGTAATGCATTAGGTCTTGTTCATTTTCAGGCTTATATCTCTTAGAAAGATAGTGTCATACCTCTCAGTGAAGTGTTGGAGTAGTCTCTTATGCGTTTAGTTATCTCTGTATATGTGCTTTGTTCCTCCTCAAACTCCACTGGACCTTCGTTCAAGTTTGGTAGAGGAAAACCATCATCGCCGGTCATTGGGATTTCGTTCAAGTTAGGCAAGGAAATGTAGTCACCATTATCATCATCACATACACCTTCTATGTTCAAGTCAAGAGGCAAGTGAGGTTGCAAGTTCTCTGTTATAGCTTCACCAAAATAGAGCATGTTTGAATCAACCAACACCACTGCATCTTGACTCTGTGAGCTTGGGTAAATATTTGATTTCATAATCTCATCCATTTCCTCTTCCCAACATGGCAGTAGGTTTAAGTCGAAGGATGCTTGCGTTTGGTTATTCATGGGAGCATTGACTCTGTCTTCACTCAACAATGACAATTTCAGGCTCTGTTCCATTTGGTCAGCCCAAGTTTAATTCCGTTTTATGGGGGTTTTTAAAAAAAATAACTTCACCCGCCACTTTTTTTTTTGGCATAGTTTTTACACAAAAAATGGCGCCATTGTGTGTATATCTTTTGAGAGAAAGAGACAAATTGGCTTTGAAAAATTATGACTGTGCATTTGGGTAAATTTGTCATCCATCAGATATTGCTTTAGGCATTGGGAAAAGAGGTTATAACTTTGTAATATATGGGGGGGGGGGGAGAGAAAGGAGCAGTAATAAGCTATGCTAAGTTGCTAATACATGCAAATATGATAATTAATATTTTTAAATCCACATCATTAAAATAGGGGTAAAGGTGGAAATTTTTATCAACTGTACACCAATTTAATGACTCAACTTCCCTTCTTTGGTCTAAGAAAAATGGCAATTGGTGCTTTATAATAAGGACCAGAGGGAGTATATATTTTAACATTGCATATAAGTATTTGAGAGAACATGTCACATATGATATAGTTAAGTAATTTATTTAGTTTTCTAAATTTATATAAATTGAATAAATACATCTTAAATTAAGGATTAGAGAAGTATATATGTGTGTGTGGGGCCTTATATAAATGACGTATCAACAATGTGTTTTTTTTTTTTGAGCCGAGTGGTAGATTTTCTTAAAATAATAATAATATATATTTATTTATTGGTAATTTTAAAAGAAATTCAAAAGCTTTTCAATTTAATGACAAAATCTAATTTTGGCCTTGAGTTGGAGGTAGCAGGAAGTTTCGATTCTGGCTTCAACATCGGTTTTGAATCACATATAAACAAGACTTGAGGGACTATTAATACTATGGAGTGTGTGTGTGTGTATTTGGCCAAACACACTAAGAATTATATTAAAAGGACATAAATTCTAGAAATTTCAAATAAATTAAAGACACAGGTTAATTGTTGGTGGGAATAATTTCTTTTGCGTGGATCAAAATGTCCCTCTTGAATTTTTTTAATACACATCTTTTTTATAAGTATGGCACATAAAATATCTTCCCTGATTCAGCAGATCAGATCCATGGGATGTTCTGTGCCTACCGGGGGTTAGGTCTATCGGATGGGCTGGTAGAGATATGTTTACATTTAATGCCTAACTTAATTTTCTCTAATAAAAAGATACATCTGCCTATAAAAAATATCTAATTTTGCAGTCGGTACAGGGGGTAGCAAGAAGGTTTGATTGTGGCTAAATTGGTTTTGAATGCCAGGTAGGAACAAGAACAGGAGAAAATAAGACTTGAGGGGCTATGAATTATACATGTAAAGGCCATATATTAATTCTAGAAAATTCAAATGAAAACAAAATATAGTGTGTAGCTAACTTTGGTCAACCTCCGCCTCTTGAATACTTCGCTAAGGAGGAAGGTGATCAAAAAGGTGATTTCTTTTTTAATACACATCTTTTGTTTTATGAGTGTGGCATATAAAATATGCATATATTAAAGATGAAAGGATTAATTGGATGGTTACCCTGCTGGCTCAGAGGCTGATTCACCAGATCCATGGTATATTCCGGGAGTACTGGCTTCAAAGATGTTGGATTGTTGGAACGATCAGTCGTTTCTTTCTGACGAAGAAGAAGAAGAATCCGTTAAACTGCAGCAACTAGCATCATTATCATCAATCAAACCAAAAATATAAAAAAGGGTGGACATCGAAGAGGAAAGTTACCTGCGATGCTGGGTTGGTGAAACAGATGAGGAATCAATCAGAGAAGAGAGAGAGATTGATTTAGGAGGCTTTTGCAGCTTCTGGAGGAGAGTGAAAGGAGCAAGAGCGAAATGAACAAATGGACCCAGAAAGCGACTTTTGGGAAGAAGAAACGGGGAAATGATTCAAAGCTGAGGCTTTTTGGCTTTTCACACACGATCACTAAGCATTTTGTTTCTAAGGGAGTGTTTGGTTTGGGGAGGGGGAGGGGGCAAAATTATAATTTTAAATAAGAGAAACTCAAAATTTACCCTTTCATTCTTTTTAAATTTTGAATTCCCGTTCAAAATTTAAATACCTTCAATCAAAAAGGTAATTTAACCCTCTCTCATTTTCCCTTCCCTCAAACCAAACACACCCTAAAAGTTCAAGAAACGTAGTGGGCTGAGAAAGCACTGGTGGAAAGGAAAAAACAGGTGAGAGAAAAATGAAGTGTTTTAGTTAGCATTTTTTCAAACATAGTGAAGGAAGAAAAAGTGAAATGAAGCAATGGGACCAGAAAGCTGACATATGGTAAGAAGAAACGTGGAAAAGACTCACTCAGAAGGTGAGATTTTGTGGCTTTTGCTTTATATTGTGCGTTTCACTCTCACTCTAACAAATTTAATTCTCCAAGTGCTCAAGCATTTTGTTTCTAAAATTCAATAGTGTGGAACACGAGAAGAGAATGATCCCTCTGGTCAAAAAGAAGAGAATGATGACAATTTATTACTTACCCGATCATAATGATAAGATAAAATTAATTTTTTTTATAGAAATTAAGGAAGTTAATTAAATTACTTTAGAGTATTTATATTTTTATTTTTTTCTTCAAACTAATTAGTTTGACTAATGAATTAATATATAATCTAAGGATACATAACATATGATATGATTAAATAACTTATTTATCTTCCTTAATTTCTCCAAAACAAGTCAAATTTATTTTATAATTAGAACTAGAGGTAGTATTTTATTAAAAGTCAGTCATCCTGTCATTTTGTGGGGGAGGATATTGTTGGATATTAAAAGTCAGTCATCCTGTCATTTTGTGGGGGAGGATATTGTTGGACATTATTGACTTCATTCTATTTATATTATCAAGATAGATGAAAATGGAGCGAAACCAAGATTTGTCTCCACTCAATTGTCAAGGCATTAATAAACAAACACTGCCTCCTATTCAAATTATAAACTCTAAAATTTCTTTAACTAAATAAACACTGCCTCCTATTCAAATTATAAGAAGTTTTACAGAAGGAAATTTTGGTCCTTATTGGGCCATTGGATATCACTTCTACGTAGAACCCAAATTCTAATTGTTCTTTTTATTTTATGCATTTCTTATTTTGTGTGTTTTTTATTTTATGTAAAGATAAAAAAAGGAAAGGAAAAAAAAGGAAAGGAAAGAAATAAATAGAGAACCCTAATAAGGGTTCTGAAGCTATTATATCTTGTGAGAGGGGAAAAAAGAAGTTTCTTGATAGCTCTTTGTAAAAGAGAATATTTTTAACAAGTTTTCAACTTGAGCAGTTTTAATCTAGGTGATGATCGGAAGGCGATTTCTTATTGGATTGAATGTTTTTGTAGAGTTTCTAGACACACAGACGTTCATTCTGGATGGTTTGATCATCCATTGGAGTCTTCTATTTTCCCCAGAATTTTCGTAAATATCCGTTCATGTTTCCTGCAGATTTTCATGAGCGAGTTTGATCAAGCCTATGATCGGATGGTCATTTCTGGTCCGATTGACCTGAAATTTGGTGGAGGTATTAGAAACATATAGCTCTTGGATTTGAACGGTGGGATCATGGATTGGAGCTTCCTACCATTCCCAAATTTGGCGTGAACATTGGTATGTGTTTTGGGACTGTAGCTTTTGTGTTTGGTGATTTTCGGCACACAAAGATTGTATCTTCGCCCAAAGAGATATGTATTTTATTGTTCCATTTGCTCTTCTATTTTATTAATATAATCCGTTGGTTATTTTTGTGGATGAAGTGAATTTGTTGCATCCTATAGTTGAACTTTGTATTAGAGCATTGAATATTGTGTTCCTTTTACAGATAGTAGAATCTTTTTGCTTTTGGGCCGTAGTCATTTGTTCTCACTTACAATGAAGGGGAGATTTTTCCACGTTAAATTATTGTATCTCTATTTATTATTTTGTTGCTCCCCTTTTTTTTTTACTTTTATTGACTCCATACGACAATGCACTCTTCCTAACAGTTCTAACTCTTAAATATAAAAGGTTGACATGATAATTAATAATTATTTTCCACTGTTATTTCCTATAAGAGAGAGATAAAGAGGTGACAGTGAGTTAGTGACAAATTATAAAAGCATATATTTGAAAATCTCTCATTCTTTAATAATGGTAAAATAAGTGAATGTTATCAATTTAAAACACATTTAGTTAACAACGTCTATAAAATTGACTGGTTGACCAAAGGGAGTGCTTCTCTAACACTAAATGTAAGGTTCAATTAAGTTGATGTCAGGCAAGAGATAGAGAGAGATTTATGAGGACTTTGCCAAGAATGAAGAAAGAGTGTGAACCAATGGAAGTTGGCGCAGATGGGTAGGCATCTGCGCCACACCAATCCGTTCCTGGGTTCGATCCCAGGAAACGGAAGGTGTAAAGAATTTCCATTGGGAGCTCTCTCCCCTGGGGCGCCTCAAAGAGGTGAATTCCTGTCGGGCCTATCAGATTGGGGGCGCCAGGACTAGTCGGTTGTCGGGGCCCATGTCGGTAAATCCGGCGTTGGCCTTCAGGTTAACGCCGGATACCTGAAATGTGGGTGCACCGAAGGCCAAAATGGTCCATTGCATAAACCATCAAAAAAAGGAAAAAAAGAAGAAAGAGTGTGAAATGAATCAAGGGGACCCAGAAGGCGACTTTATAGAGGACTAAACAAGGAGGTTACGCTATTGACATGACCCCCTTAGGGTGTGTTTGGTTTAAGGCTGAAGTATTAGTTATAACTTTTATTTATGCTATACAAATAAATTTAATACAAGATATTTTAAAAATCAAATTAACAAAAATCATGAGAGCATGATAATCAAATAAAACTTTATTTTTTATTTTTATTTTTCTCACAAGTAGTAACAACAACAATAAAGCCTATATCCTGTAGGTGAGGCTGGCTACATGGATCAAATAACACCATTAAGCTCGGTAAAAAATCAAATATTATGATAAATTGTTAATTAAGAACTCTCGCTTAATAACCTTATTGAGCATTTGCTTCGGTCTTCCTCTGCCCCTCTTAACTAAGCTCCAAACAACTATATATACCCTCATTGCATCCAATAACCTTTTCTGTACATGTCCAAACCACCACAGATGATTTTCTACCATTTTTCTTTAATAAGTGCTACTCCAACCCTTCATCGTATAAATTCATTAAGAATCTTATTTTTCCATATATGATTACACATCCATCTCAACATTATCATCTTAGCTACCCTTACTTTATGCTCATGAAGCCCCTTCACCGTCTAACATTCACTACAATAAAGTATTATTGATTGAATAGCAGTACAATAAAAATTTCCTTTTACTCCATCAAGCACTTTTCAATCACAAATAACTTTGTTTACTTTTCTCCATTTAAACCACCCAATTTGAATTATATGATTAACATCTCCATTAATTTCACCTTTTTTGTAGAATTGAGCCCAAATATCTAAACTTTGTCATTCGTGGAATAACTTGATTTTTCGATTTTTCTCTCAAGCATTAATGAAATATCACAAAAATCACGAGTCAAAAAATTTTTATTTTAAATTAATTTGCTCTAATTATATGGAATGAATAGATAGTTTATTTTTACTTTTTCTCATATGTTAATAGAATGCCATAAAAATTATGAGAACAAAAGAGTTAAAAATTTTGACTTCCAAGAAAACAAAATTTGGAGGGAGTCAAAATGAGGGGGGAATTGGTTTCCCTGCTCAGCAGGTTTGTTGAGTAGATAGAGCTAGGAGATTCTGGGCTGTCGAGATTAGTAGATCTGTTTGCTGAGCAGGGAAATCGGGTCCAAATGAGGGGAGGGAGGGTTGAGTAGATTTTGGATTCCTTTACCCAAAAAATTCCAACCAAACACATCCTCACAATACTAAATACAACATTAACAACAAATTTTATTTTATTAAATGAGGTAAACTATATAAATCACCCAATGTTATTATATTATATTTTAGAGTAAAATACTCTAACATCCCCTCTGTTTTGTTTTAATTACACAGACCTCCCCTCTATTTTGGAAACCCATATAAACCTCCCTTAAAACTAAAATATATGTTACACAAACCTCCCTTATATTTTAAGATTCTATTTCCATCCACCCAAACCGTTAATTGATCGTTAAGTTTGACTTTTGAAGTTTTTTTGACCCAAATGTCCCTCTTCAGTATTAGAATCATTTATATATATATGGGTTAATAAAAATTTATACAACCATAAATTTATTCTATTAGATTCTCTAACTTTCTAATTTGTTAAAAAATTTATTAATTTTGATAATAAAAATTAATTTTAACTTAAAATATATATTAAACACATATTTTTATCAAATATAATAAACTATATAAGTATGAGATTGTATGTGTCATTTAAATTTATAATTTAATATTTTTTTCACAAATATTTATAGACATATTTGATCAAGCATATTTTTATTTAAAATCTTGCTTGAATATTCAACGTTCGTGATATTTACATTAACCAATGCTAAAATCATCAAACAAATAACTACTTGTAAAAATAAAAATAGAAATTAAGGAACAGATAAAAAACTCTTAAATTCTTTAAACCAACTTTAGTCAAAATGTTCAAGACAAAATAAATTTAATTAAAAAAAATATTTTTTTGGAATCTTTTTAGAATATTCTTAACGGAGTTAACTGTTTGGACTTAAGTGTATGTTTTTAAAATAGAGGGGAGGTCTGTGTAATTAAGGTAAAACTGGAGGGTGGTAAGAGTATTTTCCTCTATATTCTATTAACAACAAAATCTTCGTGTGTGTGTAATCAAAAACCTTAATAAGGTGTATAAAAAAAATGGTGTTCCCTTCAATTTAATTGAGAAGGTGTTCCACCCATTGCTCCTAGAATAGCAGGGGTACGATGCATATCAAGGCCTCAACTCATCGTCATAGCCAACAAGTGAGCGATAAACTCCATTCTTTGGAAGGAGGGTTTGGTCCCACATTATGATAAATTGGAACATTATGCATTACAGGATAGATATTCCGTCGACGTCAAAGGAATGGATGGTGGCTGATTGTATTTCACCTTCTGGTGATTGTACTTGATGCTATTCGCAGGGTCCGTGTTAATCGTAACAATGGTTCAGATTCTCTGGTGTGGCGTTGGTCTTCTGATGGCTCCTTTACACTTAAATCTGCTTATGGTTATATAGCCAATAATCCTCATACTAGTAACCATTGTAGATGGCGGTTGATTTGGAAATTACGAGTTCCTCAAAGAGTACGAGTTTTCCTATGGCTATGTTATCATGACAGGCTCCTCACGAATATGTCAAGGTTCCGACGTGGGCTACATGCTAGCGGCATATGTGAGATATGCAAGGATGGTTGAGAAACCATTCTTCATGTGCACAACGGTTGTGGAAGAGTCTGGTTCCAAGTGACTGGTGGGTTCTGTTTTTCGGGTTCCATGAGATCAATCAATGGCTCAACTGGTGTTTGAGCGAACGAGCAGAGTCGTCCGTGGTTTTGAATTCAAACTCTGGTTCGCAGTATTTGGTTAAGCAGGAATGATTAGGTGTCTAATAATCGTATCTGGTGTGAGAGCATGTTGTTGGCCCTGTACTTGGGGTATGCCCAGTTGGTGG
The DNA here is from genome assembly GCA_963242795.1 of Inga leiocalycina. NCBI lineage: Eukaryota > Viridiplantae > Streptophyta > Magnoliopsida > Fabales > Fabaceae > Inga > Inga leiocalycina. Next base: position 21,316,134 of record OY725324.1, read on the forward strand.
AGAAGTCGGGAAAGGGCCTGGCTCAGTATATAGTGGTGGTATCTCCGACAGAGAATATTCGAAAACTCATGTTAATTAGCTGATTTGGAGCTTTCTGATGTTGGTGTTGTTGGTTGTACTTTTAGCCTTTTCCAAAAAAAAAATAAAAATCAAATGTCACTCATTTTATATATAATTTAATGATAAAAAAAATATGAAAAAAATATTTGAGAAGTACCTCAGAATTGACATGCAGTTGGGGGTGCAGCTGAGAGGGGACAGCCGACAACTCAACCCCCTTTTAGTTTTGAAAGTTTCCCTAGTCTTCCCAAATTTTAAGACTCAGAGCAAAATGCATGCACTTCTTGTCTGAAGAGCATATTCACAGCCAACAAGGAGAACTCAATGCTCAATCCTAAATAAAGGTTTTATAAATTGAAAGGAGACCCAAAAGAAAATTAGAAGATCAGTAAAATTCTTCTTTGGCAGCAACAGCTGCAGATTGATCAACTTTGTCTTGTTCACATAGTCTTTCATTCTTTTAGCAAAATGCTGTCCTCTTTCGTCACATCTTCGTCCAAAAATTAAATTCCATTAAATGCTATATGCTTAGGCCCTGTTTGATACGCAGACATGAATTTTGATTTTGAAGGATTGGGATTGAAAAAAGGAATGTGCTCTACGGTCGTCTGTTCAATCGCTTCGATTCACCCAGCCACCTTGGAGGCCATGGCGGCACCCATTGGAGGTCTTCATCGGATAAAGTCAAATGCGCCTGAGGCTTGAACACCTCCTCGTATCCATCCACCCTACACTCTCGCCCGTCGCCGTCATTGAACTCGTTCCCAATCAACATATCCACTGGCCACGACAGAGGGAGCCTGCCAATAAACTTCATCGAAAGGGGAGAGAAAACCCTACTAATATGAAAGAGCCGTCACCACTCAACCAGCGTTGGGCTACCTCTTGTTAGCGAGCTCATCCTATCGGAGGGAAGGAAACCTTAGTGGAGGGGAAAATTTTCGCACAAAGGCGAGTTTTTATTGCTATAAATGAAAGTCAACTTCATAAGACCGGATTTAATTTTCTATGAACTGTGACCAACTGTCTTTACCCTTGCATTGGCGATAGCAATTGACCCCATCAAGCTATTTCTATGGGCGTTTCTAATTTGGACTGTTTTAAATAGAATAAAAAAAGATTTTTCTAAATTGAAAGGCCAAAGAAGGAACAAGATGATAGAAATTTTAGAACCTTCAATAATTTTTATCAACAGTTCAATTGAGATATCACCTTTGAAAACGGACATTCTAGCTTTCCTTAGAGATGAATAGAGACAGGATGAAAATGTTCTACCTCTAATAAAACTCAAGAACACTTCATATTTATTGCCTGCTTAAGTTACACAAAAACATGTAAAAGGATATATACTAGTTAATATTTATTGTGAATGAACATAAAAATTCTAAATATATCCCAGGAATAAAAGATAATTAATCGGACCTCATACACAAAAAAAAAAAATGCATGTCAGTTTTTTTGTTTTCTTATTTTTTCTTTATTTTCTCCTTTCTTTTTTCATTTTTCCCCTTTCTTGTCCCGCCGAACTCTGCTGAAGAAGCAACTGTGCAGTTCATAATTGAAAGACATAACCAAATAGCATTTTGTCTCTAAGTGCAAAATCAAAATTTTAACCCCTTTTAAATCCTGTGCCATTTCCTTTTCTAGGCAAATCGTTTGTGCATTTTGCCTGAAATAAAAAAAAATTCCATATATGTCTCGCGCAATAACGGACCAACAATGTGTTCTTTAGGGCCGAGGGGCAGATCGAGGTTTCTTTTTTTTAAGAAAATAATATATAATATTTATTGATAGGTTTACTTTCTTTTATAGGATCTTCTTATTTTAAGACAATGAATGTAAGATATTAAATGTGGGCACCTCTCCTAATAAGTTTAAAAAGTAATTTTGTAATATGAAAAATTATAAGAGAATAAATTATTTATAATTATTTAACATTTTTAAAAATGAAAAGCTTTTCAATTAACAACAAAATCTACTTTTTCAGTGGAGGTAGCAGGAAGCGACGATTATGGATTCGAAATTGGTTTTGAATCCCAGGAAAGAATACGAATGGAAGAAAATATCCACTTTGGTAGGAATTAATTTCTTTTGTGTTGATCAAAATATCCACTTTGATTTTTCTTTAATATACATCTTTTATTTTTCTGAGTTCTTCCCGCTGAAAATGAATGGATTGTTTGGAAAGCAAAAAAAAAAAAAAAAAGAAAAGAAAGTAAGGGGGTTAATGGTTACCTGCAGGCTCAAAGGATGATTCTGCAGATCCGTGGAATGTTCAGTGGGTATGAGTTTCAATGATATTGGTGTGTTGGAACGATCAATCGTTTCTTTTTGAAGAAGAAGAAATCCGTTAAAAGTGGAGCAACTAGCATCATCGTCAATCAAACCAAACAAATAAAAAAGGTGTAGATGGAGGGGATCAGAAAGTTACCCGTATGAATTGCTGGGTTGGTGAAACTGCTTATAAGAACATTATGTAGTCTATGTAAGAGGAGGGAAGGGTTAAGGATCTTAGATGCTGTCGAAGAAAAGGATGGTCGATCAACAATAGGCTCTTCTTCAATGGTTGGTAAATCATATTAGTATCTTTAATATAAGAGCTAGATAATTAATTTAATTTATAGATATTAAAGAAATTAGTTAAGTTGATTATTTGTAAAAATTGGTGTTTGTTTCCCTCAAATATCATTTCTAACCTTGTGCATTAGTACTATCTTTTGATAAAAATCCTTTAATATGTGTAATCAATAGGAATAATTTGAGATGAAGATAATACATTTTGGAGATAAAATTGAGTGAGGTCTTATATTTAGTATCAAAATGAATCCATTGTCTAACTCTTATATTAAGAATCGAAGGGAATATATGTTATCAGAGTACTTTTCTTCAAATTCAAATTCTCCATCTTCAAGTCAACTTCTAAATGTACCATATGATGAAGTGTAGAAAAAATAACTGTGGCCACTAGCCTTTGTGTGTTTGAATTAGCTTTTAAGAATAACTTTTATGATTTATAAGGGAAGTATGTGAGAGGAGATTTATCTTGATTTGTGGAAAATAACTTCTGAAACCACGGTTTGAGTGTTTCCCATATAAAATTTGTTTTAATGAATATATAAAATAAAGGGTATTTTGTTTTTTTATAAATAAGACCAAAATAACATATCTAATTTCTTTTTATTAAAAAACAAAGAGAAAGTATATATATTTTTTATTTAATTGAACCCTTGAAAAATTTAACAAATGAGCCATATACTGATATACATCGCATGAGGCTTAAAGCAGAGGGAGAAAAGGAGTGAACTCTCATCTCACTGATTCCGCGATGCACGGTATTTTCTAGTTTACTTGTCGAACTGCTGAAGCAATTTTTTGTTTCTAAAAGTCCTAAAGTTTGGAGCACGAGAAAGTGGTGATAAGTTATTTAATTAAAAGCAACGTTTTCTTTTGTTATTTCTTTTGATAAGCCGGAAAGGGAAAGAAAAACAACAGAAAAGAAAAAAACTAGTTCCCGCTGTCGGTTAGCCTGAATCAAAAATCAGGAGACCACTTTGACTAGAGCCTTCTTTGCAAAGGTGTCAGCCAAAGCATTGCTGTCACTACTTTCCAATTTTTTTTTCTTATTTTAAGCACACTTCCCGGTTTTGTCATGTTGTGTGGGAGGATACGTTTTTTTTTTTTTTTAAATTCAACTTTCGAATTTGATTCCAAGTGTGGGAGGATACTAGTCGACATTTTTTTCAAAGAGAATTAAAATAGAATGAAAGCAAAATTTGTCTCCTCAATGAATTATCAAAGATTAAATCCCTGAGAGCTTCCTTAATTTATCAAATAAAGCACATGGAAATTAAAGTTTTTATATATACACACAATCCTTCCTGCATGTCTCTTAAATATATTTATAATTATGTCCTATTAATTAATTTACAGAGTCAAAAAAGTAGTTAAGTTAATTATTGTTTTTAATTGATGTCTCCTAAATACTCATGCCATTAATGACTATGATTAATTCGCAGCCGAATTGGAATTTCAGGAATAAAACCGGAGATCACTTCTTCGGAAAATGGCAATGGCATGAAGTTTTTAGCACTGTGTATTGATTGTTATGGACCTCGATGCAAAAAAAAAAAAAAAAGTACTTGTGACAATCAAAGCTTCACACATCAGGGACCTATAAGTCTCTATAAGCTCATTGATTATTTGTAATAATAATATTATTTAAAATATTTCTTCCTTACTGTAATTAATATATAATTATTCTGATGGATTTTGACCCTGTTATTATTCTAGGCTGTGCTTCTTAATATGCACGTGAAAGAAGTTGAGATTCTCGCAAAGCTATTCTCCTGATTTGTATCAAGTTTTTTCTTGTCTTTCCCAATTAGAAAAAGAATTGACGAGATAGACTACGTCATATTTTAACGTGTAGAGAAAAAGGGCTCAATAAATAGAAGTATTAAACAACAACTAAATTTTCCTCCCACAAGTTCTCTGGCATGTAACTAAAATAAAACCTATGTCAATGAAGCCATTACATGCAAGTATTTTGAAATTAGATCCTCATATTTTCCAAAATGTTTTACATGGTTAAGTTGAAGCAAGCCAAGGCTCTTCATCTCCTTAAATGCTTTAGTATCTAAAGATAACGTATTGTTTTATGATATAAGTTCAAAGCCGGCCCCTTTAACACTTTTAGTTCCCTGTAAAATAGTGAATAAAGGAGATTCAACTTTTGAAATTTAAATAGTAAATTAAGCAAAAGACTTGGGACGTTTTTGGCCTGGGATAATAAAAGAAAAGGAGTTATAAATCAAATCTAAATTTCCCCTTAGAAATGTTGACTGACAAGAATAAATAAAACCATAATTTACTATGCTCCTCAGGCTCTCATGATGTCTTACAGAGTTCTCTCTTCCCAGGTCATATATATCGGAGATTGGAAGAGAAGGAACATTCATTGATCCAACTAGGATACAAAATTAATTAAACCCTTGTTTGTGATTTTGGCAATGGGATTGATGACATGAAGTTAAAAGCAAAAGTTGTTTCCTTTCTTAAAAATGCTATACCATAATCAATTTATAGAGAAGAAAAGAACAAGATTTATAAATAATTTAACCATATTTTTTAAGAATAACAAATTAATGACAAATATATAATAAACAAAGGAAAAAGCTCATAAAGACAAAAAATGAATTTTATACACTGACTTAACTTGTATTATTATCTATTGGCTAAAAGAAAAACACATTTTTTTTCTAGTATAATTAAGCATTTAACGGTGTCTATTCCTTATATATGTGTTTGTGATATCAAATTAGTTGAATCATATTAAGTATTGTATTAATCCGATTAAAGGCAGCTTGCCAAATAAGATTTTTTTTTCCCCTTACAAAGTTCAGTTTTGCTAATATTCTTATTAAAGCAATTCGGAGAAAAGAGAAAGAGCGACGAAAGAGAAGAAATTATGAAATGAGAAAAGGATATGATCTCATTGATAATGCCAGCTGTGCACTACATATATGGGAGAGGACTGACACATGTACCTACATAACTGAATGGTTACAACTTAACTATATTCTGTTACATTCTAACTACTTAATTACACTATCATTCCCCTTCAATTTAGCATACTCTCCTACATGAAGATATCTTTTGAAATCTGCACATTTTGAACTGGGAAGAGATTTGGTTAAACCATCAGCAACCTAATTGATAGCTGGTATATGATAGACATGAATTTCTTTCCGAATAGCTCTTTCTCTAACAAAATAAAGATCTAACTTCAAGTGTTTTGTCCGAGCATGCAATACTGGTTTTGTAATAAGTAATACAGCACCCTGGTTATCACAGAAGATCTGAGGTGTGACAGGCATTTGGACTCGCAATTCAGAAAGCAAAAACTTAAGCTACAACACTTCTGACACAGTAGATGCCATTCTCCTATATTCAGACTCAATGCTAGATTTTACCACAAGTTGTTGCTTCTTGGACAACCAGGAAATTAAATTCTTACAAAAATAAAATAAAATAAAATAAAAAGCCACTAGTACTACGTTTATCGTCAACATCACCAGCCCGATCAGCATCACAATAGGCTACAAGTGACCTATTGTTAAAACGTGATAAAAAGAGGCCATGAGTTATAGAACCAGCAAGGTATCTCAAGATGCATTTAACTGCCACCCAATGTTCTTTCAACGGAGACTGCATAAATTGACACACTTTATTGTCTAAGAAGCTAATCTCATGCCTTGTGATCGTCACAGATTGGAGAGCACCTATAATCGATCAGTACAATTCTGCATTAGGGAACAAATGTGGCCCTTCTTTGAAAAGCTTAGGATTAGAGACCATAGGAGGAGTAGCAACCCCTTTAGCACTGGCCATACCTGCCTTCTTGAGAACGTCTTTAACATACTTAGTTTGAGACATAAGAAGAGATCCATCTTGCAGCCGATGAACCTCTATGCCATGAAAATAGTTAAGAGCGCCTAAATCTTTAAGGGAAAATTCTATATTCAAAGCATGCACAACCTCAGAAATTTTGGAAGAGGAAGTACCAGTAATAATAATGATGTCATCAACATAAGCTAAGGCACACAGAATCTCAAAATCAGCTACCTTGATAAAAAGAGATTGATCACACTTGCTACTAGTAAAACCAAGCTTTTGAAAGGCATCGGACAAATTTCTGATGAGATTCAACCAGAACTACACAGAAATCTTCATGCCCTCCGAAGAGACATGGCTCAAATTTCCATTGGAGAAATCTATCAGCTAGCTCTTGCAATAATAGATAAACTCTGTGAACAGCACAAGTATTTTAAAGAAATGCTTAAAGGCAATATAAAGTTAAAGCATACCTGCAAGAATCCTTATTTGAAGATTAAGTGCAAGGATCCTAAGACTTGCCATTGTTCAACAAAGAAAAAATCTCATTATTGTTCATATTCCAAAAATCCTGACAGAAGATTTTTTCCCAGAAAACAATCTAGAAAAAGAAGAACAGTTAGGTTTTTTAAACCTAGGAAATTTTCAAAAGGCAAAGGGATTTGATGTTTTATCTGCAGACAAAAGGGACATTTTGCAAAATATTGTCCTAATAAAATGAAGAAAGACATTAAGATGATACAACATCTTCATAATATCTTGATGATCACAGGTGAATATACAGATATTGAAGCATTCCTTTAAGAACAACTTTTCAGAGATAAAGATACTCAGTATGTTCTTCCACTCTTTGATAAAGAAGAAAATTCAGAGTTCTCTGACTTCTCTAATCTTGAATCTAAGACAGATGAAGAAGAGATTTATCCTTATAGATCTATCAACCTTATTAGATCAGTCCAACCTTTTTCACCTTCAAAAAACCTAGATCTTCTTTCAAACCAGCCTTCATGTGATCTTTTGGATCTCTTCGATCGAATCCTAAGGAAAACCTCAATATCCCTTTACCAAACATAAAAGTCCAAGTTCTTTCAGACAAATATTCCAAACTTGTCACAGCTATTGCTTTTCTTGATACTGGATCCTATAAAATAGTAATGAAACCTCATATTCTTCCCTCTAAAGAATGGGTTTCTCATGACCAGTATTATCTTACAGATGATGCCAAGCACTTTAAACTAGATCTTATTTCCAGAAGAAAGATTGGTATTAAATTCTTCCCAGGATGTAATTTGAAATTAAAGTACTAAGAAGTGATCTTCTAGGAAAAGATATTCTGCAGGGATTTGATGCCTTCTATCATACCCAGAATCTTATGATCCTACCTAAAGGGATTAAATGGAAAGGGCATTTTAGTCCTTATACAGAAATTCCAAGTTTTCTTGAACTTCAACAAGCTCCACCTCCACATTCAGATATTAAAGATCAATTGCTTCAATACTATTCAGACAGCCATGATCAACTTCCTCATTCTTTTTCGTTATGGAACAATCAAGAGTTCTTCATCAAACTACCTTTTAAAAAAGAATGAAGATATCAATCCGACTAAAGCTTCTGATCCAGATATGAATTCTGATGACTTGAAACTTGCCAAAGATGAATGTGTAGCTTTATTAAGGCAAGGACTCATTGAAGCTATGAAGTTTGATTGGGCTTGCCAAGCCTTCTATATTGAAAAAAGATCAGAAATCAAACGAGGAAAAAAGAAACTTGTCATTGATTACAAACCACTGAATCATTTTCTCTAAGATGATAAGTTTCCCTTACCAAAGCCCAATACTTTGTTCTCTCATCTTAAGAATACCCAAATCTTCTCAGTGTTTGACCGTAAAGTAGGATTTTAGCAATTGGGTATTCACCCAGATGATAGGCCCAAAACTACTTTCTGCATTCCAAATGAGCAATACCAATGGACTGTAATGCCTTTTGGCCTTAAAGTTGCCCCGTCACTATTTCAAAAGGCCATAACCAGAATTTTTGAACCAATTCTCCAAAATGCCCTGATTTATTGATGATAATAATCTCTGGAGACTTGAAAAAAGAAAACAAAAAAGATTTTGCTTTATTTTTATTCTTAACAGGTATTACCATCTCCACTCAGATGGGCTCTATTCTACTGGAACAACAAAACTGTGGAACTCTCCTTTTAATTGGGTTCGTCAAAAGACCCATACTCTTAAGGAACTTGGTCATTATCTAGGACAAGTTAATGTTCTACTAAAGACTAATTGCCATGTCCTAGGTTCGATTCCAGTTGAAGAATAATATGATCCATTCAAAGGAGTTATTCCGTCGGAAACTGGTTATGTTACTTAGGGATTCTTCTCTTAGTCAACATCTAGCCAAATTCCCACGGGACCTGAATTCCAAGAATCCCAAGATCCCAATGAAGACTATCCGCAGCTTAGTCTTTTTATGCCAAGGACATTTCTCAAATGTTCCAAGACTCATAACTTGAAGACCTCAAGCGACCTCAGCCAATTTTGCCTCTGGTCTATCCACTATACTCCACTCAAGCCTCAACCCAAAAGGCTCTAGACTTAACCTATCTAGAATATTCTCATAATAACACATGGGATTTAAAATGGGTATTTGTTGAGCACTATGGAGATCATGACAATGATAATTTGTCCCCTGATGATGATCATGAGCCTATATACAAAGGTTAAGATCTGACCCTCCAAAACTGTCGGCAGCATCCTAATTGTTCAAAAGTGTTGGCAGCCTTATCCTATATAAAAGTTACTTTTGACGTGTGATTTACATTTTGAAAAGTCTATATCTGCGTGCTTAGAAGGTGTGATAACGGTCGTAAAGTCCAAAGTCATGTTTGTCTACTTCATAGAATCACAATAATGTTCACAAAATCATACATTCATGTTAATCATGTTACATAAATTAAGCTTCCATTATATATCATGAATAGAAGGGAATTTAAGTTATACCTATCTTGTATCCTAAAGATGTTATCCATTAAAAGTTTCGATAATGACATACAATGTGGTAAAATACCCCTAATTTTGAGATTTGAGACTAGAGAATAAGTCTGAAATAAGTGGACTGCTAAGCCCGGTTTAGCAGGATCTCAAATTTCAATCAAGGGTAAATGACTCCAAAAGTGGATGTGATTATTGATAAATAAACCCTTTTGGAGACTATGATGTGATTTGGGATTCGAATGTGTTTTGAGCAGCGCCAAAACCCTGTATTTGAGTTCAACTATGGATTAACATCTAAATTGGACAAAAATAAGGGGGAGGGCGTATGTATGGTGTATTGGAATGAAAAGAATGTGTTTGGTGGTGATTCAGAAAGAATTACCACAATCAGGGGTAAAACGGTAAAGTTACTGACCAATTGATCGGTTACTGAAGAGGAAGCTCATTGGTAACTCAAAGATCAATGGTTGTGATTGATTTTTATAAGATTAAAATGGTGGAATCCCATGTGTTGTGTTCATGTAAAATCATAGAGATGAAACAAGATTGTGACAAGTGGCACTATGTGAGCCCTTGGATTGGTCAAAGTGTCAAAACACATCTTCTCTCTCTCCTCTCTGTAACCCCCTCACCTTAATTATATCCAAAATAAGCGATTAAAATGAAATACTGACCAATAATAAACAAAACTCATTTATGATCCCACTTTCAAAATGGGGCTTTCACAAATACCTTTCTAAATCACTCACACCTGGTTTCACATTTAAATTCCGAATACAGTTACTATGCGAAGATAAATCACATTCATATAAATATCAAAGTGCACAACATACCTCCCGGTAATTCTGGGTTATTACCTTCGCTAAACAATCATAGGGCACATTCGCCCATACAACTCCTCAAATAGGGATTACACAACCTAACTTGAATACATATACAAATACCTAAATGCTCAATCCAAATACATAAACATAAACCCAACAGAATGGACAACCAACTACCAACTCTCATCTAGAAGGAGTCCTAGCCGCTCCTTCCACGAGCCTCTTGCCCTATCAAAATTGTTGGTAGGGGAGGGTGAGATTCAAGAGAATCTCAGTAGGGAAACATTATCAATATGTAGGCAAGATAAGTGTTTAATGCATGACATGCTTGCATCACATAACTTATGCACACATACAATGACAAATCTATAAGTTCAATACTTCGAACGATACACATATGGCCATAGCATATATTGAAACATAGCTTTAAATCATTCATACATGTTCCAAATAATCAAGCAAAGCAATAACATGCATCAACATATTAATACAGTTATCAGAGCATGCAAGAGAGAAAGTTCCCTACTTTAACCCTTTTATGCCTAGAAACGTATGCCTCAATCTACATGCAAACAACTCGGGGCTTCATATTCGATCCTACAACGTCAAATATACTATTTAGACACTTCTATAGTGTTTTTGGGGATTATGTGAGGCTATATTGAAAATTTACTAAAATGCCCTCGGGGACCCGGCCCCATCGCACCCGGTCCGGCTGTACTTTTCCTGAAATTTTGACATGGGCTATTCTAACATATTTCGGCCCAAGGAATCCATTTCCGAACTTGAAATTATCAAATTCAATGTCAATTACAAAATTACCCTTGGCAGCCCCACTTTAAGAGTTTCAGTGGCATTTTTGAATTATGCTTTTTCGGCCTTTTCCGAAAAAGTGACCAACTGTAACCCCACATAATTTTCGCTCCTGAACTCAATGGAATTATCAAATCATTGAAAATCCATCTCTAAGGAAAATATACAGCCAAAACCGAAGTATACAAGTACTCCAGGGAAAATTGGGGTTTTTCGGTTTCGGCTCCGTAAACGCGTTCATTTCTACTCCTAACCACTTTATTGACTATTCCATTAGGTTACAACTACCATTTAGTACCAATTTGGGCAGCATAACAACCCCACACTCCCATTTTCCATTTTTGAAACCAATGACAATCCAGCGAAATTTCACCGATTAAATTATCCACAGCAGCCAGAATAGTCAATACACAAGAGTTTGGAAGTTACCTCAAGCTCCCACTAGCTTTTCTCAAGAGTGGATGAAACCATAGCCCTTATTAACCATGAAAATTGAGGTTCCAACACCTTAAAGAACATGAAAGAGAAGCTTAGGAGCAAGGTTATACGCGTTAGGAGCTAGATCGTTGGAGAAATCGGCTTACCTTGCGAGATTTCTTCCTCTTTCTCTCTCTAAAGATCTCAAACGTCTCTCTCTCTCTCTTTTCAGCTGAAACTCACGACATAAATGAGAGAAAGAAGAAAATGGGAAATATTTTAATTCCATGATGATGTCATCTTTTATTTTGATGATGTCATAATTCCCATTTTCGGATTTTCTGCCCAAACTTTGAAAAATCATAACTAATTCTAGCAAAATCGAAATGAGGTGATTCCAAAGCCAAATGAAAGGTATTTAAGTTCTCTTTATAGGAAAAATATGGGCCATTACCAAAAATCACTACAAAATTCCAGAATTACATAAACCTTATCACTGCCCCAAAACAGAGTTCAATTTCCATCCCAAACTTTGGACAGTCATATCTCCTAGCTCACAAAACGAAATGGCACAAATTATATGTTCATTTTGAAGCTTGGGAGGTGAAAGTTAAGACTGGAAAGTTTCAGAAATTTTAGACATCATTTGATCATTCAAAACGTTCACAAAATCTGACTGCTCAGAATAGAGTTTCACTGGACAGAATTTCAGATTTTGCATCTTTGCTTCCAATGGTCCCATTTTCGTGCCAAACATCATTCCTACATAAGTTTTCACAAGGAATCCATTGGAAACACCAAATCAATCAAATTCACATCTCATTGACATGTTTTCACAACAATCTCAACATGTCAACGCAATTCACATTTCAAAACCTAACATTGCAACTTTTCCATTCCAAAGTTCCAAACCAATTTCAATGACATCAAAACACACTATGACACCATTTCCAACACAATACCCCATTCAATTCTTCCCTCTATTCTAAGTCAATTTGGATGTTAATCCACAATTGAACACAAATACAGGGTTTCGGTGCTGCTCACAACACACGCGAATCACATTCGAGTGCCAAATCACATCATATTCTCCAAAAAGGGTTATTTATCACTAACCAAATCTACTTTTGGAGTCATTAACCCTTAATCACAATTTGGAATCTTGCTAAGCCAGGGCTTAGCAATCCACTAATCTCAGGCTTATTCTCTAAGCTCAAGTCTCAAAAGTCAAGGTATTACACTCTCCCTCTCTTTAGGTCGGCCATAATGTTCTTTGGCACCCAAAAACTGATCTCTTTCTATCTCATTTCAGCAGCCATGGACGTCCAAGAGGAGGGAGGAAAGAGATATCAAAAGATGAGATTTTGGTTGGCTTATTGTCCTGTAATGCTCAAATATCCTTCTTTAATATTGTTCATAGTGATGAGAGCTTCATCTCTATGGTTTTAGATTTTTGAAAGAAGGTGTTTGAGACCTTGAAGAATTTAGGAAGTGGAGGAATCAAAGAATTGGCATTGGGAAGAGGAAGATGTGAGTATTTGATGACTTTTGACCTAACTATTGTGGTTATTGGTTGAGTATTGTGAATTGTGAAAGTTTACCTGATTTGTGTGTGATTTTGGAAATGATGAATTGCCTTGTATATTGTGGTGCAATTGGTGTTTTGTTGTGTGATATGATCATTGGAATTGGTTTGGAACATTAAATGGAAAGTTTGGAAATTCTTTCCAGTGTGAATTTTGTCTGGGCAGTCTGTTTGTGTTGCCGTTTTGAATTAGCAAATGATGTTATTAAATTCTGAAACTTTCCAGTCTTAAATTTCACATTCAAATATTAAAATGGATATATAAATTGTGTCATTTCATTTTGTGAGCTGGGAGTTATAGTGTTCCAAAGTTTGGGATTGAAAAGAGACTCTGTTTTGGAGCAGTGTTGAGTTTTGGATAATTCTGGAATTGTGTGGTGATTTCTGGTAACGGCCAATATTTTTCCAATAAAGAGGACTTAAATATCTTTCATTTGGCTTTGAAATCACCTCATTTCGATTTTTATGGAATTAGTTATAATTTTTGAAAGTTCAGCCAAGAAACAGGATTTTTTTGGCACGGCCAGAGGTTATGGACTGTGGCCTAAATGTTTTTTACCTATTTTTTGGCACGGCCAGCAGATTCTTGGAACCTCGGCCATCCCCCAAAAATCAGTATTTTGGACTTCCGAAGATGGTCTTTGGTCAAGTGCTTTCCCAACCCTTTAGGCATATGTTTGGGCTTTGAGTAGCCACCTAAAGGTTATGAATGATATCCAACTTAAGCATTTGAAAGTTAAAGAATTGGAAAAGGGATTAACCCTATGTCCTTGCTTTGGTTATAGGGTTTGATGTTCGCCCTGATTGTGAGAAGCGGTGCTGAAGCATATTACCTCTTCTGCATGTATTTGATATTTGTGTTGGTGTATTGATGCATGTATTGCTTTGCTAGATTATGTGAAACATATATGAATGATTGTAGCTTTGTTTCTATTTATGCTATGGCCATGAGTATGTTGTTGAAACATTGAGCACGCAGATATGCCATTGTGTGAGCATGAGTAATGTATAGCAAGCATGTCATGCATTAAACACTTATCTCGCATGCATACTAGTATTTGTTTCCTATTGAGATTCTCTAGAATCTCACCCTCCCTAGCAACAGTTAGACAGGGCAAGTGGATCAAAGAGGGAGCAAGCAACCAAGGGCGGCTAAGTCTCCTGTTGAAGTATAGTTTTGGTAGTTGGTTATCATAGATGTTGGGATGACTGTATTGGGTTGTGGATATGTATTTGAGATGACATTGTGTAACCCCCTATTTGAGAATTTGTATACCCTTTTAATAAAGGTATGACTCAGGATTGCCGAGAATTATGTTGTGCACTCTGATATTTATATGAATGTGATTTACCTTCGCATAGTAATTGTATTCGAAATGTGAATCTGAGAACAGGTGAATTGTATTTCAAAAGGTATTTATGACAAACCCTATTTCCAAAAGTATGGGATTTTAAATGAGTTTTGAATACCGTTAGTCTTTAATTCATTTTAATTATGTATTTCGGATATAATTACGGAGGGGGTTATATGTGGTACTAGACCATGTTCTTAGTTGATTACTATAAGTTTTGGCTTCATAACATTTAAATGGGGAAAACATCCTTTTATGATTGGAGTGTATGTATATATTTTTATAGCTTAAAATAAACACGCTTTATGTAGATTGACGAAATTGTATGATCTCGCTCCCCCCTTTCCTCCCACACAAATATTAGCAAACTTCAAAATAATTAAAATTAAAAAAGCTGGATAATTAATTTGCACAACAAATCCATAAATGCTTCCAGCTTCAATGAGAGCAGTCCTCCACCTTGACATTGCATCTTTAGTGGGTGAACTTCTTTGCATAAGATCTTGAAATGCTTCTCCAAAACTAGATTTTTTATTACAAACGTCAGACGGACACGCCATAGAATATGGGAACAACCACATGATCATGTGTCTTGCGAAAATCCATGATATTTGCGAGTTCCTTAAGGCACCTTCTAGAACTAGCATAGTGTTTAGACAAGATGATAGAAATTTTAGCAATAATTTTTATCAACAGTTCAGTTGAGATATCACCTTTGAAAACAGACATTCTAGCTTTCCTTAGAGATGAATAGAGACAGGAATGAAAATGTTCTTGAATGCCTTCACCTCTAATAAAACTCAAGAACACTTCATATTTATTGCCGCTGCTTAAGTTACACAAAAACATGTAAAAAGATATATAACAGTTAATATTTATTGTGAATGACCATAAAAATTATAAATATATCCAAGGAATAAAAGATAATTAATTGGACCTCATACACCAAAAAAAAAAATGCATGTCAGTTTTTTTGTTTTCTTATTTTTTTTCTTTATTTTCTCCTTTCTTTTTTCATTTTTCCCCTTTCTTGTCCGAACTCTGCTGAAGAAGCAACTGTGCAGTTCATAATTGAAAGACATAACCAAATAGCATTTTGTCTCTAAGTACAAAATCAAATTTTTAATCCCTTTTAAATCCTGTGCCATTTCCTTTTCTAGGCAAATCGTTTGTGCATTTTGCCTGAAATGAAAAAAATTTCATATATGTCTCGCGCAATAACGTACCAACATTGTGTTCTTTAGGGTAAGAGGGGCAGATCGAGGTTTCTTTGTTTTTTTTTTTAGAAAATAATATATAATATTTATTGATAGATTTACTTTCTTTTATAGGATTTTCTTATTTGAAGACAATGAATGTAAGATATTAAATGTGAGCAACTCTCCTAATGAGTTTAAAAAGTAATTTTGTACTATGAAAAATTATAAGAGAATAAATTATTTATAATTCTCTAACATTTTTAAAAATCAAAAGCTTTTCAATTTAACAACAAAATCTACTTTTGCAGTGGAAGTAGCAGGAAGCGTCGATTATGGATTCGAAATTGGTTTTGAATCCCAGGTAAGAATACGAATGGGAGAAAATAAGACTTGAGAAACTTCTAATAGTATGATTTTTTTGAAGGAAAACTATGAGTTATATTTAAAGCCATAAATTCTAGAAATGTCAAAAAAAAGACACACAGGCTATCTCTTTGGTAGGAATTAATTTCTTTTGTGTTGATCAAAATATCCACTTTGATTTCTCCTTAATATACATCTTTTATTTTTCTGAGTTCTTCCCGCTAATTAAAAATGAATGGATTGTTGGAAAACAAAAAGAAAAAAAAGAAAGTGAGAGGGTTAATGGTTACCCTGCAGGCTCAAAGGATGATTCAACAGACCCATGGAACGTTCAGTGGGTATAAGTTTCAATGATATTGGAGTGTTGGAACGATCAATCGTTTCTTTCGGAAGAAGAAGAATAACCCGTTAAAAGTGAAGCAACTAGCATCATCGTCAATCAAACCAAACAAATAAAAAAGGTGTAGATGGAGGGGATCGGAAAGTTACCCGTATGAATTGCTAGGTTGGTGAAACTGCTTATAAGAACAGTATGTAGTCTTTGTAGGAGGAGGAAGGGGTTAAGGATCTACCCGGTGTGAGATATCAATTTTTCAAATAACCCTAGATGCTGTCGGAGCAAAGGATGGTCAACAGACAACGAGTCAAGCAGATGAGAGAGAGTGGAGGAGAGAGAGAAGCAATAGGCTCTTCTTCAATGGTTGGTAAATCTTTTATATAAGAGTTAGATAATTAATTTAATTTATTGGAAAAGAAAGATAATTAATTTAATTTACAAATATTAAAGAAATTAGTTAAGTTGATTATTTGTAATAAATTGGTGTTTGTTTCCCTAAATATCATATCCAATCCTATGTATTAGAACTATTTTTTGATAAAAACCCTAAAATATGTGTAATAAATAGGAATAATTTAAAATAAAAATTATATATTTTGGAGATAAAATTGAGTGAGATTTTATATTTAGTATGAAAATGAATCCATTGTGGGTGTGGGAGAAAAAGGAGTGAACTCTAACTGATTCCGCCTTTTGGTATTGTGGAGTGGGAAATTATTCAAAAGGTGAGGCTTCTATGTCTCTCGGTTTATATTGCGAGTTTCACTTTAACATTACCAAATTTAGTTGTCGAAGTGCTGATTCAAAAGGTGTGTTTTTAAAAGTTCTAGGGTGTTGGGTGAGTGGTGGCAGTAGTGTTTTTTTTTTTTAAATTTGATTTTTATAAAAATTAGATAAGATAAAAGTCATATTATAAATATGATTTGTGTTTGGATTGGTGATGGTAAAAGTGATTTTATTTTGGAAAAGCTAAACTTTTGAGTTTCTTCTCAAAAACTGTTTTTGGGAGAGAAAAAAAAGTACAGTTGCTAAAACACCAACTCAAACATCCCAATTTTTTTTTAAAAAATCAGAAGTCACTGTAATTTTTTTTTTTTTTTTAAAAAAAAACCGTTTGGGAGGCAGACGCTATCCAAACAGGCACTTAAAGTTTGGACCACGAGAAAGTGGTGATAAGTTATTTAATTTAAAGTAACGTTTTCTTTTGTTATTTTTTTTTATGAGGTGGAAAGGAAAAGAGAAACAACAGAAAAGAGAAAGATTAGTCCCCGCTGTCGGTTAGCCTAAGTCAAAAACCAGGAGACCACTTTGCAAAGGTGTCTGCCAAAGCATTGCTGTCTTTGTCTATATACCGCGTCACCACTTTCTTCTTTTGTTATTTTAATAGAGGAGTTTTTTCTCTTCCATTTTTTTAATTCTAGGTTTTAGGATGAATTTTATAATGTTGAATTGATTTATTTTTATGTATTTGGAGATTAGATATGGCTTAAACCTTTGTTAGACGCTTAATATTGTGGTTAATATGCTTAATTATCATTTCTTTGTGCTGGTTAGTCATTGAATTGATGATTTTGTGAACATTTTGTGCTAATTTCAAGGTGGCTTGGTTAATGGATTAATGGTGTCTTGTGTTTATATTGGTTAATTGAATGTGAATTTATTAATTATATTTAGCATTGAGTTTTAGCATTATTAATTTTGATTTTTCATATGGGTGGCTATTGTTAAATAAAGATTAATGAGAAAATCAAGTGGTAATGTGAGGTGGCTCGGTTATTGGAACAAAAGCTAAATATGATTTTTAAATTCATTTAATTGCTAGAGTGCTTAATCAACCTAATTTAGAGAGATTAATATGCAAGGTGACTTGGTATTAATAAATCTAAGTTAGGCCTAGTCTAAAGGGTAGCCCTTAGAGTTACTTTGGAACTAGTATAATGAAATCTCCCATGATCATTTTAAATAAGGATTGCTTGCGCCAATGCTATGAGGGATTACTTATTCCATTGTTGGTTTCCTTGTTTCTTTCATTTTCATTAATTGCATCATCATTTCATTTCATTTTGTAAAGAAAAATCCTAAAAAGAATTTGTTTATAACAAGTTAATTTTAATTTGCATAAACTAGTTTAAAAGATCAAATTTTCTCTATTTATCATTTCATGCCAAACATCACACTTAATTCCTAGGTAATTAATAAAAGGCTCTTTGAGAGATGATCCGGGATTGCACACTATATTGCAATCCTTGGTTATTTTTGACGAGGTTACCAAGGCAAAAAAATGCAACAACACCTATTCTTCAACGAACTTTTCAAATACTAATCCAAACATGTTTAAGTTTAGAAAAAAGTTACTTCTACCACCGCCAATCCAAACGCAACCCACATTTAGCTTTTTTCTTATCTGGCTTTTTCAAAAGTCAGATTGAAAAAAAATCACTTCTCCACCGCTAATCCAAACAGGCCTTAAATCATTTCCTACCCCACAATATCAAAAGGCAGAATCAGTGAGAGTTCACTCCTTTTTCTCCCACTCCCAGAATGGATTCATTTTCATACTAAACTAGATTGTGCTCTCCCGTGCGTTGCACGGGGTGCTTGTACTTATAAAACATTTAAATGCTTAATTATATAATTTTCCTGGAAATAAATCATCGCCTTTTCATACTTTAAACACACTATATCATTGATAACATCAAAAGCATGGAATGACATTGTGATATTCATAGTCCTACCACAACTAATTAACTTTTCTGAATAAGTAACATAATATGTTTATCAAGAAAATGCAATAAAGCCGCCTATCTTAGTGTGTGCTTCCTCTGCATTGCATGAGAATTTTATAAATATGGATATTTTTATATTTTTATTACCATTAAAAAGACAATTATTACGTAAATGCAATCTAGTTCCTTTAAAATGAGGCCCAACTTTGTAATACATAATTAGGTAATTTTTTAGTTAATTATTGGCACTTCATATTTACTAATTAGCAACAACAAAATGTTCACAGAATTTAGTAATAATTGGTCCAACTCAATAGGATGATACATCAATATTCCTAAATATCTCCTTGTGCTGTAAACAATATTGGTGTGCTTCCCCACTTAGAGAGATTGTAAATATGGAGCCATTTATACAAAAAATTATAATAAAAATCAACTCAATTGAGAGTTAAGAAGAAAAAGAATATATGATGAACTTGTATAGAAACCCTCCGTTTTTTTTTTCTTATTTATATATCTAACTTGGAAAAAATAAAATAGATGACACATGAACTCGTCAAATAAACATATTTAATTAATTAACAAACAAAATTAACTTAAAAACTTTCAAAGTGACATTTTTTTTTGGGTGAAATCATAAAGGTAACTAAATGAGTGCAGTGAGATAATGAAGCCTAAGAAATAAATCATTTATGAATTGGAAACAGAGCAAATTTTTTTGGCCAACGGAGACACAGCAAGTTGCTATAGTTAACTAAGAATATGTGTGTATACATGTACATAGATTGAAAGGATCTTACATACACGAAGAATACACATCTCAATTGAGAGAAGGGTTTACAAACTCCAAAAATGAGGAGAAAATTACATTCAGTTGTACCCAAAAAAATTCTGGAGGGCAGCAAATGTAATCTCAAAGAAAAATCAGAACCAATATCAGGGGAAGAAAAAAAAACCACCATTACAAGGGGAAAAGAACTTTCGATAGCTTCTTCAAAATATATGCTACTTTCCTATCAGTTTGCGAGCACGCTGGTTGGCACCTTTAACTCGAGAATTCAGTTCGTCCACATCATCACTAAGATTATCAAGAGCTTTATTTTGCCTGCAAAAAACCATTTAGTGTATAAAGCATCAGCAAAGTCTTTTATGAAGATATATATATTACATAATATATTACATAATGTGTAATTATTTGTATATTGCATTTTATTTACATTTTGTCACATGATTTACCATATTTGATGAAAACTCTATAACGCAATCATCATGTTAAGACTATATTCGGCATCAATGTGCTGTAATTTTTAATCGAGTTGTGTCAACAATATATTTAGAATAAGAAATGATAGCGCGAAAACATAAATCTGTTCACCTTTTTTTTTATTTCTTTTTAATCTCATGCATGGTTAATTCAGTGACGAAAAGTATAATGAAGATTGACAAAATAATCAAGTATTTGTGAGATGATGCTGTGCGTATAGAAATTCGATCAATTTGTAAGTGTGAAGGTAATAGTCTGTGCAATACATGCATATCTATTAATCAGAATTAGAACTGAGACGTTTGAACCTATATAGGATTAGTATAGTAGTGTAAGGCTCTGATAGATTTCTTTGGGTCTCGAGTTCGAGTCCTAGAGGAGACACCCGTATTAGGAGAGATAGGCACAAACTCCAAACCGGACATCGAATGATAATATCAAAAAAACAACTGAAACGTTTGGCCACTGAGTACTATTTGTCCACCTTCGGTTTTCATAAATGAGAATTAAATTTCTGTTGAAGCAGACTTCCTTGGTAGGAATATAAAAAGTTGCAGTAATTTATTGCGAAATGTATAAAGTTAATTTGTTGAGATCAATAGAAGTTTAGCCCTCACTCATTGCTTATGGCTTGGTTGAAATGTACTGTGTTCATCGATATTTTTCAGCATATACATGTAAAGGCGTAACTTATAATGCACGTATATATCGCTTATTTTATTCCAATATGAAAAATAAAACACAAAGATCCATACATTATTATCATAGAAAAACTCAATCAGGAACAAATCATTTCAAACTAAATAAACGATAATAGTTTTCAATCTATTAGTGCTTCTGAATAGCTTCACTTATTTTGTTATCCACTTGAAAAGCCTTGGCGAGAACTTCATCAGAAATAGGAGGGTTTGATTTGAATTTTGAACACAGCATTCGCAATAGTGATGACTCCGGGGTTCTGACTGCTCAAAGCAGCAATGATTTTTTTTTTGTTAACTTTCGGTGGGCAATGATGGATGTTATTTTTTAAAAAGGAAAATAGAGTGAAGCGAGGCATCCGAAATCATCATAATCATCTCACCAAACTGGAAATTTGGAGATTTGGGATACTTTTCTGTAATTTCTGCTGTATGTTGTTCACAGAAAATAAAGGCTAATATTACATCAAAATACCCTTATTTCTGTAAACATTCCCTTCAGCCACATGCTGAATAACATTTTCTTCTTTGATCCTTGTAATATTTTTATTCAAAATTTTAAAAACGAATTTTATCTTTTCACAACATCAAAACAAATATATTCTTTAAAGTTTTATCTTTATACAATAGTTTTGTAATTCAAATTACACATAATAAAAGTCATTTAGGCCATCATAAAATCCTTAAATAATATATTAAAATCAGGATATTTCATAACAACAGGAGCCATGCTGTCTCTGAGAATTGAGATCGTTCTTTTGCCATGTTCGGTCAAGTTCTCTCTACGATCTCATTAGAATATTATAGCGTAGACTCCTATGCTAAGTTAATGCCAACACGTGGCCTTACTATCACAAAACTATGCTAAGTGAGGTGCACCCAATCGAGTCAAAAGGCATCCTCACCATAATTCAAAAGATGTCGGCCACTTGCTGTATGTGGGGGCCTCGAAATATCACACAGAGTTAAATTATTTGGCCAAAAAAAAGCTTCAGATCTGCTTCTTCTTCTTCTTCTTCCATGGTTCCATCAATCTCCTGCTTCCTCCTTCTGCTTTCTTTCATGTTAACAATTTCCACTTTCTAATTTCCTTTTTCCTTTCTCTCTTCTTCACCCAAAGCGAAAATAAAAAAAACAGGAAAAAAGTTTGCTGAATTACTGCTTTTGCAACTTTCTTAGTTTCAATCTTCTTTCGTAGTTTCATTGTTCAACTTGTTCTCCTGCTTCCTCCTTCTGCTTTCTTTCATGTTATCAATTTCCACTTTCTAATTTCCTTTTTCCTTTCTCTCTTCTTCACCCAAAGCGGGAAAAAAAAAAGTTTGCTGAATGACTGCTGTTTTCTTTTTGTCTCTCCCATATGTAAAGAAAAATTAAAAAAAAAAACTGAATTTGCTTATGCTTTTTTTGCTGGCACTTCTCTGTTGTTGTTATCATTCTTAACTTTTCTGGTTTTGTGATATTTATTTAAAGAAGAAAAAATCCGAAAAAGGTTGTTCAAAAAAATTGTCTTGTAATTTCTTGTTTAGTTGAGGTTGTTCCTGCTCATATCTAAAAATTATTTGGCCAAAGAACAATTGGCTTTCTCCTGTTCTGGCATTGGGCGCTCTCTTCCAACCATGGCTGCAGAACTTGTCGGTTGGCTTCCCGTGAAATTCTTCACGGGAAGATGATAAATGATAGTGTTGCTATAGCTGCCCGCTCTGACGAAGGGCTACCTGACAGCAAGCTTCCGATCACAGGACCCAAAGACCGAGCAAGATCTCCCCTCGTGTTCATGTCACCTTTGTTAAATTTGAATTATGTGGTGAGTACCGTCTGCGTTTCTAGGCATTCATGTAAAACAAAGCAAGATCTCCTCTCGTGTTCGGCATATTTTCAGCATAGTTTCTCTCTATTCTCCTCTTTCTTCCCCCAACTCAGTCTATCTTCCTTAAATATCAAATCAACAATATAAAATAAAAGCCAGAAGCGTAATTAGATATTTTTCTATTCAAGAGAGAATAAGTGAAGCAGGAAGAGTGAAGAACAAAACCAACAAACATGCAAGAAGAATGAAACGATGCAGAGATGTGAAAGCAAGGAAAGAATAAGAAGCACAAAACATTTGAATTGAAAATGGATGATGATCCTAAGACACATACGATATTTGAACATTATTAGAGCAGTTCTTGCTTTGTTTCCTTCCAGTGATTTTGTAGATGACACACTCCAAACGATGTCTGGCAGCTAGGATATATATGGTTGTTGACACACTCCAAACATCATTCCTTCCAGTGGTTCTTATTTGTATATTGCATTTTATTTAAATCTGTCAGTGGTGCGTTATAAAGGAAGAAAGTATGATGTTTTGGGCGGGGAGTTTGAAACTTCAAATTCAACTTTGAAAGGAGGGAGAATTCTAGCAGCTTCGTTAGGAGGCAGAGGAGGGAATAATTTATTAGAAAAAATTTGTCAGACGTTGAATTGTTGTGAAAAGATTCTCTGCTTATAATATATTGATTGATTGGCTCCTTTATGATTGCTTAAACCGCTGAAGGACTAAGGGGCCACATGGGTGCCTTTTTTCTTTAATATCTCCTTTAGTGTGCAACGGCTTGAGTGAAGCCCGAGGAAGCAATATAATATGATGTTTTTGTTGATCGGCTTGCGAACAGTATTTAGGGGAAGAGGTTTAATATTGACATCGGCTTGTGAACAGTATTTAGGGGAAGAGGTTTTATATATATATTGATGATGATATTGATATTGATGATGATGATGATGTAAGACCTCACTCAATTTTATCTCTAAAATGTATAATTTTTATTTCAAATTATTCCTATTGATTACACATATTGAGAGATTTTTATCAAAGAATAGTTCTAATGCGCAGGATTGGAGATGATATTTTAGGGAAACAAACACCAATTTATTACAAATTATCAATTTAACTAATTTCTTTAATATCTACAAATTAAATTAATTACCTAACTCTTATATTAAAGATAGTAATATCATTTACCAACCATTGAAGAGCCTATTGTTGACCATCCTTTTCTCCGACAGCATCTAGATCCTTAACCCCTTCCTCTTCTTACAGAGACTACATTTATTATAAGCAGTTTCACCAACCCAGCAATTCATACGGGTAACTTTCCGATCCCCTCCATCTACACCTTTTTTATTTGTTTGGTTTGATTGATGATGATGCTAGTTGCTCCACTTTTAACGGATTATTCTTCTTCTACAAAAAGAAACGATTGATCGTTCCAACACTCCAATATCGTTGAAACTCATACCCACTGAACATTCCATGGATCTGCTGAATCATACTTTGAGCCTGCTGGGTAACCATTAACTCCCTTACTTTTTTTTTTGGGTTCTTTTCCAACAATCCATTCATTTTCAGTGGGAAGAACTCAGAAAAATAAAAGATGTCTATTAAAGAGAAATCAAAGTGGATATTTTGATCAACACAATAGATATTAATTCCTACCAAAGGGATATCCTGTGTGTCTTTATTTGAAATTTCTAGAATTTATGGCTTTAAATATAACTCATAGTTTTCCTCAAAAAAAATAAAAAAATCATACTATTAGAAGGTTCTCAAGTCTTATTTTCTTCCATTCGCATTCTTACCTGGGATTCAAAACCAATTTCGAATCCATAATCGATGCTTCCTGCTACGTCCACTGCAAAAGTAGATCTTGTTGTTAAATTGAAAAGTTTTTTATTTTTAAAAATGTTAAAGAATTATAAATAATTTATTCTCTTATAATTTTTCATATTACAAAATTACTTTTTAAACTCATTAGAAGAAGTTCCCACTATAATATCTTATATTATTGCCTTCAAATAATTGCCTATTTGGGATGGCGTTCTGCATCCCAAACGGGCTTTTTTTTTAAAAAAAAAAATCACGATGGCTTCTGAGTTTTTGAAAATTGAGGTGTTTGTGTTAGTGTTTTGACAACTAAGCCTTTTTTTCAAAAGCTGCTTTTGAGAAAAAACTCAACTTTTCTAAACAAAAGTCACTTCTGCCACCACCAATCTAAATACAAATTATATTTACAATCCGACTTTTATAAAAATTAGATTAAAAAAAAAGCTACTTCCCGTTAACTCAAACAAACTCTAAAACTTTTAGAAACAAAAAAAAATGCTTCAGCACTTCGACAACTAAATTTGGTAATGTGAAAGTGAAACTCGCAAAACAAAGCGAGAGACATAGAAGCCTCATCCTTTTTCGAACACAAGAAAGTGGTGATAAGTTATTTAATTTAAAGTAACGTTTTCTTTTGTTTTTTTTTTTTGAGGTGGAAAGGAAAAGAAAAACAACAGAAAAGAAAAAGATTAGTCCCCTGTCAGTTAGCCTAGTTTGAAATAGCTTATTTTTAGGTAATAAGTGCTTATAAATCGTGATTCACGGTATACGAGGTAAGTATATGAGAGGAGTTTTATCTCGGCTTGCCTACTAAACACTTATATTTAAAAAATAAGTGTTTCCAAATATGCACTAACTAGGAGACCACTTTGCCAAGGTGTCAGCCAAAGCATTGCTGTGTCTGTTAATATACCGCGTCACCACTTTCTTCTTTTGTTATTTTAATCTTAATGACTTTCATCCAATCTAGCTCCCCAGTTTTGTCATTTTGTGCGGCAGGATAGTTTTTTTTTTTTTCCCCAATCAACCTTCGATCGAATTTGATTCCATGTGTGGGAGGATACTATTCGACATTTTTTTTAAAGAAAATTAAAATAGAATTAAACCAAAATTTGTCTCCCCAATGAATTAGCAAGGATTAAAACCCTGAGAGCTTCCTTTATTTATTAAATAAACCACATGGAAATTAAAGTTTTATATATACACAAAATCCCTCCTGTATGTCTCTTAAATATATTTATAATTATGTCCTATTAATTAATTTACAGAGTCAAAAAAGTAGTTAAGTTAATCATTTTTAAATTGATGCCCCCAAATACTTATACCATTAATGACTATAATTAATTCGCAGCCGGATTGGAATTTCAGGAAAGAAATCGGAGATCACTTCTTCAGAAAATGTTTTACATGGTTAAGTTGAAGCAAGCCAAGGCTATTCATCTCCTTAAATGAATGCTTTAATATATGTTTGGAATAGTAATTGAAACCTTTAAAACTAGTTTTTCAATCGTAATTTACGGTATACAAGATAAATATGTGAGAGGAGTTTTAAACATGTAAAACATTTTCTGAAGCAAGCCAAAGCTAAATGGATTATGTAATTTTTTATATAATTCCTTTCAGTGGTTTCGATATGGTTTGCAAAAACAAAAAGACAATTTTTATAAAGAAGCATCACGATGACTTGGAAATTAAAAAATCTATCAAAGAGTCTACAAATTGATTAAATAAGTGAACACAGAGCATACACTAAAACCACTGATTAAAATCACTTACCTTTCTGTGTTTTGATAGTTTTCTTCAGAAATTGAATAGTTTATAATAAAAGTGTCAAAAAGTTCCTCACTTTCAATCAATCCTACGAAGAAAACAGTGAGAACACAGGAGGTTACTTGGACTACAGCTAGAACAAATGCAAAGATATGAAGGTGATGAATTATGGCTTCCACAGATAATATAACGGAACCTTGTGCTGAAAAGAAAAGAAAGGAGGTCATATGAATAATTAGCAATCATGGCATATATAATTGGCAAGGTACGGTTAGATCTTAAGTACGAGAACCTCAATACTTAATGTGGTAATCATAGTATGTATATGTAGTGCTATGAATATATATATATATATATAGACACACAAATCCTTTTATTTTTAAAAATTTCCTTAGCCTTTTCAAATTATAACTTAATGAACCATATTTTTATAGGTTTTTTTATAAATAAATTAGGATTTTTAATGCATTTCTTAGGACATTATTACATGATTAAGTACTAGTTTGAGTTAAAGACATTTACATTTAAAAAGAAAATTTGAGATTTTGAAGGGTTAAAATTAATTATTTTGAGGACTGGAAAAAATTATAAAACATTCCTAGAATTTCTTGAAATTAAATTGCAAATAAATGGAGAAAAGGTATCAGGACAAATTACAGAAAATATCCCATATATATTTTAAACTATTTATATCGTATAAGTGTATGTTCTTTTACCCCAAAACCGTGGTTTCAGAAGCATTTTTCCGCAAATCGAGATAAAACTCCTCTCACATACTTACCTCGTAAACTGTAAAAGCTATTCTCCAAAAGCTAATCAGAACACACACTAAGTATTTCAAATATTTTCATGTTACTCCTCATTGAGAACTTTTCGAAATTTCACATAGATCCCTGGTCAAAATGGGTGTTGACCAAGGTCTTTTTTGCTTCTGCGGGACCGAGAGCCAGACGAGAAATGGGGGGTGGGGAAGGCGCGGCAAGAGCTACGGACGAGAGAGTGAGAACAGAGATCGTTCTCTCAATTCAACATCACCACAGGGGCTCCATTACCACCATCGCCGGCCAACTTGCCCATACCTTTCGGAGCTCGGACCTGAGAGGAAGCAGAAGCTCGGAGGACCAGAGTGAGAGAGCGATTTGGGAGGAAAGCTTAGAGCTCAGATCGACCAACACCATCGGACCTCTCCCTTTCATCACCTTCGTCTCTTCCTCTCCATCACCACTATCACCTTCCCTCTCACCATTCCTCCTCCGGTCTCACCACACCCCTCATCATTGACCACCTTCTTCCTCCTTTCCGGTGACCTAAACCAGAGAACCAAGAGAGAGAGTTTCAAGATGAGACCTTCACAGAACCAGAACCAGAGGCTCGACTGACAGTGTGTTTTAGCGCCCTGGAGTTGGAGAAATCAGAACCAGAACCATCACCTGCTTCTCTCTCAGATTCAGAGTGTCCAGTACCAGTTCCAGATCCTTCTTCATAAATTCCTTGAGCAGCAGTTCCTCGGCCGTTTCTGCGTCTAGATCGGCTATTACTTTCTGATAAAGAAATATACTTATATCAACAAGACAGAAGAGCACTGATATTCAAATGGGAAAAGTAGTTTGAATGAGTTTAGGACGGACCGAAGGTTTAAGATTCTGGTTGATCCCAATAATGATTTCCTAGTGATTATTTATGACTTCAAATCTTGATGGTCATATATATTTATATGAGTATCACTACTATTATTAAATTAATAATGATTTCCTAACTTCTTTTACCTTTTCTGCTGTCAATTACAGAACACATTGTTAGATCAAGCGTTTCACTCAAGAGGGGGGTGAATTGGGTGAAACTGAAATTTCTTTCGAAAATATAAAACTTTGACAAAAGAATTAAAATAGTAATGAGTAAGGAGAAATATCACCGAAGTATACACCGGGAGTTATACTGGTTCGGTCACAACCACTTTGACCTATGTCCAGTCCTCAGAGCTTCTCTGAGAATTTCACTATAGCTTCCAAGATTCAGTGGGTTCTTGGCACCTCAGTACAAGCAAGTTTCTTACACCTGGACACTCGCTCCCCCTTACAGGTTGTAATCCAATCCCAACTCAAGGTTCCACAACCTTAAGTTATCTCAATAACAAATATTGAGTTTGAATGAAATATCTCTCTCAAAGAGTAAATGATAATCATTGAAGCATATGAATACAAATTCAACGTGAAAACAGAGCAACGAACTTAATGATACGTTCGTATGGATGCTTGGTTGTTCTTCTCTGTTTGAAGTTTCCCATATATATAGGTATGTTGTTGATGACCGTTGGAACACTTCCTTTCATCCGTTGGTGAGTGCGCAGCCACTATTGACTTTTCAAGTTTTTGAAAAATATCCGTTGGCGGTGGTTGGCATTTGAACGTTTCTTTTGACTTTCATCTCTTGATATGATTTCTTCATTGTTTCTCTGTAAATATACTAAGAATGCTAATACAATGAAAGGTTAATCATATAGGAAACAATATAATGAGGATTTGAATGATTTCTAAATTTCTGGGTATGCTTACTCGAGTAGCTCCTCGAGTAACCCTTGAAGTTTACTCGAGTAGCTCCTCGAGTATCATCGTGAAATCATTGTTTATTTCAAATTCAATGAAGAGAAACAAAATTACTCGGGTAGTGCATGGAGTAAACTAAATTTCAAACCTTTTAGAATAGTTATTTACTCGGGTAGCTACTCCAGTAATGCTTCTGCAACTTCATAGATTACTGGGGTAACACCTCGAGTAATCCACTTAAAATCCTTTGATTACTCGATGCTCTACTCCAATAATGTTGGCAGGATTTCAAGGCCGAGAGTAATTACCTTGTTACTCGAATAGGGACTCGAGTAATGTATTCATTTTTGCATAGGTTACTCGGGTAGCTCCTCGAGTAACTGAGACTTCTGAACATGATTTACTCTGTTAATAACTTGAAGTTTACTTTGAAAAACTTTTGCATATACTGGGGTACATACTCGAGGAATCCATTTAAAATAAACCATAAGAACTCGAGGAAGATGAAATAAAGAAAATTCAAGTTAATCGGGTACTAACCTCAAGTTTTCATTCACCTTAGTCTGTTACTCGAGTAGCTCCTCGAGTAACATTGACAGTGGTACAAAGTGCCGAGAGCTTGACATTTTCAAATACACGGTTACTCGAGTAGCGCCTCGAGTATCATGGGAAAACTTGAAGTCAACTGGAAGTTTTCACAGCGTTACTCGAGTAGCGCCTGGAGTAACATTAGCAGTGGTACAAACTGCCGAGAAGTCCATATTTTCTGATATAAAGGTACTCGAGTAGCTCCTCGAGTATCATTGGAAAACTTGAAGGAAACTGGAAGTTTTCACATGGTTACTCGAGTAGCTCCTCGAGTAACATTAGCAGGCCGAGAGCAACCTTAAAATTTTACCTGGTTACTCGAGTAGCGCCTCGAGTAATGGTGGCAGGTAACTTGAAGTTTTCCTTGGTTACTTCAAGTTTTGGCTCATTACTCGAGTAGCGCCTCGAGTAATGCTTTAGAAGATTTGCTTCTGATCAAGTTCCTCAGCATTTTCTCTTGCCCAATCTTCACTACTTCCATGCTTACCTCAAGTAAAGCTTGTTCCTGTCATTACTTAGTTCAAGCTTGATTATTAACCATTTCATTTTCAAACTATTCCTTTGTTATCATCAAAACATGAGATCTAACATTCTCCCCCTTTTTGATGATGACAAAACTTGGTGATTTTGAACATGATTTTTCAAATTGGATTCTTAATTGAATATGTCTTATTAAGTTTAAATGCACCTTGTATACACAGCAATTTCATTAGTCCAAACATAATAGAACTTAAAATGAAATCATATAACTTAAACACACTTGCATTAAACTTAAAATTTCAAATTACAAGATAAAGTTCAAACTGAAATCAAAAGGCTCCCTAAAGTCCCATGTACACCCAAATACCCAAAATGAACTAGGACACATCCACAAAATCACTCTCAAGCTCTTCTCCCCCTTTTTGGCTTCATCAATCAAGTGGAGGGCTAGGAGGCTTGGCCATGGAAATTGGTGTTGCTGGAAGGACCATAGAATCATTTGATTCTAAAGAATCAAATGAGCTAGAGGGTACTGGATCAGGTAGATGAAGTGGAGGGATATGGATATCATCGCTGGGAAGAGAAGGTTGGAAGACAACCATAGTAGAGGTTTCTCCTTCCGGGGTGGTCTGAGTCTCAGGTGAAATCTCAACCTCAGGTGTATGCTTTTCAGGTGATGAAGAGGGAGATATCTCCTCAGTGTGAGTAGGAGAGGGAATTGGTTTAGAGGTGGTTTCAGGCTGTGGCTTTTAAGGTGAATCATCGATGATAATATGAGTGGTTTCGTGGGTATCAGGATCATCCACTGTGAATAAGATATCTTTCCCTTGGGGCTCAAGTGGATCAGAAACCAGAGGGGTAGATGGTTCAGCCTCAGTAGTAGGAATAGGAATGGAAATGTCTGAAGGAGGATTTACTGGAGGTGGTGGTGCAGAAGAGGAGAGACCGGTAGATGGTCCAGAACCCAAGGAATCCAAACGTGCCAGTATCAGTCTCAAAGTCTCTCCCTGGGCTTGTTGCTCTGCTAGCAGTTCCTCATGCCTTCGATCCATTCTTTCAACTAACTCTCCCATTTTTGTGTTCATGTGGGTTATGAGTTCTGCATTGGTGTTGGCTATGTCCACATGAAAGCCTTTGAGCATATTCTCCATAAAGTGCTGGAGAGTGGCATTCAGGAAAGATGGTGAAGATGTGGTAGTAGCTGGAGCCGATGACTGAGTGTCATCCATCCTACTGGTCTCTGCCTCAGTAGCCTTTCGCTTCTTCTTGGACCCAGACTCCAGTGGGCCTTTAAGAGGGATGTCGATGTTTAGTTTACCAATCTGATTCCTCCCCATTGGGGTCACCCTCTCAATTGGCTCCTTACTATCCAAGTACCATATTTTGTTCTCTTTCAGGATAAGAGACACAATTTGGGGATATGGCATTGGAGTAGTACCTTTTCCATCCACCTTATACCTTTTCATCTCTGAGAATATATACTCTCCCAGATCCTTTTGCTCTTTTAAGAGAAGTGAAGCAAACCATCTATAGTCCCTATCCGAGAAGTGGGTATAGTTGTTGGCTTTGTTTACTAGGGACCTAGAGTAAATGTACCAAAGGACCCTATGGTGATCACACATATCACTCGGTTTAAAGTTTAGGGGGCCAACTAACTCACCGGGCTTTAGGATAGTGAAAATTTGATTTGGCTCAAGCTCATAATATATATCATCAGGGGGGGTTCTCTATTCCTAACCACAAGTTGATTTTGGAAGGTGAAATCAAAATCTTTTGACCTCTCACAGTTGTGGTCATCTCTTCCTCTACTGAAGTTCGGTTAGGTTCATCTATTATTTCTAAGTTGCAATAGAAATGAGTGATTACCTTTGTGCAAAAAGGTAATCTTATTGACAACCAAGGCATAAAAGGCTCTAGATAAGGACTAAGATCGTGCTTCAATACCTCTTGAAGTAGCCTGAGATCCACATAGTGTGTCTTATACACTTTTCTTCTGGAGAATTGTGTCAGGTACTTGGGAGACTCCACCAATTTGCCCACATTGAATCCCTTTGGAGGGGCAGTGATTTCTGCTTCTGGAATCTTGGACTTCTTGGATGATTGACCTTTCTTCATTTGGTCAATGATCCCAGCCATTGCCTTAGCCACATTTTTGTCATATTTTGGCTTCTTGGGAGGTTTTGGAGTGAAAGAGGGTGTGGATGAGTCTGAGTGAGAAGGTGAGGGAGTTTTGACACCTTTGCTTCTTCCAGTAGATGTGCTCTTTTTAGACTGAGCCCTAGTCACAATAGGCTCTTTGATCACCACACCTTTGCCTTTAGGTTGTGGTTGAGGTTTAAGAGGAGTTTTGGCTTTTGGTCTTGGGATTAATTTTCTTCTCTTTGTTGGAGGAGGAGAAAGGAGATCAGGGTTTTGTTGTGAATCAGAGAAATTTGTGAAGTTGAGATTCTTGGTTCTAACCATCTTGAAACCCAGAAAATCAAGAATCACAGTGAAACAAGGTAACTATCGCGAGTTTAGGGCAGAAGGATTTTAAACAAAATAGGAAGTTTTTGGTCTTGAAACCAGTTGGGTTTTGATGGAAATGAGGCAAGGAATCGATTGGGAAAAGTTTTTGAAAGGGTGTATAGTGATTTACTCGAGGAGATTTTGTGGAAATGACCAAGTTTGCGCAAGATAAAGACCTAAATCCCGACTTTTCTCGAGGCCTTACTCGAGTAACATTCAAGTTTACTCGAGGCCTTCCTCGAGTGTTCATGCAGAAAAATTCAAAAAATAATTCATTTAAATTGCATACCTAGCATGAATAATATAGTAATTATCCATGAATGTTCCCTCGATCATTCATAATCCATTTGATTCAGATTTGAGTCATTATTCAACACTTTGAGAATCTGAACTCCGACATTACTCGAGGTCTTCCTTGAGTAAGCTTCAAGTTTACTCGAGGCCTGCCTCGAGTAAATAGCTTTACAACTTCTGACTCTTCATTTCTTTGAAAACTGGACCGTTATGTTTGAAAATTAAGTAACTTGATCCGTTACTTTCAGTTTTGGGGGCCATTACTCGAGTACATACTCGAGTAAAGTGCTTCTTTACTTCAAGTTGCTCCTCGGGTATTGCTTTTCTGTCACACATTACTTCAAGTTGGTACTCCAGTAAATGTGTCCTCTGATCACCTCTGTTTTTGTTTCTCAAAACAGAATTTCAACCTTCCTGCAAAACACATTTCTATATACTCCGATGCTTAAGTTAGTGATCATCAAAACATTATTAAATGACTTCATCTAATATTATGAAATGCTTAAATTTCTTATAACTCATTGGGATTTACCATTCCCAATTCTCTTCTAATGAATAGAAATTGATCTTTTGCAAGGGGTTTTGTGAAGATATCAGCTAGTTGAAGATGAGTAGGAATGAATATCACTTTCACATCCTTCTTTTGAACATGATCTCTAATGAAGTGATGCCTGACATCGATATGCTTGGTTCTAGAGTGTTGAACTGGATTCTTTGCTAAGCTTATTGTACTTGTATTATCACAATAGATTGGTATTTCTTTGAGGTAAATACCAAGATCTTGTAGTTGTTGTTTTAACCATATCACTTGTGCACAACAACTTGAGACTGCAACATATTCGGCTTCTGTTGACGAAAGAGACACTGTACTTTGTTTCTTGCTGAACCACGAGACAAGAGATCCTCCAAGAAATTGTCCTTGTCCACTGGTGCTCTTTCTGTCTGTCTTGTATCCTCCATGATCAGAATCAGAATAAGCGATTAAATATTCACTTCTTCCTTTGGGATACCACAGACCTAATTCTGGTGTATCAGCAAGGTATCTAAAGATTCGTTTGACCGTTTCAGCATGTGATTCCTTTGGAGCTGATTGATATCTTGCACATATGCCAACACTAAATTGGATGTCTGGTCTACTTGCCGTGAGATAGAGTAATGATCCAATCATTCCTCTATATTTTGTGATATTGTAGTCTTTCCCTTTGACGTCAGCATCAAGCAACGTTGTTGAACTCATAGGCGTGTCTGAGCCATTTGCTTCATCCATTCCATACTTCTTCAATAGCTCTTTTAAATACTTTGTTTGAGATATGAAGATTCCATTCTTTCTTTGTTTGATTTGCAAACCAAGAAAGAAATTCAATTCTCACATCATTGACATCTCAAACTCTCCCTGCATTATCTCAAAAAATTCTTTACATAGAGATTCATTAGTAGCACCGAAAACAATATCATCAACATATATTTGAACAATTAAAATATCATCACGTTTTCGATTTACAAATAATGTTGTATCAACTTTTCCCCGTACAAAACCTTGATCAATGAGAAACTTACTAAGCCTTTCATACCAGGCTCTAGGAGCTTGTTTTAAACCATACAAAGCCTTTTTAAGTTTGAAAACATGCTCCGGTTTAGTGACATCCTCAAATCCTGGAGGTTGTTCTACATACACTTCTTCCATGATGTAAACATTTAGAAAAGCACTCTTAACATCCATTTGATAGAGTTTGAATCCTTTGATGCATGCAAAGGCTAAGAGTACATGTATAGCTTCCAATCTAGCCACTGGAGCATACGTTTCCTCATAATCACACTACTACAAAAAAGTAATACTGTGGCGCTTATAATTGCATTAACTGTGGCGCTAGAGAAGTGCCACATATCTTGACGCCACTAAAAAAAGCTGTGGCGCTTGGAAGCGCCACAACATTTTAAATTTTCTTTTTAAAAAAAATACCCTCCTGTAGCGCTTATTTGAGGAAGTGCCACAGGAGGGGGACCTCCTGTGGTGCTTGCTTGAGCAAGCGCCACAGTAGGGGGGTCCTACTGTGGCGCTTGCTGACGCAAGCGCCACAGGAGGCCCCCCTCCTATGGCGCTTCCTCAAGCAAGCGCCACAGCAGGGTCCCTTTTTTTTTCTTTTCTTCTTCTTCTTCTTCTTCTTTTTTTTTCCTGTGACCCTTTTTTATGCTTCCTGATTGTGAAGTTTTATATAAAATGAGTGGCTTTCGTGTTTATCATCTCCACAAATTGTCAATCTTTCTATTTTATATTTAAACCTATTTTATATATATATATATATATATATATATATATATATATATATATATATATATATATATATTTTCACATTTAAAATTCAAGTTCCATCCCCAACAATAATGTTCTTACATTAATACTCTCCAAAGCTAACATAAAAAATATCACAATACAAGAACTTGATATGTGAACACAGTACATCAACAACTAATTAAGTAAATTAAAATATTACTAAAAAACGCAAGCTTGTCGGCAAAAAAATTTAAACAAAGCAAAAAGGCAAACGAAACAAACTAGGTTTTCATTCTTTCCTATTAAATTAGGAACAAAAAGGCAAACGTTATATTACGGTTTATCTTGACTAAAAAAAAATTTAAACAAAGCAAGCTAGAATGAAATAGTCTTCTTCTTACAAATCTATTAATTGACCAGCGCAGGGAGTGTGATACCACATTGGTGATGCTAGCTTGAGTGACGAGTGAGCGTGTGGGTGTGTTTTTTAGTGTGAAGATGAGAGGAAATGGAGGGAGGGGGCCGACGGATCCACTAAGAAGATGAGAAAGGGAAAGTAGTTTAATAGAGGAGAGAGTAGTTAAATAATTAAAGTGGAGTAGTAGTCAAAAAGAGAAGGAATGGGGGGCGGACACAGGACCACTACGTGGGAAATGAAATAATTAAGAGATACACTATAAATTTGAATTTTGTTTTAAAAAAATGGGCAAGTGTGGCGCCTAAATAATTAGGCGCCACACATTGCCTTTTGTTCAGCTGTGGCGCCTAAGCATTAGGCGCCACAGCTGATCTTGAAATGGACATGGGTGGCGCCTATTTATTTAGGCGCCACACATGTCTATTTTAAAAAAAAAAAAAATAATGCTGCAGCTGTGGCGCTTGGTGGGTTAGGCGCCACAGCTGCTTTCAAGGCCTTTTCTACGCAGGCGCCACACTAGGCCTCCTCAATTGTGTCACTTAATCTATTAGGCGCCACAGCTGGTACTCAAAATTAAAAAAAAATTATAAAGGTAAAAAAAAAAAAAAAGAGAAGCTGTGGCACTTGTTTAAAGAAGTGCCACAAAATGTGCGCCACCTTTTACCCTTTTTGTAGTAGTGTCAATTCCTTCTTCCTGATTATAGCCTTTGGACACCAATCTTGCCTTGTTTCTGACAATAATTGCAGATTCATCGAGTTTGTTTTTGAATACCCATTTAGTACCAATGATCGTATGATCTTTGGGTCGGGGTACCAAATCCCAAACTTGATTCCTTTCAAATTGATTTAGTTCTTCTTGCATTGCTATGACCCAATCATTGTTTGATAGGGCTTCATCAATGTTAGAAGGTTCAATCTCAGAAATAAATGCAGAAAAGCTTACTTCATTGAAAACTCTATTTCTGGTTTTGATTCCTTTATTCACATCTCCTATGACTTGATCTAAGGGATGACTTCTATTGTATTTCCAGGCTTTAGGTTGACCTAGAGATTGCTCTTCTTCCTTAGTTTCATTAACCTCTGGAATAAGAGACTTAGAAATAGATTGACCATTTTCTTGATTTAAAACAACTTCCTGTTCTTCATCAATGGTTTTGTCAGAGGATTCAAATTCATTAAATACAACATGAATTGATTCTTCAACAACACAAGTTCTTTTATTGAAAATTCTATATGCTTTACTTCGGTTAGAATAACCTAGGAAAATTCCTTCATCAGTTTTAGAATCAAATTTTCCTAAGTTATCTTTACCATTATTATGAATGAAACACTTATAACCAAAGATGTGTAGATGAGCAATGTTTGGCTTTCTTCCTTTGTATAGTTCATATGATGTCTTTCCAAGTTTTGTTCTGATATATGCTCTGTTTGAAACATAGCATGCTGTACTCATAGCATCAGCCCAAAACACTTGAGATACATTCTTTTCATTTAGCAATGATCTAGCCATCTCTGTGAGCACTCTATTCTTACGTTCCACAACTCCATTTTGTTGAGGCGTCCTTGGAGCAGAGAAATTGTGATCAATGCCATTAGTATCACAGTATTCTTCAAAGGCTTGATTTTCAAATTCTCCACCATGATCAGTCCTAATACCTGCAATAGACATACCTTTCTCATTTTGCACTTTCTTGGCAAAAACAATAAATTCTTCAAAGGTTTCATCTTTTGATGATAGAAAAATAACCCATGTAAATCTTGAGAAATCATCAACAATGACCAATGAATATAGATTGCCACCAAGACTCTTTACTCTTGCTGGACCAACTAAATCCATATGCAACAATTGTAATGGTCTATTTGTTGAAATTTTATTTTTCAATTTAAAAGATGATTTAGTTTGTTTACCCTTTTGACATGCATCACAAATCAAATCATTTTTGAAATTTACTTTGGGTAAACCAAGGACTAAATCCTTTTTGAGTAATTTGCCTAGTTGATGCATATTGACATGAGCCAATCTTTTATGCCATAGCCAACTTTCATCGACATTACTCAGAAAACAGTTTTCAGATTCATTTCTACTAATATCTAAGGTATAGCAGTTACCTTCCCTTTTTGCTCTAAGCTTAGCCTTGATATTCTTCTTATCAAGTAGTAAGTTTTTCTTGTTGATAATTAGACATTCCTCTAAATCAAATATTATCCAGTTGTCTTTATTTGCACTTTGACTTACGCTCAGCAAATTATGACACAAGCCTTCAACGTAATATACATCTTTGATTTGTATGCCTTTGTCATTTTTGATTTCACCAATTCCTGCTATTTTTCCGGATTGATTTCCTCCAAATTTTACCTTTCCTCTTTCCTTAGGTTGCAATGTGGTAAAACTTTCGAAATCTCCGGTCATATGTCTAGAGCATCCACTGTCTATGAACCACTTGTTATTTTTGGATGCTTTAAGACATACCTGCAATCAAATGACTAAGTCTTAAGTACCCACTTCTTTTTGGGTCCTTTTGGGTTAGTATAAATGATTTTCTGAACATATGTGCCTTTAGGTACCCATTTGTAGGTTCCTATTGTTCTTTTCTTCTTATGAATGCATGAAGAAGTATGATGTCCTTTTCTATTACAGTAGTTACAAAATGCAAAAGGATTTGATGTATGCACAGAATGCTGAAAATAATTTAAGTAAGATTTACCTTCTGCTTTCTTTCTACCTTTCCTTTTATCTAACTTTGGATCATATCCAATTCCAGATCGATCATTTACAAATCGTTGAGCTTTCAAAATAACATTTAACATCTCACTTCCTTGTGTAAATTTTTCAAGAGTTTTTGTGAGATCAATGTTTTTCCTTTTCAGAGATAAACAGTTTTCACAATCCGTTTCTTTAGTTTCAAGAGCTTTGTTTTTCTTTTTAACAACAATCAATTCTTTAACTACTTTGATGAATTCAGAATGTAAAGCATTATATTCGGAAAGTAATTCATCATAGGTAGGTTCAGAATCATTTACCTCTTCTTCTGTTTCTTCTTGAGCAACAAGACATATATTAGCTACCTCTTCCTCATCGCTTTCTTCGTCTGAGGAGCTGTCACCCCATATAGCAGATACAAAGGCTTTCTTTTTGTTGAAGAATTTACCTTTTCTCTTTTCTTTGCTCTTTTGATTCAAATCTGGACATTCTGACTTGATATGTCCTGGTTTTCCACATTCATAGCAAATTATATGATCTTTGCTACTATTTCCTCCTTTCTGAAAATGTTTGAATCCTTGACCTTTCTTGTAGAACTTTCTAAATCGTTTTATGATTAGACCCATTTCGTCATCGTCGAACTCTTCATCCTCATCCTGATTTTCTTCTTTTGCTTTTAGAGCTAGACCTTTCTTTTTCTTGTCGCCAATGTCATCTAGTTCTCTTTTGAATTTTAATTTGCTTTCATATTCAGAAAGACTTCCAAATAGAGAAGCAACTGATCTCATTGATTCTCCCTTTGCTTCTTCTATTGCAGTAACTTTTGCTTCCCACTCTTTAGAAAGAATATTCAAAATCTTTCGTACTTGGGTGTGCTGATCATAGACTTTTCCAAGAGCTGCAAGTTGATTAACAAGATGAGTATATCTAAGTTCGAATTCAGAAATTGACTCACCTGATTTCATTCGAAGTAAATCAAATTCGGTGACCAAGGTGTTGATTCGATTCTCCTTTATTCCCAAAGTTCCCTCATGAGCTATTTCTAGAGCTTCCCACATTTGCTTTGCTGTTGGGAGTGTGCAAATTCTGAAATATTCACTTTGACTCAAAGCGCTTTGCAACATCAGAATTGCTTTGCTATTGAGAGTGATAAGTTTCTTGTCATTCTCATCATATTCCGCTGGCGTCTTTGGAATTTTCTGAGAATCTACAACTTTCGTAGGTTGATAATTTCCACTCTCAATTAAATTCCATAGCCCATATTCAGTAGCCATCACGAACACTCTAAACTTAGCTTTCCAGAAAGAAAAGTGTTCTCCATTGAAACCAGGGGGTCTAGTGATAGATGCTCCGTCGGGAAGAATTCCTTCACCCATGCTTGCCATTGGATCCTTCTTAGGCTGTTAAACCTTAACAAGAAGACCTACGCTCTGATACCAAATGTTAGATTAAGCGTTTCACTCAAGAGGGGGAGTGAATTGGGTGAAACTGAAATTTCTTTCGAAAATATAAAACTTTGACAAAAGAATTAAAACAGTAATGAGTAAGGAGAAATATCACCGAAGTGTACACCGGGAGCTATACTGGTTCGGTCACAACCACTTTGACCTACGTCCAGTCCTCAGAGCTTCTCTGAGAATTTCACTATAGCTTCCAAGATTCAGTGGGTTCTTGGCACCTCAGTACAAGCAAGTTCCTTACACCTGGACACTCGCTCCCCCTTACAGGTTGTAATCCAATCCCAACTCAAGGTTCCACAACCTTAAGTTATCTCAATAACAAATATTGAGTTTGAATGAAATATCTCTCTCAAAGAGTAAATGATAATCATTGAAGCATATGAATACAAATTCAACGTGAAAACAGAGCAACGAACTTAATGATACGTTCGTATGGATGCTTGGTTGTTCTTCTCTGTTTGAAGGTTCCCATATATATAGGTATGTTGTTGATGACCGTTGGAACACTTCCTTTCGTCCGTTGGTGAGTGCGCAGCCACTATTGACTTTTCAAGTTTTTGAAAAATATCCGTTGGCGGTGGTTGGCATTTGAACGTTTCTTTTGACTTTCATCTCTTGATATGATTTCTTCATTGTTTCTCTGTAAATATACTAAGAATGCTAATACAATGAAAGGTTAATCATATAGGAAACAATATAATGAGGATTTGAATGATTTCTAAATTTCTGGGTATGCTTACTCAAGTAGCTCCTCGAGTAACCCTTGAAGTTTACTCGAGTAGCTCCTCGAGTATCATCGTGAAATCATTGTTTATTTCAAATTCAATGAAGAGAAACAAAATTACTCGGGTAGTGCATGGAGTAAACTAAATTTCAAACCTTTTAGAATAGTTATTTACTCGGGTAGCTACTCCAGTAATGCTTCTGCAACTTCATAGATTACTGGGGTAACACCTCGAGTAATCCACTTAAAATCCTTTGATTACTCGATGCTCTACTCCAATAATGTTGGCAGGATTTCAAGGCCGAGAGTAATTACCTTGTTACTCGAATAGGGAATCGAGTAATGTATTCATTTTTGCATAGGTTACTCGGGTAGCTCCTCGAGTAACTGAGACTTCTGAACATGATTTACTCTGGTAATAACTTGAAGTTTACTTTGAAAAACTTTTGCATATACTGGGGTACATACTCGAGGAATCCATTTAAAATAAACCATAAGAACTCGAGGAAGATGAAATAAAGAAAATTCAAGTTAATCGGATACTAACCTCAAGTTTTCATTCACCTTAGTCTGTTACTCGAGTAGCTCCTCGAGTAACATTGGCAGTGGTACAAAGTGCTGAGAGCTTGACATTTTCAAATACACGGTTACTCGAGTAGCGCCTCGAGTATCATGGGAAAACTTGAAGTCAACTGGAAGTTTTCACAGCGTTACTCGAGTAGCGCCTCGAGTAACATTAGCAGTGGTACAAACTGCCGAGAAGTTCATATTTTCTGATATAAAGGTACTCGAGTAGCTCCTCGAGTATCATTGGAAAACTTGAAGGAAACTGGAAGTTTTCACATGGTTACTCGAGTAGCTCCTCGAGTAACATTAGCAGGCCGAGAGCAACCTTAAAATTTTACCTGGTTACTCGAGTAGCGCCTCGAGTAATGGTGGCAGGTAACTGGAAGTTTTCCTTGGTTACTTCAAGTTTTGGCTCATTACTCGAGTAGCGCCTCGAGTAATGCTTTAGAAGATTTGCTTCTGATCAAGTTCCTCAGCATTTTCTCTTGCCCAATCTTCACTACTTCCATGCTTACCTCAAGTAAAGCTTGTTCCTGTCATTACTTAGTTCAAGCTTGATTATTAACCATTTCATTTTCAAACTATTCCTTTGTTATCATCAAAACATGAGATCTAACACACATGACCAAAGGAAGAGCTTGGAAAGCTTCCCTGTGTCCTCAATTCTTAATACCACAGGAAGTAATGTACACGTCTATCTGTGACTACAATTAAGCAAAATATTTAAGAGAACATTACATAGCTATGAGAACTTCATTCTCTAAGACAATTCTAGTAGCAAACAAAATCTTCCTATGAAGTGAAAGTTTTAATGTAGAAGCTTTCAAATTCTTTTAAATGTCAGCAAAAGAAAAAGTAAACGAACCAGAAAGAAATTTAACCAGCTTAAGGATGCAGGACATCATCTAA
Organism: Inga leiocalycina; assembly: GCA_963242795.1. Taxonomy (NCBI): domain Eukaryota; kingdom Viridiplantae; phylum Streptophyta; class Magnoliopsida; order Fabales; family Fabaceae; genus Inga; species Inga leiocalycina. Next base: position 21,358,038 of record OY725324.1, read on the forward strand.
ACTAAATCACTTGAAGTAAATGACAATAAATCTAGTTAGTTGTGCTAAACAAGATATCTCAAAAAGGCTGGTTCCAATTTGAGAAAATTTTAGAATGACCACTAATATAGATGCACAAGATACATTTAAAAAAGATAAAAGAAACAGCTTAATGAAGATTGTCTGCTACATGTTAAAACACACCTGTATTCCTTCAGATAGCTCAAGTTCTTCAGTTGGACTAAGAAGTTTAGCAGTGCTAGTTGTTTCTCTTAAAGATCTCAATGGATCCGTATGGTCTACTTCTTGCATGGCAGTACGTTTTTTACGGTTGGAAGAGCTAGACTTGAAAGATAAAATGTTTGTGGAAGCCCTCTCAGCTGCCCTGGCTCTTCTAGCTTTCCGTTCAGTTTGGCGCTTTGACCTTACCGCTATGTTGCCAAAAAGCTGTTCTTCCAGAGACTCAAGTTCCTCATTTGTCGGCTCCACATCATCAGACTCCTCCTCGTTATTATTTATGCTACCATCTCGCATTGTCTCTGCTTCAGTGCCCAAGGATCTTCCCACTAGACCACCTTCTGCTTCCATACGTTGAACCCATTTAAGGAGTAAATTGTCAGGTTTGGAAGAAATAGACGATTTATACTCCAATTCTACTGGGGACTTGTTTTTGGCTAGCATAACTGCATCCTTTGCAACCTTCAAAGCTGCTTTAGCAAGGGCAACAAATTCAGAAGCAGCAGCAGCTACTACAGCCTCTTCACTAGTAATAAGAGATTCTGTAACTAAAGTTGCTTTAAAGCTTGCCTGTTTATTAGCATAAAACTAATTAGGTGCTGGAAAGTTAGATATATTTTAAACATTTTGCATGACTTAAAATCTTTGGAAATACTCCATAAATAAAAATTTGGTCGCAACTCACAAATTAAATATCATCTCTTATGGATATGAAGAAACCAGAAAAGTTTACATTTCATAACATTGGTTAACACAAATCAAAATGAAGAGCAATTGATAAAGCCAGAGAAATTCTATTTATCAAGAAACCAGAAAAGTTTACATTTCATAACACTGGTTAACACAAATCAAAATGAAGAGCAATTGAGAAATCCAGAGAAATTCTATTTATTGAGAAATCAAGCAACTAGTGAAATTCAATTGCATATGTCCTAAAAAGAAAATAATAAAACTGGTGCTTATGTTTCTCAACATTATTAGAGTTTAGTTCTAATGGAACAGCACACAAGACAGAACCAATCATAGTATATCAAGCTGCACTTCGAGATCATTAGGTGTGCGAACTGGTTTGTCCATTAAAACCCTTAAATGCACACTACTAGGAATACATCACTTTCAACATATGTAACATTGTGTATTGATCAAACAATCATGAAAAAGTAATAACTATGTCAAAATATAATTGTGTAATCTAACCTCTGTGGGCGGACCCGTTGTACCAATATATGTCCATGGTCTGTTTGTAGTGACTGAATCAGAATATATATAAATAGATATTGCCTTGAGGGTGTTAGAGATTTTCACATTTTATTTTGTATTTGGTCTTGCTTTCTTAAATATTTTAAAAAATTATACATAATATATATATATATATTCGGGATCGGGAAAAAGTCGAGATCGAGAAATCCCATTCCCGATCCCGAATTTTTCCCGTCCAGCTCGGGATCGAGACGGGAAGACCGGGATGGCAAAAAGTTGCACACCCTTAACATAAGTCACTTTAACTAATTCAGTATAATAAAAAAAATGACAGTTAACTTATTAAATTGATCTTAAACTAAAATATTTTTTTAACTTTATCCACATTAAATGAGATTTTATAAAAGAGAGAAAAATATAATAAGTCACATTTAATCATTAATTATAGGCGTGGATTGATAAATAAATATTAATTTCTTTTAAAGTAACTTATTATAAACTTAAGCATGCTTCTAGAAAGTGATTTATGTTGTAGATTAGGGAATGTAGTATTAAAAAAAAAAATCTCTTATTCGTCCTGAATATCAGCTTCTTTGGTTACATTGAGGAAATTTTGGTTTATTGCGAACTAAAGATTAGGGTTAAGGTTCATTTTTATCTCGGAAAATATCAAAAAATTTCAATTTTGCCCCGAAATTGTTTTTTTGGAATAATGTCATCCTGAAAGTTTCCAAATTGTAGTAATTTCACTCTGGCCATTATCTAGGTTGAGTTGGACAATTAGTTGACTAAATATACTGAAGATAGAGGAGGAGTTAAGTTCACTAAAAAGTAATGAAGAAAAAGATTCAATTATTGAATTCAAGACACAATGAGCAAGATTATCGAGAACGAGTCTACTAACGACCCTTCACCAGTGTACCCTAGAGACAACGAGATAAGTAGGTATTTCTTTAATTTTTTCTTCATTGCACAAGATGTTTTCACCTCTTTAATTTTCGCCAATCATTCAAATGAGGCACATTTTTTTTAAAAAAATTCCTTATTTATAAATCTAACTTTAAAAAAAATGAAATGGATGAATCATGGACTTAACATATAAGCATATTTAGCCAACTAATGGGTATACTTAACTTGAATAATAGCTTAGGTGAAATTGTTATGATTTGAAAACTTCTAAGGTAATAGCTTTTGAGTGAAAACTTTCAATGCAACTTTTCACCTAAACCCAAAACAAAAATGATATGAATGTCATGTACAGTGTTAGCTTAGTATATTTAGTTATCTAGTGGCTACACTTAATTTGGATAATGGATGATATGAAATTGTTATAATTTGGAAACTTTTAGGGCTTGATTGGTATGAAGTGAGAGGAGGAAAAGTGAGCGAGGGGAAAAATTTTGAGTTTGATTTAAAAAAAATGGGAGAATTAGGGTTAAAAGTTTTTAATAAAATTTTATTACTTTTTATCTTACATATTCTCTTTATTAAAATTTTGTAACCCTACTTCTCCAATTTTTTCAAATTCAACTCAAAAACATTTCCTCTCCCTTCCACTTTCCTCTAAATCTCTCGTACCAAACACACAAGGTGACATTGCCACAAAAAAAAATAAAAGTAAAATACTTTACAAGTAGATCCGGGAAATCGGGCTAACCCGTTTAGGCCCTAGGCCGTCAAAGGGCCTTACTTATGACTTAGAGCCTCCAGAAGGAGGCATGCCTAAATAGGCCAAGGCCGGTGCGCGTTTAACCCGTTTATTTTTGAAAAAATAAATTTGTATATTATTACACCGCACGGTCATATATGATATGTATATGAATTTAATTTGGGTGGATTATCATTTTTTCCTGGCACAACAAATTCTCTTATTCTTCACCACTTCATCTTCAATATCTTTACTACCAAACAGAGTTTATAACTTGAGATAAATTGTAATTCCTAAGCTTACCTAATTTAACCTCTTCAAAATATTGTTTAGCATTTAGTTATTAATTATGACTTTATCTAGTTATTTATTTGATTGTGGTTGTGGATATTAATTTTTGACTTTTTAAACTTAATGTTTGTATTTTGTTAAACATTGATAATTGTTGATGTTTTAAGTTAAATTTGATAATATTTTTGCTTTAAATTAAGTATTTTAGTTTTCAAGAATATAAAAAAATGAAAAAGCGACAAAAGGGCCTAAAGCCCATAGGCTGGCCTGTGGCCTTTTTTGGAGTCGGCTCCGACTTGTTTTCCTAGCTATACTTGCAAGGCAAAATTAAGAGTTTTTCTGTTTTTTTTTTTTTTGGCATCTTCCGGACAAAAATGTACCTTGACGCATGGGTCAATGTCATGTACCTTGTGTTTTGTTTCAAGCAGCTCTTCATTTCAAATTTGAACATTAACGATTAGATTGACGTATAATGGCGTTTGATATGGAAAGTTAAAAAAATGAGTATTTTATAAAAAATAAATAAAAATCCATATTTCAATACTCGCTATTAATTTGATAGTTAATACTTTTTGATTAATCGGAAAATCCAAATCTTGATTTCAAATGGAGTTTATTTTTTCTCGACTTTCATGAGAATGAAAAACTCAACCAAAAACTTGTTTTACGTAAGTCTTTTTGACCTTTTTTTTTGCCTTTGTTTCTAATACTTTAGAGGGAGAATATCAGTAACATCACACTGAAAGTAGCTTAATCTAAAATCAGTCCAAATAAATTTTGAAATTACAGTATAGTATTAATTGACCGAATTAAAATTGTCTTTCCTTCTTTTTTTTTAAAAAGTCAACTCATTGTTGGAGCCTCACCACCGGCCACCAAAAAATAAATGTTCCAACAAGTAAGACGGCCAATCATGACTCTCAAAGAAAAAAAAAAACTTTATACTTTTTAGTTGCTTAGTTTTAATTCATGGCCAATAATGTAAATTTTTTAGTTCATTGTATTTTTTGTCCTAATATTTTCTCTTTAGATTCAAATAGCTCCCTACACTCAATTTAATTGCAGTTTAACTATATTCAATTACATTCTAACTACTTAATTACACTATCACTTATGACATGGTGGCATGAACACTAAGATCACGAATTTAATCATACTTAGAACCCCAAATCGTGTGTCCGCTATTATAATTAAAAGATAAAATCGATTTGTCAACTTTACTAGGGCTTGTTTGGTCTCAGGGGAGGGGAGGGAAAGTGGGCAGAGGGAAAATTTCTTTGAGTTGAATTTAAAAAAATTAGAGAAATGGGGTTAAAATTTTTTGATTAATTTTTCTTACTCTTTTATCTTTTATATTCTCTTTATTAAAATTTTATTACCCCACTTCTTCAATCTTTTAAAATTCAACTCATAAAAATTTTCTCTCCCCTCCAAATCCCTCACACCAAACAGACTCTAAGGGAAATAAGAGCCTGTCTGATTTAATTCTTTCAGAAGCATTTTCTTTTGTGAAACCAAAGAAAAAAAAAACCTTCTTTGAAAATATGTTTCTATTTAAAAACATAAACAAATTGAAATTTTTCCTGGAAAACAGAAAAAGGACCATCTTTTTTATGTTTTGTTCTATAATTTTACAGAAGAGGTGAATAATATATTTTCATTTATGGTAATTGTCCTAATAAAGCAAACTATATTTTCACCATTTACTTAATCATTTTGGCTATATTTTTCGAAATAAAGATTCAAACATTTTTTTTTTCAAAATAACGATTCAACCGGATTTTTTTTTGTTTCAAAATAATGTTACAATCTAGAGTTTTGTGGCAAGACGTTCTCAGTATCTTTTTTTCTTTCTTATCAATTTGTTCTGGATCAACTAGTCCAAAGTCTATGTTCTTTTTCTTTTTACCCATACTTATGTTGTAATTTAGATTCCTTTTACCTTTTACATAAATATTGTCTTTTTATCAAAAAGCTAATTTTTTTTTCTAAAATTTGTTCTGAAAAATTACTGTAAAGAACTATTTTAAAATATAAAAACAAAAAATAGAATCAATTAAGGCCTTTATTTTTCTTAACTCAACCATCGTTTAATAGTCAATTGCATTTTGACAAAAGGATTGGCACATGAAGAAATGAAGGCAGAAGCTTCCAAGGCTGGCCAGCCAGTTCCATTCTGAGAAAAAAAATACACAAAGCAAGATCATATAACAAACATTATTAATCTAACGTATAAATAAAAAATCACATAAAAAGTGCATAAAATTACAAATTGAAAATTCTGCTTTTTATAAAATAAAAAAAAAATCAGGGCCCATTTATTCAAAACTCAAACACCAAAATACGTGCAATAGTCATTATAAATTGCAGTCCGACAAATTGGAGTTCTACCACAAGATTCCCTCCAATATTTTGTTAATATATTTCATCTCGAAAGATAACCACTTTCAATCCTTCGAAGAAAACAGTCAAAACGCAAGAGTTTACATTATGGACTACAGCTAGAACAAATACAAAGATATGCAAGTGGTACCAACAAATGTTGGTCCGATTGGTAAGAAGTTAGCTCATTAAAAGTAACTATGTAACAAAACCTTGTTGAGGACCCAACTTACCTAAACTTTCTCTTAAAAATAAAAAAGATTGCAGGTGGTGAATATCACCTCCACAAAGAATAACAGAAACATGTGTTGAAAAGAAAAAAAAGAGGTCATATTATCGTAGTTCAATCATGGCATAAATAGTACATCCGGTCATTAATATAAGAGTTAGTTGAAGATTGAATTTAGTCTTAAATATAAGACCTCAGTTCACTCTATCTCTCACATTTATATTTTTTCCTAAAATATCCATATTGGTTATTCACATTAAGAAGTTTCTATTTAAGGGCAGTTACGATGAAAGATATTATTTTAGAAAAATCAATATATATTTATTATAAATAACTAACATATATAATTAATTTCCTTACTCTACCTAAATTAGTCAACTACCTCTTATATCAAGAACTAGAGGTAATAATTGGCAAGGTTAGATCCTAAATGCCACAACCTCAATAACTAATGTGATAAACATAGTACAGTGCTCTGAATATATGTCCTTTTATTTTTTTGAAAGTTTTCTTGGCTTTCTCAAATTACAAGCTCGTCAGAACAGAATGTACATACATCTTGCCCGATGTACATATTCATAGCTAGAGCTGGTAATTAGGGTCGGGCCCGCCAGCTAGCAAAAAAAAATGGGGGGGGGGGTTTCAGGCCGCTGAAGTGGCGGCCTGTTTAAACTCAGGCTAAACGAGCTAAGGCCACCGGCCTACACTATATTTTTTATTTTTTGAGTTTTTTCTCCTTAAATGCCCTTAGTCTCCCTTATCTCCTTTTCTTTGATGATGCGTTTAATTAATTCCTCATATTTTTTTATTTGACACTTATTTTCATATTATATTTATTTATTCTACTATTATTAAATTTAAAAGAGATGTGTTTATATAGTTTTGTGATGTGAATAGATGAAAAAAAAAAGGAAAGTAAGAATGAAATTGACTTCATAACATAAATGTATAAAAGAAAAGAAGTGTGATATGAGTGGGTGAAAGAGAAAGAGAGTAAACATTTTTTTTTAAAAAAGTGAAATTTAAAAAAAATGGCGGCCTGGCAGGCCGCCTAAACGGGCTTTGCTAGCCCGCGAGGGGGGCAAGCTGATGCACCTCAGCCTGTAGCCCGCGCGAGCTAGCCTGCATTACCACCTCTATTCATAGCCAAGGAGGAGATCTCAAGGCTCAAGTCTAAATAAATGTTTTATAAATTGAAAGCACAGTGACAATGATAGTGATAGATAGATTGATGAACTTTGTCTTCTCCACATGACTGATTTCAATGCTAGTACAGAGGTTGCATATGGGAGTATAAATAGCCAAAAAAACAAAAACTTCGTAGGAACTGTTGCAGCAAACAATGGAAGAAACTTTCCCAATTTCACATACTCATTGCATTTCTAGGTTTGATAGATTGATGTTCATCCTCCTCCTCCTCCTCCTCACATTTGTGTTCAGTGCCTGTTAGGTTTATAGCTTTGGATGGTGAAGGCTCCATCTGCTCATCAAATGAATCATTATATATCAAATAAACAGCTATTTTCTTCAAAGTGAATCCATTCCCAAAAGCCACTTTCACCTCCACTTGGTCATCAGATTCTAGATTTGATATGATTTCTTTCGTCTCTGCTTCTTTCAAGGATTTTAGTTCATCTTTTGTGTAGAGCAAAGTGGTTGTCTTTGTATAATTTACAATCGTTAGAGAAATTATACAAGATTCACGTGCCTTTTCATCCAAATCACACAAGGGGATATATACAAAACAAATAGTCATCCCTTTTAAATGCTCACGAACATTAACTAGAGGCACCTTAAATTTTATCGAAGCTCCTTCGTGCTTGAAAGTTAGCCAATAGGGAAAATTGTCACCAGGGAGTATGCAATCATCATCACTATACTTTGTAAGATTTAATCCCTGCACAACAACATAAACACAACCTCTAATATAACTATATAAGGAAGATGGAAATCTTTTCAGGAAAAAAAGAGTCCAATTAGAGATAGAGAGAGAAAGAACCTGTGAAATCCTTTCTGAAAGAGTATGAAAGACTTGAGAAATATTTCCAATTTGAATTAAAAGATGTCCCAAGCAATTTTCAAGCCTCAAGATGTCCATACAATTTGTGTCACACAAAGAATCCAATCCATCTGGCAACAAAAGACATTGTTGCTCTTGCACAGTACTACGGATTATTGATGAAGGACCATGGGCACTATTTGGCATATCGCACAAAATTGACAATGGCATGCTCTCATGTGTTGGAACAAAAGGTAGTGAATTATTTGTTGGTAATATCCAAGATCGGTAGAGAGAAGGAATCACATGATGTGATAATCCTTCATGACCACAAACAGATAGATATAAAATGCTTCTTAATCTCACTAAAGAAAAGGGCCCTTGTTTTATTGTGGGAGCAATTAAAGTTGTCAACGATTCCATTTGCTCTATGTCCTCATCTAGCTTTTCAATATTCATACAACAAAAAAGAATGAGAGTTTTTAAGCATTTTAATCTATAAATGCTTCTTGGGAGATCACGAAGGCCAACACAATCCTCCAAATCTAGTAGAAGAAGTTTATCAAGAAGCCCAATAGAATGATGTATTGTGGACAAACGTGGACAATCTTTGAGGATCAACTTTTCCAGATTTGGTAGTTTCGAAAAATCAGGAGTTTGCACTAAGTAAAGAGAGTGACTGAGATTGAGGATTTTTAACTTCTTCAATAACTACAACAAAAACATGTAATTTCAAAAGGAAATTAGATGAACATCTTGAAAAAAATAAAAAATGAAATGCGTGAAAACGATTATAAGTAAAAAGTAACACATAGTTCAATATGATGATGTAATGTCTAGATCTATACCAAGACGTATAAAACAAAAGTGTATTACAAAAACCCTAGCAGCTTTATTCTTCAATAGTACCAAGGAAAGATTCATTCAGAAGCTATAAAGATCTATCAAGAGGGTTGTAAAATATAAAAGCCAATGAAAAATAAAGTAATATATTTCCTCGTTCAAAATCCCTCTTTTATTCCATATCCATACCAACAAATTAACAAAGCTTTTTAGTCATATCCTGGCAAGAAAATCAGAAATAAAAATTATGGCAAAAACTATTTACTATAATGCTACAAATTTGAAGTATTTTAATTTGGTAATTTTTCAGATAAACTAGGTTTTTGGTCATATATATATATAGCAATTTGGCATTTTTTTTATAGTCATAGCTCAAAAAGCACACAGTATTAATTTCCATACCTTGGGTTCCTTCCACACTTGTTTGAGGCTGCTATATTTTAAGTCAATAGCAACTAATTTCTTTTGATAAAAGTTGCTAGGAATGCAATTTAAAGAAAAGCCTTGCCAACAAAGCCATATGAGATCTCTACTAATGCATTCATAGTCTCCTCTAAGTTGCACATTGTCAAGATGAAGTAATCTGAGTCTCTTCATCATCTTAAATGCTTCAATCTCAAAAAGTTTTGTTTTACTTTGTGACAATTTCAAAGACAGTCCTTCAACAGTCTCTGTTCCCTATAAAAATAAAAGCATGTTAGAATCAAAATGTGCACTTGTGTTATATGTTCACCAAAAAGAAAATTAAAATAGAAACATATATGTCATGCTAAGCTTATAGAGCATGTGAGTACAAAATGATTTTTATGATGCATACAATAAATCAAATGGTTTTTATACATATGACCAATTTATTGATGCTCATTTGCACTTCTTGAAATACATGTTAACAGGAAACAAAAAAATATTAAATATAAACATTCCTACCATGCCTTTTAATAAAACATTCCGAGCGTCCTTATGAAACCATATCCTACTTCTCTTTCCAAGGTCATTTTGAGATTCTGTGCGGATTATTTCTCTTCCCATGTCCCGCAACAAGTCATGCATACCAAGCTTGTTCTTCTCGTCAATGGTTACAAGGCTTCGCTCCACAAGGGTTTTGATTCAAATGTCAGCAAAAAAATCATAGCCATTTAATATTTGTGTCACATCATTTTTATCCATCCCAATAAAGAAGCAAGATATATCAAGGAATATTTTTCTCTCTAAATCATCTAAACTGTCAAAGCTTATTTTTAGCTTCTTTTGTATCTTGTCATTGGGAATATTTTTAAGTTTCTCCAATACACTCTTCCATTCCTCTGCTTCTCTACCAAGTAAATAGGAGCCAAGGACTTCAAGAGCTAATGGAAGTCCCCCAGAGTATGCAACTATATCTCTTGAAACTTCAATGAAATCTTCTTTAGGACTTTCTTGTTTAAATGCATGCCAACTAAAAAGCTTAATAGATTCTCCTTCATCCAAATTCTCTAGTCTATAGATTTGACAGCCCATTTCAAGGAGGAAACTATTATTTCTAGTTGTGATGATTATTGTGCTTCCTGCTTTAAACCAACTAAGACTTCCAACTAAAGCATTCAGTTGGGCCGACTCATCCACATCATCAAGCACAACCAATTCAGTTGGGCCGACTTATCGCTATGTAGAAAACATCTTCTGATTTATGGTAATCACTTCTTGCACTTGAGACCTCAATCCAACTATGCCATATGTGGCTAATGATGAGCCTTTCATGTTCAATATATAATGAACACTCTTAACAATATTCTGAATATACTCACTTTCATTGCTGTTAATTGTAAAGAAAGAAGAGAAAAAAAGGGAACAATAATTAATTAACCATGACTAAAAATAAAAGCAGAATAGTTAAAAGTATCAAGAGCAACACATATATTTCCACTACATGGCATGAATAAAAGGGGAATTATGCATGTCCTTTATCCTAAAGTTGTTATCTATTAAATAAGATGCTTAGTTGATTGCTAGCTATAAGTTTTGACTTGAAAACATTTATAGAAAAAAACATTTTTATATGACTTGGGTGTATAGATTTTTATAGCCTAAAATAAACACACTTTATAACATTAATTATTATTATTTAACTATAATACATTCAGTTTCCTCTAGTAAGCAAACAGTCCACCCAACACATCAATTTTATGAATCAATATCACCCATAACTTTTAATAACTAATTGTTATAGATTTCTTTGCTAAAAAAATTGTTTTAGACTACGAAAATAAGTTGACTCCCTCACACACAAAATAAAAGCAAAATTGAAAAAAATGTAATGAAAAACGGAAAAAAAAAAAGATTACTTGGACTTGATATGATCAGGAACATCAAAGCCATAAATGTCTGCAGCTTCACTAAGAGCTATCCTCCACCTTGACACTTCATCTTCAGAGGGTGAAATTCTTTGTATAAGATATTCAAATGTTTCTCCAAAACTATATTCAACATCATACCTGTCCACACCATAGAAGATGGGGAGAAGTACATGATCACAATATTCGTGAAACTCCATGATTTTTGTTAGTTCCTCGAGGCACTTTCTGGAACTAGCATAGTGGTTAGTGAAGATGATGATGGAAATTTCAGAACCTTCAATATTGCTCTGTGGTATCTCATCTTTGATAACGGAAATTCCATCTTTTCTTAGAGATGAATAGAGATCCGAGGCGAAAGATTTTGCAGTGTCTTTATCTCTAGCATAACTCAAGAACACTTCATATTTACAGCCTACAGATAAAAGGATACGTATGGATGACCATGAAAATTTTAAATATATTCAAGAATCAAAAGATAATTAAGTCATTGGCTCTCCTCTCATACCTTAAAACATAATAAAAGTCAATTTTTTTGTTTTTTTTCCCTTTCTTACTTTTTTCTTTACTTTCTCTTTCTTTCTTCTCCACCGAACTCTGCTGGAGAAGCAACTGTGCTGTTAATTGAAAGACACATTCAAATAGCATTCTGTCTCTAAGTGCAAACTCAAATTTCTAGTCCCTATTAGCCAAATCATGTGTTTTTTCCTTTTCTGTGCAAATAGTCTGTTCTTTCCTTCGATCATAAATGTAAAACCTAGTTTGGGAATGTGTTTTAATTATAAATGTGAGACCCTTTTTATTTTAGCTCTATAATATTTATTATTTTTTTGAACCAATTTGCATAACTTATAAACAAATATATATTCTAACATTGCATATAAGTATTTGAGAAAACATGCCACATATGATATAGTTAAGTAATTTATTTAGCTTCTTAAATTTATATAAATTGAATAAATACATTTTAAATTAAGGATTAGAGAAGTATATGTGTGTGTGGGGCCTTATATAAATGACATGACAACAATGTGTATTTTGAGCCGAGTGGTAGATTTTCTTAAAATAATAATAACATATTCAAAAGCTTTTCAATTTAATGACATATAAACAAGACTTGAGGGACTATTGATACTATGGACTATGAAGTGTATATATATTTGGCCAAACACACTAAAAATTATATTACAAGGACATAAATTCTAGAAATTTCAAATAAATTAAAAAAACAGGTTAATTCTTGGTGGGAATAATTTCTTTGGCATGAATCCGAATGTCCCTCTCTAATTTTTTTAATACACATCCTTTTTTGAGTATGGCCCATAAAATATCCTCCGTGATTCAGCAGATCAGATCCATGGAATGTTCTGCGCCTACCCGGGGGGGGGGGGGGGTTTCTAATTTTACAGTTGGTACAGAAGAAGGTTCGATTGTGGCTAAATTGGTTTTGAATGCCAAGTAGGAACAAGAATAGGAGAAAATAATAGTTGAGGGGCTATGAATTATATATGTAAAGGCCATATATTAAGTCTAGAAAATTCAAATGAAAACAAAATGTCTTATTGTAATAGTATATCAGTGGCTTGTGTGTAGCTAACTTTGGTCAACCTCCGCCTCTTGAACACTTCGCTAAGGAGGAAGGTGATCAAGGAGGGTGATATTTTTTTGTTATTATACGTCTTTTGTTTTCTGAGTAAGGGATATAATATATATATATATCTTCCCACTGAAAGATGAAAGGATTAATTGGTTACCCTGCTGGCTCAGAGGCTGATTCACCAGATCCATGGTATATTCCTTGAGTATTGGCATCAAAGATACTGGATTGTTGGAACGATGAGTCGTTTCTTTCTGAAGAAGAAGAATCCGTTAAAACTGCAGCAACTAGCATCATGATCATCAATCAAACCAAAAATATGAAAAAGGGTGGAGATGGGAGAGAAAGTTACCTGTGAATTGCTGGGTTCGTGAAGCAGATGAGGAATCAATCGGAGAAGAGAGAGAGATTGATTTCGGAGGCTTTTGCAGCTCGTGGAGGAGGGTGAAATGAAGCCATGGGACCCAGAAAGCGACATATGGGAAGAAGAAACATGGAAATGACTCGGGCTTTGTGGCTTTTGCTTTAGATTGTGTGATTCACTCTCACCTTAACAAATTTAAAATAGAAAACACACTTAAATACTCATTGAATTTTAAAATAATCTGAGATCAATCATTTTTTAAAAATATGAGTTATCAGTTGGTATACTTTTTTTTTGATAAGTTCACCATTTTTTTCTAACAAAATCAATTTAAAATTTTAAAATTCAAAGATATCTAAGTGTCTTTTTACATTTAAAATTCTCCAAGTTCTCAAGCATTTTGTTTCCAAAAGCCTTAATAGTATGGAACACGTCAAGAGAATGTGACAAGTTATTGCTTATTTTATTAAAAGTCGTCAGTCATCCAATCTCCTGCCGAGTTATTAACTTCATTCTGTTTATATTATCAAGGAAGATGAAAATAGAGCGAAACCAAGATTTGTCTCTCCACTCAATTGTCAAGGATTAAAACTCTAAAAAAATAAAAGCTTCTTTAACTAAATAAACACGACCTCCTATTCAAATTATAAACTCTAAAGTTTCTTTAACTAAATAAACACTGCGTTCCAATCAAATTATAAGAAGTTTTACAGAAGAAAATTTTGGTCCTTATTGGTTCATTGGATATTACTCTTATGTTGAGCCCAAATTGTAATTGTTCTTCCTATTTTATGTATTTCCTATTTTGTGTGTTTCTTATTTTATGAAAAAAGAAAAAAAAGGGAAAGAAAATAAAAGGAAAGAAATAAATAAAAAACCCTAATAAGGGCTGTGAATGTTGTCATATTTTGTGAGAGGCGAAAAATTTTTTTTCTTGTAGCTCTTTGTAAAAGAGAATATTTTCAGCAATTTTTCAGCTTGAGCAGTTTTGATCTAGGTGACAATCAAAAGACGATTTCTTATTGCGATCTGAATGTTTTTGTCGAGTTTCTAGACACAAAGATGTTCATTCTGGACGGTCAGATCATCCATTGGTGGAGTCTTCTATTTTCCCTAGAATTTTTGTGAACTTCTGTTCATGTCTCCTGCAGATTTTCTTGAGTGAATTTGATCAAGGCTGCAATCAGGCAATCATTTCTAGTCCGATTGGCCTGAAATTTGGTGGAGGTATTTGAGATATATAGGCGTTGGATTTCAACGGTGAGATCATGGATTGGAACTTCCTACCATTCCCAGATTTAGCATGAATGTTGGTATACGTTATATATGTGACTGTAGCTTTTGCATTTGGTGATTCTCGACACAAGCATATTGTATCTTCATCCAAAGAGATATGTATTTTATTGTTCTATCTACTCTTCTATTTTATTAATACAATATGTTGGTGATTTTTGTGGATGAGGTGAATTTGTTGCATCCAATAATTGAATTTTATATTAGAATATTGAATATTATATTTATTGTAAAGATATAGCAATGGGACCCAGAAAGCCACATATGGGAAGAAGAAACGGGGAAATGACTCACTCTGTTTCTTTTTTTTTTTTAATATTATAGACGGCCAAAAAAATCTTAGAGATCACAAAAGAAGTTTAAATAATGACATCAGGCTAGTGGATTATAATCCTAGATATCAGGGGGTGGCATTTGTTTGTTTCTAAAAGTCTTAATAGTGTGGAACACGACAAGAGAATGTTGTTGTTACTTATTTTATTAAAAGGAAGTCATCCAATCACGTACCCCGTTTTGTCATTTTGTGGGGGAGGACATTGTTGGACATTATTGACTGCATTTATATTATCAAGGGAGATGAAAATAATAAACACTGCCTCCTATTTAAATTATAAACTCTAAAAGCTTCTTTAACTAAATAAATACTGCCTCCTCTTCAAATTATAAGAAGTTTTACAAAAGGAAATTTTGGCCCTTTGGGCCATTGGATATCACTCCTATGTACAGCCCAAATTCTAATTGTTCTTACTATTTTATGTATTTACTATTTTGTGTGTTTCTTATTTTATGAAAAGAGAAAAAAAAAAGAAAGAAAGGAAAACAAGGAAAGAAATAAATAGAGAACCCTGCTAAGGGCTGTGAAGGCTATCATATTTTGTGAGAGGAGAAAGAAAAAGTTTCTTGATGATAGCTCTTTGTAAAAGAGAATATTTTTAGCAATTTTTCAGCCTAAACAATTTTAATCTAGATGACGATCAGAAGGCGATTATTATTGGATTGATCTGAACATTTTTGTGGAGTTTCTAGACACATGTTCATTTTAAAGATAGTGCAATCTTTTCGCTTTTAGGCCATGGTCGTTTGCTCTCACTTATATTGAGGGGGAAATTTTTCCACGTTAAATTATTGTACTTCCATTTATTATTTTGTTGCTCATTTTATTTTTTATTTCTATTGGCTCCATATGACTCTTTTCATTAGGAAGATTTAATATCCGATGCTCTTTTTCTAACAGTTCTAACTCTTAAATATAAAAGGTTGACAGGATAATTAATAATTATTTTCCACTTTTATTTCTTATAAGAGAGAGATAAAGAGATAACAGTGAGCCAGTGACAAATAATAAAAGCATGTATTTGAAAGTCTCTCATTCTATAATAAAGGAAAAACAAGTGAATTTTATCAATTTAGAACACATTTAGTTAATAACGTCTATAAAATTTTGTCCAAAAAAAATAATGTCTATAGAATTGATTGGTTTACGAGAGGGGATGCTTCTCTAGCACTAAATGTAAGGTTCAATTAAGTTGATGTCAGACGAGATCGAGTGAGATTTATGAGGACTTTGCTGAGAATGAAGAGTGTGTGAAATTAATCAAAGGGACCCAGAAGGCGACTTTATGGGAAGACTATACAAGGGGGTTACGTTATTGACATGATTCTCTTAAGGTGTGTTTGGTTTGAGGCTGAAGTATTAGTTTTAATTTTTATTTATGTTATACAAATAAATTTAATACAAGATATTTTAAAAATCAAATTAACAAAAATCATGAGAGCATGAAAATAAAATAAAACTTTGTTTTTCATTTTTATTTTCCTCACAAACAGCAACAACAATAATAAAGCCTACATTTCTAGGGGAGATCGGCTGTATGGATTGAATGATGCCATTGAACTCAGTCAAAAACCAAATCTCGTGATATATTGTTAACTAAGAAATCTCGCTCAATAACCTCATTAAGCGTTTGCATGACTTAAAAACTTTGAAAATACTCCATAAATAAAAATTTCTTCAAAACTCAAAAATTATATATAAACTCTTCTGCATATGAAGAAACTAGAGAAGTTTACATTTCATAACACTGGTTAATACAAATCAAAATGAAGAGCAATTGAGAAAGCCAGAGAAATTCTATTTATCAAGAAATCAAGCAATAGTGAAATTCAATTGCATATGTCCCAAAAAGAAAATAAAAAAACCGATGCTTATGTTTCTCAATATTATTAGAGTCTAATTCTAATGGAACAATACACAAGACAGAACCAATCATAGTATATCAAGCAGCACTTTGAGATCATTACGTGTGCGAACAAGTTTGTCCACTAAAACCCTCAAATGCACACTATGTATTGATCATACAATCACCGAAAAGTAAAAACTATGTCAAAATATAATTGTGTAATCTAACCTCTGTGGGCGGACTAGTTGTACCAATATATGTCCATGGTCTGTTTGTAGTGACTGAATCAGAATTACCATCTAAAGTAGTTAAAAGACAATGTGCCTGGAAACACACAGTTTCTCTATTTTTTGCTACATATTTCAAATTCCAACCAAGAATCATGTCAAAATCTGATTGCAGTAACTGTTGCAACAAACAGTGAAAAAAAAAGAGGACCTTCCTGACCCACTAATTAAATTATATATTTAATCACACTTCACACTTGCAGCTTTTGAATAGTTGGAGCAATGCATGAATATTGTCAATAAGATATTCAAATGACAATATCACTTAAACCCTAGAAGACCAGGTTGCTTCAAGGAAATTATTATCTGGATATGAAAAATGGAAGTCAACAAATGCTCAACTAAACCAATTTGGCCAGATCAATTCAATCAGATAAACGAACAGTAGGGGTAGGAAAGTGTCCACCTAATCTAGCCATAACAAAACAGAATCAATGCCAATTCAGCACATCAATACAGCTAGAGAGGTAACCATGCAGTTTTCATCAAACTTGGTAAAATGAGTTATGTATAACCCTCCCTAATTAGCATATATCCACTATGTGAGATTTAAACTATGACCAAAACTAATTTTGTTTTGTGCTTTCCTTATATTTTCTCTACAATTTACTAGAGTCAAGACTACAACAGCAATTTTGTTATAATAGTGTCTAGGCACAAGTAGATTCAAAATAAGAGAAGGGATTCTAAAACAAGACACAAGTCAACATGCCATAGACTGGATATCATTTCCAATTCCCAGGATGGTTTCCTCTTTCATGTTTCAAGCTCCTCATTTTTTCAAATTGTCTTCAGAAATAAGATTAAATGATTGAATTATTGATGATCGATAATAAAAGTATATACAATAGAACTAAACAAAACTCACTTTCCTCTTTAAAACTCTTCACCATTTTCATTTTATCTTCAGAAGTATAACTAAATAATCGATGAATCTTGAATATGACCTTAACTAACAAAATTAAGTTTCTTAGATATATGATTATCGCAATCTATCACAACTAATTTGGTTTAGCATTGACGAAGCACAAGTGAATTAAAAAAATAAAAATGGCTTCGGCAGCCAAATTGAAATGGAAGTTGATGTCAAAATGGGAAAAGACTAAACACAAATGCATAATCGTCATAAAATCCAACAATAACTGTAAAAAATGACCATTTGTTCCATGTCACTTGCAAACTTCACGATTCATAGACCAACACTGACAGAGACTAAGAACAATTTACATCTACAACCTAGAGGTTCAAAACACAACTAACTGAGTTCTTTTGAATAAATTTGTTGCAGAAGATATCAACAACAAGGGCAATGCAGACCTCTACTGAAACCTAAAAATTCCTTACTAGATAACCAAAACTATGATAAACCCAGTTCAGCAAATATCGCAATGAAATCAAAAGTAAAGTCAAATGGTAAAGACAAGAGAAAACTTACCGAGATGGGAATGCGAATGAGAGTGAGAGGAGGAAAGAGTAACATTAGAATGAGCTCTAAAGTGGATAGAGAAAGTGTCGGGCTGACACTAGAACTGAGGCAATAAACACGACATTCGACCACTACTAGGAAGAGAAAAGTGTAGGGCGCTTGTGAAAGAAGGGCAATCAAGGGAGTGTCATAGGAAGAGGAAGAAGAAGGAAGGAGGGATAAAAGAGAAGACTTGTGTAGGGAATTCAAGGCAGAGAGACAGAAAATCGGATAAGGGGATGTGAGTATCCCAGGAGGCTCAGGCTCTGAAAGAATATAATCCTTCCACCCTGAAATTTTCAAGTCAAAGACCTAACATTTTGTCACCCATTTTGCTGCCATACATAAACACTATCATCATTGAAATACAAATCAATATATTTATAAACATGATGATGATGACCACAATAATACCAGCTTATTAATAAACTGACAATTGTTTTGTTTGTCAAAAAGCCATGCGAGATTACTTTTTTTTTTTTCATATGCATCAAATAAAAATATTATCAGATCCAATTAGGAATACGCTTGTTGAATAGGCAATAATTCTAATGTCACTCCCTTACCTTGTTTTAACCCTTTTTTAGAGTATTCGCAGAAAACGATATGCGGTTCGGTGGACATCACAGGAATAACATGAATATACTGATAATAAGTGCATGATTACATAAATTCCCTATAGGGGTTCGTACATGATCATTACCATCACGCTAGCCACATAGGGCTACTTGGGTATCTAAACCCGTTCCAATGAAATAGAGACATCTTCTCATCTTCGTTCCACCACTGCAATCTCCTCATATGGTTCTCTGCATTGTTCTTAGCATATCTTCTGTCTTCTCCTGTCGAAATTATTGGTAGATGAGGGTGAGATTTGACAGAATCTCAGTAGGGAAATAATACCAATATGCATGTATGATAAATGTTTAATGCATGATATGCTTGCATCACATAACTCATGCTCACACAATAATAAATCTGTAAGCTCAATGCTTCGAACAATATACTTATGGCCATAGCATAAATTGAAACATAGCTTCAAATCATTCATACATATTTCACATAATCAAGCAAAGCAATAATATGCATCAACACACTAACACAAATATCAAATACATGCAGGAGTGGTAAGTTCCCTACCTTAACCTTTTTTTGCCTCGAGACGTGGGCTTCGTAAAACGCGCCAACAGCTCAGGCTCCATATTCAATCCTACAATGCCAAAGGTATCATTCAGACACTCCCATAATGTTTCTGGGGGTTATATGAGACTATTCTGAAAATTTACTAAAATGCCCCCGGGGACCCCGCTCGGCCCCGCCGTACCTGGTACAACTATATACTTTTCCCGTAATTCTATCCTGAGCTATCCCAACATATTTTTGCCCAAGGAATCCATTTCTGGACTCGTAATTACCAAATTCACTGCCAAAAGGCGAAATTGCCCTTGGCAGCCCTTATTTCAATGTTTCATGGGCGTTTTTGTAATTATGCTTTTTCTGCCTTTTCCAAAAAAGTGACCAACTGTAACCCCACCTAAATCTCCACCTTAAACACAATGGAATCATCAAATCATTGATTCCAACTCTAAGACCCTTAACTAGAGTTGGCTGGAACTTATGGATTCTCCGAGGAAGATCAGGGTTTTTGAGTTTTGACTTCGCAGACGTGTTCCTTTCTACTCCTAAACACTTTATCAACTATTTAATTAGGTTACAACTACCTTTTAGACCCAATTTCGGCAACATAACCCATAGGCAACTCAATTTCCAAACTTTAAAATCAATGGCAATCCGGTGAAATTTCACCGTTCAAATTGCCCATAGCAGCCAGAATAAGCAATATAGGAAAGTTTGGAAGTTACCTCAAGCTTCTTCTGGCTTTTCTCAAATATGGCTGAAAAATCTAACTTCTCCACACCAAAATATGAGCTTTACAACCTTAAAGAACATGAAACAGAAGCTTAGGAGTAGAGTTATATGCTTTAGGAGCTAGCTCGTCGGAGAAATCGGCTTACCTTGCGAGTTCTCTTCACCTTCTCTCTCTAAACTCTCTCAAGCTTTCTCTCTCTAATTTCAGATCTATTCAAGTGGTGTGTTGGCTGGAGGAAGAGGATGAGCTTATATTATTATATTTTATCAATTTTCCAAATTTCCGGATGGTAGATTTTCTGCCTAAACTTTTAAAAATCATAACTACTTCTAGAAAAATTGAATTGGAGTGATTCCAAAGGCTATGGAACCTTTATTGAGTCCAGTTTCAAGGAAAAATATAGCCTTTTGCTGTCTGGAAGCAAAAAATTCTCAAAATTTCAATCTTTGCATGTTGTTCCAGAAACTTCACAGTTTTTCTGTGCTGATTTCAAAAATTCATATCTTTTTGTTTATAGCTCTAATTGAGTCATATGACTTATAAAATTAAAGCTTAGGATGTCTACTTTCATCCTGTAAAATTTCATAATTTTTTATCATCATTTGATTATTCAAAATCACATGACAAGCTCACAATCTCATAAGCGATTTCACCAAAAACATAATTACTTTCTCCAAAATTCACCATTTTACTTTCTTTAATACCCCAAAGATATAAGAATCATTGGGAAATAAATTTGGGCTCTTGCTAAACTGGGGCTTAGCAGCCTACTTATTTCAAACTTATTTTTTAGCCTCAAATCTCAAAATTCGGGGTATTACATCTAACCCAATGTATTTTATATGAAGGAGCCTGAATAAATGAGTTGGGCTCACATTGAACACCGTCTTGCTATAAGGCCTACAACTATCAAAATCAAATGTGGAGGCTGAGTAAGAGGGTAGTGAAGATGATAGACGGATTTGTTGCAGTTTCGGAAATTTGAATGTAGTTCATATTTCTAAGTTGCTTTGTTTTGATCCATTTTTGGGATAAATATTGGTTTTGTTTTTTTTTTTATTACATATGACATTTGTTTTTCTAATCAAACCTTTAAATGCTATTTTTTTTTATACTGAAATTTTATGAAATGGGTTGAGTTCACCCATAATCCAAGGGCAGGGTTTCAAGTTGAAATGCCTTCCCTAACGCCTCGACTAAACCATAACTAAGTGGACTTTCCCGGGATCGAACCCTTTCTTTTTGGTGATACTATCTGACCTCTTCACCAGCTAAACCCAAAGACGAGGGATAGACCTTTAAATGTTGGTATGATTTCATTTTCAATTGTTCCTAATCCAGCCCAATTTTTCTTACACTCAAAAATTTTTACAAGGGTCGATCATTCCAAGCATTTGAAGGCCCAATGGCTCATTGTAAAACAGTTTAGTGTCGGGCTTGTTAGATTTAATATTCTTGGGCCATGAATAGAATATTTGTATATGTAATTTCATAAATATATATTTTATAGTTAAATAGGTATAAATTTTAGGATATAATTGATTAAATTTATTAATATTTTGTACCTATTTAATTATGTTTTAGATATTTTCTACCTTTTAATTAACTTTTGGATAAAAAAGAAATCTTGATATAAAATCTATCTATATCCTATTGTATCATGCAGGAGATATTTTATGAAGAGAGATATGACAAAGAATCAATTGAAAAAAAAATATCGCAACAAAGGAAGCTGAAGCAAACATAAATCAATCAATATATATATATATATATGTATGAGTATATATTGTATGGAAAGAGATAAGAGGCGTGAAGGTAGCAGCAACAAGTGAATTTGAACGATATTAGATGCGGACCCCACTTGAAGCAAAGAAAGAAATAGATAAAAATCGATCAAAGATAAGATAATATAATGGGTTAAGGGGCGAGACTACCCTTAAAATTTTCTCAAAAGTGTACTCACCACCATAAAATTTTTTTTTTGGTGCAAAAGTAACCATAAATTTTTAAAAATGGTGCAAAAGTAACCATGAACTTTTAAAAAAGGGGCAAAAGTGACACTACCGTTAATGGCCGTTTATTCAAAAGTTTTTAAGGGGAAAAAATACCCATAAAATCTTTTCAAGAGTGCACTGATTGAACCATATTTTCACTACTACAAAAAAACAAAGCTGTAGTGCTAGAGAAATGCCACCCATCTGGACGCTACTAAAAAAAGCTGTGGCGGTTGGAAGCGCCACGGATTTTTAAATTTTTTTTTAAATAACCTCCTGTGGCGCCTGACCAACCAGGCGCCACAGGAGGCCCCCCTCCTGGGGCGCCTGGCCACCCAGGCGCCACAGGAGCCAACACCTCGTGGGGCGCCTCCTCACGCAGGCGCCACAGGAGGTGTTTTTTTTTTAATTCTTTGTATTGGCTTTTTTTTTTAGCATATTTTTTGGGTTCTTCGTATTGGTTTTTTTTAGCATATTCTTTCCTCATATATATCTCCCATGCATATATAATTATAGTCTGCAAGGTTTAATAAGAACAATAATAGATAACTTTAAAATGATACCAACAAATGATTAATTAGCTAAAGTAGTACTGAAAATTGTTATACAATATATTGTAAACCTAGCTGAATGAAATACAA
This sequence comes from Inga leiocalycina, assembly GCA_963242795.1. Classification (NCBI taxonomy): domain Eukaryota; kingdom Viridiplantae; phylum Streptophyta; class Magnoliopsida; order Fabales; family Fabaceae; genus Inga; species Inga leiocalycina. Next base: position 21,380,867 of record OY725324.1, read on the forward strand.
CAAATTCAACTTCAACAAACATGCATGACACAACAATTGGCAATTAGAAACAACACAAAAAAGACCAGCTAGTGAATTTAATAGTATATATAATTACCCAAAGATTTGCCTAAACACATATTCACACCATTCCTCGATTACTTCATTAATCTGATGGTCTATCAAAGCGTCACAACGTTGATCTTCATAATACTACAGATATATACAATCAGACACAAGTTAGAACGAATTAAAATCAGTAAAACATAATTGTCAGGCACTAATTTAATTTCATTACAACACAATATGAAGTGCAACTAAATGACTTACTTTTTTAGGAATAAATGGTTGATCATGCATAATAACATCCTTCATAAATTTCATGATATAATACCCACAATCATTGTCATTAGGTTGGAAAGGGCACTGCAAAAACATAATGCAATATTTAACTCTGTTCATGAATAAAAAGTGTTTACTAACAAAGTCTAAGTAAAGTCAAATATCAATACCTGTATCTTCTTCTAAGGATAGCTAAGGCGGGGGTCAGTAGCTTTAGAATAGTTTAACGAGACAGACGACCGATACGCAGTCAATGCGCTAACAAAAGAAATAGAAACTGATTACTGTTAGATATGATTAGTTTTGATTATGTCAAATATAGATATGAAATGATAAGAGCAAAAAGTTTATATAATGTATTTCTTTGACTAACTACTATATTTAATGTTAGATATTTTGTAGATTAATCAAGCAAAGAATGAAGAAGATTGAATTAATGAAAATGAACAAGAGGAAGAAGAAGGAAGAAATTGAAGATAGTCAAGGAGATGCTTACTTTGGTTATGGAGAATTATTATCAAGAGGAAAACCAAGAAGAAATATATTGAAGAATGAAGAACTTGGAAGATCTATCATGAATATCAAGATTCAAGTTGTTAGATGTGATATTGGAGGTTTCTATAATGATACCGGAGGTTTCTATGATCAAATGATGGTTGGAATAGGTTAATACGAAGCTAAGATGACTTATATATGAGTTTTGGCACTTCCAGAGGTGTTATGCTCAAGCACGAGGTATTTCACTCGAGCACAGATGAATTCACTCGAGCACGGGGTGAATACTCTGTTCTACTCTGTTTTACATTCAGTCTGACAGAGGTCCGGTATTTTGATCATATCTCTCAAACCACACGTCGGATTGACCCGAAACCGATGGCATATGAAAGAGGACTCACAACACGTAAATTTGGAACCAGGATCACATTGAAAGAAGATCAAATGAAGGAGATATGATCTGTGGAAGAAGACAGTGAAATCACCATCACTTTTCGACACAGGTTCGGTATTTTGCACGTAACTTACAAACTACATATCGGATTGAGACGAGACCAGTGTCAAATGAAAGTAGACTCAAAGTGATTTCCATGGATAGGTAATTTGCCTAATTTGAACGTATATTCTAGGAGCTATGCCTTCTGGAAGTTGATGCTTGTGCAGACTAGCGAAATATACACTCTTTCGATCATAACTTCTAGAATACAAGGAGTTTGGAGCTGATTCTTGTTGCATTGGAATGCATATGGCAAGAGCATTCTTATGATACATCATTTGAATCAAATAAACAAATTTTTTCTAAAGTGGCCCCACATCACCCGCGAGTGCAAAAACTTTCTCTCTGAAAATGTTGCGCGAGTGATGTCCAGAAGCAGCTGAAACGTGAAGAAAATTGCATCACTCGAGCACTAGGATCCATGCTCGAGCATTAGATGATTTCTCACTCGAGCACATGCAAGTTTTGACATGGAAGTGATAACCCGAGAAGAAGCTTGTACGTGAAAGCATGAAACGCACTCGAGCATGACTGGTTATGCTCGAGTGATTCGAGAATTCACTCGAGCAGATGCGAGTGAAGTGCAGTGAGTGCTTGCCCGAAAGGAAGTCAGAATGTGAAAATATGAACTGCACTCGAGTGAGCCATATTGCATTCGAGTGAGGTCCTGACAGAAACGAAATAGACTCTCACAACCATCAATCCAAACGTGGTTAAATGTTATACAATCATTATGTTTTCACTTGTTATTGTTCCTAAACATTAACTAACATATATTTCAAGTGTAAAACAGGAGATTAAATATTTGGGTTGCATCTTCAAGAATGGAGGTCACGTATGAAAAATCTTCACTCAACGTGATGAGTCCCAGAAGCCAGAAATTTAGCTTTTGACCAATGATCCAACATACCCATGACTAATACTTCATCATATTAGTGATCAAACATTTTACAGTGTGAAACAGGAAATTTAACGGTGAGCTTATAGATTCAAATGAAAGAGTCAAGTATTGCGGGCGACATCATTACACACCGAATGGCGGCTACCTACTACGACAAGCAACTGACCCACCATGAGAGATTGTCTGGAAACTTAAACATATTCATCCTACTCCACAACGTTACTACAGCTCAAAATGAATCTTCCTGCTGTTCAACAAAACGCTCTACTTTGCAACGGACAGTAGCTCATTTTCAAATATGCTCAACGTCCAAATGAAGCAATGGGACTCCAACGGATGAATGCTCACAACGGTCATCATCTTCATCAACTATAAATGAGAGAGCATTAAACTTTGATGGGTAATGGAGAAAAACAGAGACAGCGAGCAACTACGAGAAAAATGATAGAATGTGAATCCTCTGCTTCTACCCAAACACTCTCTGTTTTTCAGTTTCTGTATTACTTATCATTGAGAAAGTGAATATTTGTATTGTACTTCAGTGAGTATTATATCCACTCTGTGAGAGAGTCTGTAAACACCTTCAACTATATTTCTGAGTTGATATCAAGGTAGAGGGACCTTGAGCGGGTTGATTTTCTTACGGAGAAGCAGTAGAGAGAATTTCCAGTAAGACTTTCTGCTCGTGAGACTTACAAGGTGCAAGCAGTAGAGAACGTTGCTGCTCATAAGACTTACAGGGGTATAAGCATGAGAGAACGTTGCTGCTCGTAAGACTTGCATGAGTAAGCAGGAGAGGAAGATCTTCGGGATTGCTCTGCTCGTAAGACTTATCGTAAGGGGGAGTATCTTGGTGAGAGATTTGTAAAAGGTTTCACAAGTACCCGACTAAATTTATGGAATTGTAAAGGCTTTTCTTGTGCCCGGATTAAACAAGAAGATAGTGGATTTTAAAATCTCAGGAGGAGCCTGGGGACTGGACGTAGGCCATCACAGATTGGACCGAACCAGGATAAATCACAGTTTGCATATTCTCTTGCCTAAACTCTTATATTTCCAGCATATATTATTTAATCTAACTGTTGATTTATAAACCTTCATACTTACCGCTTTCGTTAAGATACGAAAAGATTTCTAAAGTTCTTAAGTTTTTATTATACACCCAATTCACCCCCCTCTTGGGTGATAGCCGGTCCTAACAATTACTTTTGGTTATTCAATCACGTTCGCAAATATTTATACATAGGCACATATACTTACCTATTGATCAATAGCAACATATCAAAACGGTCCTGTGGAAGACCATTTTTTAGAGGATCCACATAATAAATGCGAGGGCCTGAAGGTTCCGCTGGATTGATAACGATCAATATCCAATGGCGCCTAAAATATATTTAAAATTTTTTTCTTGAACAATCATGTTATGATAGAAGTTAAACAATAAAAACAAAAATTGTACCAATAATAACTTACCCCGCATTATACGGCACTAAAAATAATGTATTTGGTGTCGCTTTCTTGCTAAAGTAATCTTTCAGCTCATTAGACTGCGCAATTATATCTACTTTACCCTCATGATGACCAACGAGAAAAGGGTTGACAAATGCGAATTGGACCCTGTGTGTATCCATTAAAACGTCATGGTCCAAATGCCTAGTATAAAACATACAGTGTCATGAGAAACAAAAGAAATGGAACGAGATATATTAATAACAGTGATAAACGATGATAGTAAAGTACCTTATCCAGATGTTGATAGCCGAAGCACTAACCCAATCACAAGCACATATGTCCTGCACGACCTCAGCAGTAACATAATCAACTAGACCACCAATATTATAGATATGTCTTGGAATATGTAATGCACTCCTCCCTTATCGATCAATTGTGGTGTAATCGATATTAATTGATCGAGAAATGAGGTCTGTCTTCTTCTGCTCTGTTGGCTAGCCGATGATTTTGACTTGGGTTGTGTTGTTGAAGACTTTGAAATCTTACCCTGCGCAAATCAAAAAATTAAATCACAGTTTGAGATGAAAGTTCGAAGGAAAAGTGCAAGGAATTTTGAATAAACGACCTTTTCACATGGCTCGATAAGACCTATTGGCCAAGCAACATAGCCACCGACAACATCTGCCACCTTATTTTGCTCATCCGGAGACGGGATCGGTAAGAGGGCGTCTTCGTTCATGCAGACGTCAACCCTCACCCGGAGTGTGTTATCGAGCAACGGTGTATTGTGTAGTATGTCCTCACCAGTGTTGTAGGCAACACCCACTGCAACCGCATGCTTGGATGCTTGCTCGACATATAGCTTGCATTGAAATTCGCCCTACGAAAAATAGAGTTAATATGTTAAAGTTCACTTAATTATAATTTAACATAAAGTTAAGTAGAAAAGAAATTAATTATCGAAGGAAAAGGGACTTTAGGCATCGAAGTGCAGCTATCTCTGAAACTTGGGCTATCACAGAACGGAACATTTGGTGTTAGCCTACCCTGGACCAACTGTTGTATTTGAGTTGTTAACAACGCATTTTGTTCTTGCATCAAACGCATTTGTTCAGTGAATTGTTCTTCTCGTTGTTCCTTGTAGGGCATTTGTTGTTGAAGTTCTTGCATTTGATGCTTAAAGCTAGCCATCTCGTCACGCAGGTGGGAAACATCACTTCTAATCGGGCGCTTCTGACTTCTGAAGTATGCTGATGAGGTGACTGCAAAACCAGTACCCAGAACACGACCATCATACTCAGGTACTGGTAACGCTCTGCTCAATAAATCGTCCCGACCAACATAGGTCGCCAACGCAGGATCCTCCTGTGACATTTGTCGCTTTCCCAAAAAGAATTACAATGAAAATTAGTTATTATAAATGGAGTTCATTTAAGTAAAGCCAATTATTTATTGAACGCATAATATAAGTGAATACTTACACAATATTCGGCTACTCTTCTTGCTTCCTCACTACGAATTTCACCTTTCTTATTTGTGACACCGGCTACCCACAGATCATGTCGTGGAACCTGTGTAATATTTGAGCCTGATTCTTGGATCTGCACATCAAAGTTAATCGAAGTTAAATAATATTCATACAATTTTTATTACGAATGAAATAATCATCAGTTCGTACCATTTTTCTTTCTAACCGTGCGTATAAAACAGGTCCTTGTGTGTATCGGTATGACATGTTGGTCGCGTTAGCTCGATTTTTCTCGCTCAACTCCTAGTTAGATCAAAATGATTCATATAAATATATAAATTTTAATTACAAATACGTACATTACACGTAATATGGAAAGACAAACAAATCCCCTTACCAGGAAATCAGGAGTTGTATGTGTTCTGATAAACTCATCCCACATTTCTTGAGTGATGATTCCTTCGTACAATGGATAAGGCGGTGTAGTAATGATATCATCATTATCATCCCTTAAAAAATATTTGACAAGAACAGAAGGAAACTTTCGCATAAGTTTTCCGGCTTTTCTTATTACGAAGTTCTTCCGATCATCATCAATAATAAAAATACTCTGTAAACAATCAAAAAACATATATAATATGTAAGATTGAAATGAAGTGAAACAAAGCAAACCGAACAATTATATAATTAAGGTGTTACCTGTACTTCAACCCAGATCTCATCCTCATAATTTTTCTCTACCGGTTTCCAATTTTGAACTGTAATAGGGACTCTGTCTCGAACCGTAGTCCCGATGAAGTTATTAAAGGAGGTACTGTTCTCACCGAATGGGTTTCCATTTTCATTCCACTCCAGTTGTAACTTTATTCCATTACTTCTCAGTCTGATCAACCTTGCCATAATTGTCCGGCAACGTCTGACGTTCTCCTCAAATCTTTGTCTACCAATGTGCCTAGGAACATCATCAATGTCATCATGTGGTGAGTCCATACTTCTGCAAGTGAAATAAACCAAATCAAAACATCAGTGCACAATGTCAACCATGTCAACGAAAGCAAATTATTTTGAAATTTATAAAAACATACATACAAGTAAACAAGTTAAGACAATCATTATCTTTTCCTTTTTCTCGTCTGATTTAAAATTTTATTCTTCAGAATTCGTGTTGGATTGAGAATTGTGTTCCTCTTGACCCAAGTTCCCTCTTTATGATCACGTCTCACGTATACGGGTCCATCTCCATCTCCATCTTCATCTGTATCTCCATCTATATCATTTCACTCGAGCACGGATTTTTGGCTGAGTCACTCGAGTGAAGAAGGCCTCACTCGAGTGTTGCCCCCAATCGCACTCGAGTCCCAGCAAGTGAGACACAGAAAGTGTGTACCCGAGAGCACCAACACCTCCTGGAGTGGCCAGGGCACTCGAGCACTCACTTGGGCACTCAAGTGATGACACATAGTCACCCAAGTCCTATCGAGTGGGGTGCAGGAAGTAATAAATCGAGAGCAACTAAAACCCCAAAGCGATAAGTGCACTCGAGTACTAGCCCTAGCACTCGAGTGACTCTCTAATACAGGTGAGTGCCCACGTGCACTCTCGACAATTTGCCTGCGAGTGATAACTCGAGACGTACATCCATAGTGCTACATGCACCTGCACTCGAGTGATACTCCATACACTCAAGTGATAGTGCATGCCACTCGCAGATAAAGAAGTTCACTCGCAATCTTTGCCTGAAGACTTAATCAAAACAAGGGAAATATCATACTGCACTCAAGTGAGACCCTACCTCACTCGAGTGAGGCTTATTAGAAGCCAAATCGCAGCAACTAATATAACTTTCCAGATTTACCAAAACTGATTCCAAAACTTATACCAAAACTCATTCCCATCTAAAATTCCATAAGAAATCTATTGGTAAACTCAAAACTATCAAAATCTTACCACAATGACACATTCCACACTTCTAACCACATTGCAACCAAAGTCTCCTAATGACCAAACTTTTGCTTTTCAAATCCAAACCAAAACCATTGACACCAAGACACAATTTGGCATCTATTCCACCATATTACACTACTCAGTCCATGCATTTCAAATTAAGCCAAAATCAGGGAAAAATCACAAAATCTCAAAACCAAACAAATGTCCACAATGAATATGCCAAAAGGTATCAAATACTTACCTCTCCAACTTGCCAAGATCAAATCCTTGATTCTTCAACTTTCGAATTTGTTCAAGCACTAAAACTCCACCTTTCAAAATTCTAAAACCACAGAAATAGAGCTCTTAACCTCTTGAACAACATTAATGAAGAGTGTTTGAGCATTTAAAATCATTTGGAGCACCTACCTTAAGTTTTTCTTCTTTCTCTTTCTTCCTTGAGGTCGCCGGAAATGGAGGTGAGGAGAGAGATGAGAAGAGAATGATGATGATAGATTTTTCCCCCTTTTTCCATGCTTCTTCACCGACTTGAAGGGAGAAAGGGAAGAGAAAATTGAACTTTGAAGTTTGATCTCATCCAATGGTTCACAACTTGCCACATGTCATAATCCCATTCTTCCTTCCATGGACTTATATAAACTCATCTACACTAGATTCTGCCCCATTGGTCATTCAAGAGTCAATCCTAGCCATTGATCTTGAGTTACCTATGAGTTTCCTCTTCGGTAACTGACCAACTGGTCGGTAAATTTACCACTTTACCCCTGATTATCACAATGTTTATTAAACCATCTTCAAACATATTTATAGCACAATGCACATTATATACTTCAAAAGTGTTTGTTCATTAATAATTACATCACTTTTAAAGTCATTAGCCCTTAATTACAATTCAGGATATTACATATTTAATTTGCAATTAGGATAGACATATACCTAATAGTCCCATATAATTGTCGAAGAGTGTGTTTGAGTTATCTTGCCTCTTGCGTAATTAGGTTAGACATAACAATTATACTTAAGAGAGGGTTGTGAGTGGACCGACAGACACTTATAACTATTTATACTTGAGATTAACAAAAGTAACATTTTAGATTAACTAATTAAATGGATATAAGATTTGGGGAGCTAGTGAGAGATTAGTGACTCTAAGTTATGTTTAACATTGTTAGTTTTTGTTAATTAATTTTCTTTGAATTTACTCATAAATAGATTCATTTAACTTAAAAGAAATTGAGATTTTAATACCTAAAAATTAATTGATTAATTCCCATGGGACGATATTGCACTTATCATTTTATTACTTGGTAAGACCCGTATACTTGCGAAGCGCATCATAATTAAAAAAAATTAAATAAAGAAGATAATAGATTTCTTTCGGCCTAAAAAAAGACTAATAAAAGTTTAGACTATAGTACCAGAAGCAGGACATTCAATGTCAATATTACAGCTCCAGCAGCAAGTAACGCAAATGCAACAGTGAAGACGTCAGACGGACAAACAACCAAAATTAATAGTTAGTAGGGATTCAAATAAATTAAAGCCAATTAAACCAAAATTAATATTTGCAGGTTACAAAGGCTACTTGTCTTGAAAAACACCCACAGTAAATCTTCAATTCTTATATGTACTTAAGATCCTTGTTTGCTTGTTGGGAGTGCTAGTGTCTCTTCCGTTTCCTCACCCAGGATGTATGATGTTTTTGAGGCAGGATATCACTAATGGTGGGCCTCTCTTAGTTTCCTAGTGTAATCTAATCCCCAATTATTGGCCTTGTAAAAAAAAAAGATCCTTCTTTGTCCTTCTAATTTTTGAGTTTAAAACTAAGAGTCATGTTTTAGAATTTAGATGATGAAGATGAGAGAGAGACGAGACAGCTGAATTCTATTTTATTTCTAGTTTTTTTAGCCCTTTTGGAGAATAATGAGAGACTGTACACTATAAAAAAACGCCCAATTTCCAACGGAATTTCTGACAGAATTTGCCACAGAATTACCTTTTCTAACGGAATTTCCGACGGATCGCTTTTTCGATGGAATCCGTTCTGTCGCTAATAGGTTCGTTTCAAACAAATTAATTCTGTAGGAAATTTCCAACGGAATTCGTTTCCGTCGCAAATTTTTTTTAAGAAAAAAATTCAAAAATTATTTTTAAAAAAATCAATTTTTTTTAAATTTACAAATGCCACGTGTTTGCTCCTCAGAGCGCCATGTGTCCCACTCATCTGGCTGCTACGTGTCCGCACCTCATAATTCCTCCAAATGCCTCTCCTCCTGTTCGAACCTGCGACCTCAGGCTACCGACGCCTTCCCCTGCGAGTCTTTGTTAGTTGCACCGAAATGAACCTATCATATTATTACATATTATTATATATATATATATATATAATATTATCATATATATATTAACATACATACATATAATTAATTATTAATGAAATTTAATATTATTAAAAATAATGAAAAGTTTAATAAAAAAGTAAACAAATATTTATATATTTAAATTAAATAATTTTTTTAATTAAAATTACTTAATAAATAATAATTTAATATTATAAATATTATTTTTAATGTAAAATTATAAATAAAATATTAATAAATAATAATATAATTTTAATAATTAAGGTTAAATAGAATTATTTAATAAATAATATTTTAATTTTATAAATATTATTTTTTTAAAAAGTAATAAATTTTAATTTTTCAGACAGAATATTTTCCACGGAAATTCCCATATGAAATTCCGTCGGAATTTGTCTTTAGAAATTTTTTGATGAAATTTTCATCATAATTTGCTACAAAAAAAATTCCATCGAAAATTCTGAGGCTAAATTGCCACGGAAAATTCCGTCAAAAATTTCGTTGACATTGTCCTTGGAAAAGGTTATGTCAGAAATTTGGTATTTTTTGTAGTGGTAGTATGTAGGCAATAAAAGAAAAACATTATTTATCCTCATCCTAAAAGAAATTTTTTTTTTAATTTCTAATAATGAAGACACGGCTTTAAATTAAAATTATAAATATATAGTTTTTCTTTATGTAGTATATTAAAATATTCTTCCAATCCATAATATAAGTCATTTAAACTTATTCACTATAATTAAACAAATGATAGTTAACTTATTAAATTTGTCTTAAATTGAAATATTTTTTAATTTTATCCATATTAAATGAGATTTTAGAGAAGAGAGGAAAATATAATAAGATACATTCAATCACTAATTACAAAGGTAAAATTAAAAAATAAATATTAATTTCTTTTAAAGTAACTTTTATAGGCTTAAGCATACTTCTAGAAGTGACTTATATTGTAGATTAGGAAAAGTAGAGTAAAAAAACTCTCTCACTAGCCACTAATTATAGGCGTAAAATTGACAAATACATATTTATCTCTTTTAAAGTAACTTATATAGGCTTAAGCATACTTCTAGAAGTAACTTATATTGTAGATTAGGGAAAGTAGAGTAAAAAAACTCTCTCACTAGCCACTAATTACAGGCGTAAAATTGACAAATACATATTTATTTCTTTTAAAGTAACTTATTTTATAGACTTAAGCATGCTTTTAGAAGTGACTTATATTACTCCCTCCGATCCTAATTATAAGACATATTTACCTAACTTTGGAGAAATTAAGAATAGTAGTTGAATTAGTTAATCTTATTTATTTTCCTAAAATACACTTATTTAATAAGGGTGATTTAAGAATATATATGATTCTACATGATCTTGTGAGTATATTGCTACTAGCTAGTTTTTGTTCACGGTAACATTGACAGGAGAAATTAATTAATGTTGCTTGGTGTAGTGCCTTCCCACGTATATATTTTAATTTTTGAATGTTTAAAATACTTATTCAGCGACTATAAAAAAAAAAAGTTTCCAGATGAGCAAGTAGAATTCTACTTGATTTTCTTACCCTTTATTCTTATAAAATAAAAGAAATAGTAGAATTGAGATATATGTGATATTAATGAGTTGCAAGTATTACTCACTTTATAGAATACATAGGTGTATTATAAAATTATTATTGTGTTTCATTATTATTGAGAAAGTATCAATGGGGGGTATTTTGGGAAGAAAATGACCAAAATTAAAACTTTGTCCTATAATTAGGACCGGATGGAGTAGAAATTAGGGAAAGCAGAGTAAAAAATCTCTTGCTAGTCCGGAACATCAGCTTCTTTGGTTACACTAAGGAAATTTTGGTTTATTATGAACTAAATATTAGGGTTAAGGTCAATTTAGGATGGCATTGCTTCAAAAACAAAAAAAAAAAATTCCCAAAAATATTCGACTTATTTTTTTTGGCATTTTCCAGGATAAAAATGTACCTTGACGCATGGGTAACTGCAAGCTTGTGTTTTATTTCAAGCAGCTCTATTCATTTCAAATTTGAACATTAACGATTAGATTGATGTATAATGGCGTTTGATGGAAAGTTAAAAAATGAGTATTTTATAAAAATTAAATAAAAATCCATATTTCAATACTGGCTATTAAATCGATAGTTAATGCTTTTCGATTAATGGGGAAATCCAAATCTTGATTTCATTTAGAGTTTATTTTTTCTTAACTTTCATGAGAATGAAAAACTCAACCAAAAAAATGTTTTATGTGTATCTTTCTCAAGGTATTAAAACCCGGACCGGGTATTGAACAAGTCGGGGTACTGGGTTAAGGGTCAGTGGATCAGACTAGGGCTAAACCAAAGCTAAACCGGGACTAAATCGGTGAGAAATTGAAGATTTTAGGCTTATAGTATGAAATTCTAAAGGAAAAATATAAAAAAAATAATTTTTCTAAAAAAAATTGGAAACCGGACCGGACCGGGAACTGGACCGGTCTACCGGCCGGTTTGCCCGTTGCTAGGCCGGACGGGGCGGTCCGGTCCAAGTTCCACAACCCTGGTTTTTCTTACCTTTTTTGGGTCTTTACTTCTAAGTTATAACACTTTATTTAGAGGGAGAATTTCAGTAAATCACACTGAAAGGAGCTTAATCTAAAATTAGTCGTCCTAATAAATTTTGAAATTACAGTGTAGTATTACCTGACCAAATTAAAATTGTCTTTCCCTCATTTTTTTTAAAAGGTCAGCTCATTGTTGGAGCCTCACCACCGGCCACCAGAAAATAAATGTTCCCACAAGACGGCCAATAATAACTCAACACGAAAAAAAAACTTTATACTCTTTAGTTCCTTAGTTTTAATTCATAACCGATAATGTAAATTTTTTAGTTCAGTGTATTTTTTGTCCTAATATTTTCTCTTTAGATTCAAATAGCTCCCTACACTCAATTTACTTGCAATTTGCTCGTTGTATTCTACATCTCACAATACTAAATACAACATTAACAACAAATTTTATTTTATTAAATGAGGTAAACTATATAAATCACCCAATGTTATTATATTATATTCTACTAACAACAAACTCTTCGTGTATGTAATCAAAAACCTTAATAAGGTGCATAAACAAAATGTTGTTCCCCTCAATTTAATTGAGAAATTGAGTGATACGAAGCATATCAAGGCCTCAACTCATCATCATAGCCAACAAGTGAGTGATAAACTCCATTCTCTGGAAGAGGGGGTTGGTCCCACATTATGATAAACTAGTTCAGTACCCGTGCGATGTACGGGGCTTTGCTTTGTAATACCGTTGTAAATTATTTATTTGTCGGTAAAACTTGTTAATTTAATGTATACAATACAGAAGCAACAGCGGACAATTATTTATTGTACTGGTTATGGAACTACACAATCAATTACCTCAATGAAAGCATGTGGTAAATGTAACCTTTGGATGCAGACAATCTTCCAAGTGCACAAAGTATCTTCCTCTATGCTCAAAAGAACTTCCGATATGTTCAATATATCGTCCCTATATGACATTCCATTAAGCTTATACAATATTCCTTTTTGTTCAAATGCTCTTCCATCAAATCCCATTTGGCAATAAAGTTTTGAAGGAGATAATGTGGGGAATTTGCCCAATCATATATTAATCATATTTAATTAAATGATTAATATACTACATTTACCTAAATTCTTATATACTGTTAGTTTGTTGTGTCTATACTCTTGGAGCAAAAGTTTCATTGCATATAATTGCACTTTAGTTTAAACACTGGCCCTGTATCTGATGACGAAGAAGCAAGATCTTCTAAATACTAAAGGATACAAATTCACATGTTTAAAAGCTAATGGTCCAAAGAAAAACTAATGAGCAAATTCAAAGTACAGCCAAAATATGGCATGAATCATTCAGTAAAATCACTATGCCACTAAATTAATACATAAGCATACAACTATGATATTGGTCGTGCAGTACACACCATAATTATGACGACTAATCTATCTAATTTATAACATTGAAAAATACTTCGTTGTAAACAACATTCGCTGTCTGGTTTGTTACTTTATCAGCACTGTCCAAAAGTAACATCTTGAGGCCATCTTTTTGTGTTACTCTTGAAATAGCAACATACAACTGGCCATGTGTGAAAAGAGGTCTTGGAAGGTATAACCCAACTGACATTAGACTTTGGCCCTGGCTTTTGTTTATTGTCATTGCAAAGGATGGCATAATGGGGAATTGTCAACGACACAATGTGAATGGCAATGACATGTCTAATAAGGATAAAGTTATTCTAGGAATTAAGACTTTGAGTCCAACATTAGCACCTGTCATAATCTTTACCTGGATGACATGGCTCTCAAGGCGAGTTAGAATCAACCTTGTACCATTACACAGTCCGATTGACTTATCAAGATTGTGCATCAGCATAATGGGACAACCGACCTTAAGTCTTAATTAATGATTAGGAATCCCAGACATGGAAATTGTATTTAAAAATTCCATAGAATGCATAGCAGCAATGGAATCCCGCAATACGTCCTGCCTAGATATACTATCAGCACTTAAATATAACCTTTCATCGCCAAGCAGCATATTAATCATATAATTGTTAACCTCTTTAACTACTATCAAACTCGAGGCCAAAATTGCACGATCCTTGAAATAGTCACCATCACCCAAATGATCCAGTAGGTCAGGATAAGTAGAATGTATAATACACTTTAGTGGAGATGAGGTAGGATGTAGAAGAAATTCATCCAGTATTGTAATAAAATTTGTGGTACCATAAATTATTGGAACTTTTCCATTACCTATTGCGACAATCCAGTCTGCAAAGTCCTTTGTCTCCATGTTATGTCCTGTCATATTTGATTTCATTAACCTCATATTCTTCGTAAGTTTAAAGACTTTACAGTGCTGCCAAATGTATGACACATTGATTGTTGCCATGATAATGTCCTCTCTAGAACCTCTTGGAATGACCAGTAGTATTTGTCTAAAATCTCTACCAAGTACAACCACCTTACCACCAAACACCAACTCAGACACATCTGGATAGACTCGACTGCATATATCTTTCAGTGTTCGATCTAATGCTTCAAAGAAAAACCCATTCACCATTGGTGCCTCATCCGATATTATAAGAGATGTATGGATGAGTAATTCTACTAGATGTGAACCCTGTTTGATATTGCATACAGAATCTTTATTGACATTCAGTGGAATAGCAAATTGAGAGTGTGTCATTTTACCCCTGGGTAATAACAAAGCTGTAATACCACTTGTCGCTACTGTCAACACAATCTTTCCATCGCCTCTCAGTGACGTTGAGAGCATTTTCCATAAGTACGTCTTGCCGGTCCCACCATAGCCATATACAAAGTACAAACCTCCATCTGAGATGTTGACAGTTGATATGACTGCATCATAAATCTCCTTTTGTTCTTCTGTCAAGTTAGCAAACAATTCTGAAACTTCCCTCTTTAGAGCATGCCAGTCAAAATTTAACTCGTCATACATGTATCTATTTGTCTGGCTATGATAAGTGGGTGAAGAAGGAGATGGCATTGACTTATACTCGTTAAGACTTCTACCATTCATATTCAAAAGATGCTCAATCTCTGTCAAAACAGCATTTTCAAGTTCTTTGTCCGTCAAAGTTAAACCTGATCAATGAGAATATGTTAAGTAAACACCAAATAATATGATACAGAAACAGGACGAATATGACCTACTATTTACTTTTCAAATTAGTAATAACACTAATCTGATTTTGATAAATAAAAACTCCTAAATGCATATGACATGGCATATATACCTATTTCTTGCTCATGTGTATATAGTATATCATCTGACATTAACTTCCATGACTGCTACCATACAATCTCCGGTCTACCAAAAGAATTACAGAAGAGTAAAGTGTGAAATAGACGATGTACATACTCAGCTGTTACCCACTCCCCAGCCTCTTTGAATGCGTCTATATACTCCCTATCATCTTCTAATCGTCCTAATGCATAACACGCATACCTGAAATTGTTATATTCCACACTGTCCACTATCCTAATTTCTTTGTAAGACTTAGTTCCAATCACTATTGTTAATAACAACCGTAACTAAAATGACTCCCCTACTCCTGGTGGAACATAGTATAATCGTCTAATTGAAAATCCACTTTTTATTGGTGTCCACTTTTATAGATGTTTCTTGAATACAAATTTGGTTGGAAATTCTGCGTAAGTCAACACCTTTGCTTTATCAAACTCATCATTCATAGCCATCCAGGCTAGAAACATGGACTCCCTCACGGTTGGCCGATTGACCACTTCTTTTAGATCATCTTCATCTTCGTAAATAACATTTTGATGATCTGGGAGATGAAAAGCAAGACGTTCAACTGATGGATATCTGCAGTTTATGTCATGGCCAAGGATTCACCAAATAGCTTCACATGGTGATAAGTAACAAACATCATAATACATTTTAATTTCATCATACACCATGTTAGGATCAGACAACCTAGAATCTGCATAAAAGGCTACTATTGCATGGTCATAACCTTTACTAACGTATTTGAATAAATACCTGATAGACTCTCCTTACTTACATCTCTCAACAGTGATGTGTGCCTGGAATTTTAAGAGCAGATATGGGATATATGGTATAACATTTCTATTATCTAAAGGAATACCACCCTTCAAAACTTCTCTTCCATCATCACATCTTCTATATCGAACATACCCATCCTCATGAATAAAATTTTATGTTGTATAATTTTTTGGAAAATATTTAGAACATCTCCCATCTTTCATACACGGTGAGTTCTTGTTGGCCACTCTACATGGCCTATACATCATAAAGTTACTCATCGCTTCAAACAATGCTAGATTGTTCTCCTTATTTGGCAATTCAGCGCTTATAACATAATCTATTTCTTCAGGGGTGGAAAACTTGTTTGTATTGCCAAGGAACAACAGAATATGAGCATGTGGTAGGCCACGCCTCTAGAGTTCAATGGTACATATCGATGCATAAAAAATTTTCAGCCGTATTACAAGAAATGTCATTATACCTATATACAGTAATTAGGATGGTCAAATTAGGTTAGAGATCTATTGCCTTATGCTTTGTACGCTATAGAATAATTGCTTCTTAAATGCATCGTTAGTATATACTTACACACTTTTACTGGACCGAATAGAACTACCCCTTTTCATTTCCTTTATCAAACAAACTAGCTTTATCTTAAACACCTTACTGATAAGCTCTGGACGATTTTCAACCCTAGAACCAGAAGATGACATAGCCCTAGTAATCTCCGACGACTTTGGATTACACGTGAACATTATAAACAGATTTGGATACCCAGACCATCCACATATTGTAATTCTGTCCTGTTAGTTACGTATAGTATACCGAGGTCCACCGGTGAAGGAAGACAGCAATATAATGCACTACTGCAGCCTCTGTCTCACCAACAAATATTGCATCAGTGAGACCCTTGTACATCTCTGCCCTAAGGAGGTTTTGATTATACCACAAGTACTGCAATCTGTATGCCTCCATCATTGTGTATGCATCAACAACAAACTGCTGGAACAATTTTCCTAACCTTAGTATAGTAGAAAACTCACTGTCACGCTCATAAACAATGTAAGCAAAGTATTCTCTCATTGATACATATTTAACCCTACTTGTAGAAGCCTCATCAGCACAGACATGTGGTATATTTTCATTGTAACCACCATCACCAAATGGGAAAAGTAAAGGATACTGTAGTACAAGGAAGTCTAGATGTGTTTCCTTAATTCTCTCCAATAAGCCTGACTTATATTTAACAATGATATCCCGTCCCTCATCTGTATTACCAATATCTCTAAAAATCAAAGCAACAACTTCATTCGGTGCTGAAGGAATATTATACCTATTTGGATCTGTCCTCCCCTTATGGATTAGCTTTATCCCTATGGATTGACCTTTATGTGTTGCGACAAAATCACGTGCTATCCGGAATATCCTAACTAGTCGGTTATCTCTGTCTAACAAACGTTGAAGACCCCTGACAATATCTTGATTCAGAACATGTTGGCGGTGATTTGTATGAGAACTACAAATGAAACCGAAACAAAAATTTATTAGAATTCGAGCATTATATAAGAAAATAAGTCCATCAGAGTAGAAGACAACTATTCATGTACAAAAAAGGAAACACTTACTTTACCGCAGACAATCTATGAGAAATTTCATGCTCAGTATCATATATGTATAATTGAGCATATCTAGGCATCCTACCATCAACAGGAAGCATACTGCCTATCATATGCATATTCTACTCAGACAGCTTATAAAAAAAGGTTCACGGCTTGTACTTGTTTCGGGATCAATCCGCCCCCCCATGGATGTAAATGCAAACATAGAATTATAGATTCTAATGTTCTGTCTGAATTCTACACAGCGTGGACTTCTATTCGTCAAAAGATCTTTTAGATATTGTACAGGTTCCCTAATTTCAGGGAGTCTTATCTTCCCTTGATGGCAACACATTCCAAACTTGGGTGAGCAATCTGGATTATCTTTATGCAGCCTTTCATTTAACCAAAACCTTGATTTGTAGTAAGCACATACACAATCACGATCTCCCAAATCTTCATACCAAGGCTATTCTTCAAACCCCAATAAAGTTACATTAGTTAGACATTTTTCACATAAATCAAATACGAAAAGAAGTCAAACATTTATTTAACACATATATTGAGTGTGCTAAATATGGGGTTCATAATTTCGAATACTAATGTAATTAGATTCAAATTTTAGAATGATTGTAGTGTGATATAGTCAAGACATTCATGCAAATCTTACATTCTTATTGCGAATTATATTAATCTACAGGATACAATAAAATAAAAGCTTAAACGCCATTCAACAAAATCATCACTATCACAACAAAGAATGTTTCAATCAACATATCTATGAATAAGAACTAATGTCAATGCAACAACTTCATGTATCAAAAAGGCTTATGAAGGCATAACTTCCTTAGGCTGAAATTAAATTATGGCAACAAAGAACGCATAAATAGATGATGGTAACATCACAAGTATGTTGTACATAAATTATAAAGTTTATTTATATAAACTTATGACAGTACTATATCATGCAATAACATATACAACATATGATTGATGATTATACAATGTAATAAACTATGATCGATTCAAATCAAGTTCAAATTACTGCAATTGATACTATTAACGCTAATGCCATTACCATCCTACCCATTAATTACTTATACTAAACATTGTATATCAATTGTTACACTTATTAGTAGCTATACAATATATGTGTATGTAAAAAAGGCATTACATTTTATAAATTCGATATCTTCCTTATATATGTTGCGGAAGCAAAACAGCAAGAACTAATTAGACTCTGATAACATGATGAAAATGAGGTGTTGTCAAAGTTTTGAACTAAATCAAATAAGATATAGTGGGTATTAATTCATACCATTTGACTCATATACAAACTAAACTACACCAATGACACCTTTTGTTTTACTAAGTTACACAAACCTCTACAGTACTTTAAGAACATATATAGACCGATACTCACATTGAAATTCATGTTACATAAACCTCTCTTACAAATTTGAGACTCCATTCACATCCACCCAACCCTTACTTGGCCATCAAGCTTGAGTATTAATAATTTGCCTCCACCAGAATCCATTCTTTGCAACCAATGAATAAACATTTATTTTTGAGTTAGAGTTAATTTTAATTCCAAATTTGATAATGGTCATACATATATGTTCAACACTCTCAATATCTTAATAATTTTCAAATAATTTATCATATTTAAAAATGCTGTCATATTTGTGTTAACCTATCTATCTATTGTCCCTTTAATTCCATTAACTAATAACATATTTGTTGGGTTGTTTTTTAAACATGACAGCTTGCATAATAACATATTTGAAAGGCAGATGATATTCACCACACAATATTGATAATGTGTTCTTCAAATATTATATAACATGTATTGATTTTCAATTTACATTTGTTAAAATTAGAATGTGCACAAATGTTGTTAAATACATTTTTTAACATAACAATTAATAAAAAGCATTAATCATTGTCGATGTCTGTATTAATAAAGTTAGTTCAGTATCTATCTCACTTTGGAATATCTCTAGTTGATGCAAAAGGAAAAAAGAAATAAACAAAAACCATATAAAAATAGTTAAACAATTTCTACAAACTTTATGAAATTAGTAGTTAATTATTAAGGGTAAACTAATGAATAAACTCAGGTCTAATATAGATGTTAATTAGAAGCTGACAAATCTAAACAGAGTTCACAATTATGACTGAAGTGCATAGTTTACAAATAGAGGGGAGATTCATATATTAAGGCATAGTATAAGTGAGTGAAGCTATTTTACTATTAAATCTATAAATTAATCCATAGAAAATGTTATAACATACACTAATTAGGAAAGCTTTCGGCGTCGAACCAAATGTAAGGGGACTATATTTTTCATCTTCTAAAGATAGATGGTCATGTACAATGTACTTAAGGTAATGTAAATATTGAATAAAATATTGCACATCCCATATAAATATTGTTCTTGTATATATTCACAAATATACCACAAAGTATATACCTGATATTATTTAGATGACAAAAGAAAAAAAACCTGATATTGTAGGTGCATGAGAGCCCGAAATTGAACCAACTGCTTCGTTAATGCTGCCTCGTCGAAACGTAGACACACCACTTATGACTTTAAACAAAATCGGAATCACATAAAGCAAAGTTATAAGATACCAAAATTAAAACTCATATGTGAATCTAAAACTTTTGTTTTTTGTCGCATGCCTGCAATGTTTGTGATGTCCGATAATACTGGCTGGGAAATTTCTGTCCAACAAATTGTACGGATACAATTAACAGAATTTACATCTCCACATCCTGGAAAAACACAATACATGTATTGTAGAGTCGACAACTTTTTGATACGTAACATAAACAACTTACAAAACAACACAGGAACAGGCTTTTGATAATACATTCATGCATACCCACCGTCAAAGAATTTCCATGTATAATGTCGACTGACTCAGACCTCCTCTAACCCCGACTTCTTTTGTTGCACAATATTTGAATCCTGCAAGCACGTGCTGTTGTAGTATGACCACCCAAATTAAACATATTCAGTTAATAAGATATTAGATATCAGAAATTAAATTTAATTTGAAATCAGTGTGAGTAGTGTTAAGTGTTTTATCCATACCCTCTTTTGCATTTTCATTACTTCTTTGCTGAATACTAACAGCTAACTTTCTCTTCCTCCTCCCCCTGACTACAGGTATTTCTAAATTAAGCTCTCCCTCCAGGTTGTTCATTGAAGGATAAATCACGGATGCACGATAAACCTATAAATGAGAGTACACTGTCATGCCGTGTGCTCAAAGTATACATGTTCACATATTGTTGAAGAACGCTGGCAATTGTAGAACGCAGGCCTTTCTGTTAGGAGTAAAAAAACTACTGCATGTAAAAGACGATACTATGGTATTTATTGATGATGAGAACATTTGTCAAGATGTGAGACTTAAACATACAATCATGATTCCACCACGTTGAACCCTGGGATTAAGTTTAGAGATTCGTCATTAACACGAAGATAAACAGCAGTTACAAAAATTAAAAAGATTTATAGGAGGTCTGGGTAGAAATGGCGGGATACAGAATTCAAACAAATATTGGTATGTGGATGGTTGCACATCTGTTGCATCACTCCATGTGGCCTAGATCATCGCTATAATGTGTCCCATAACATACATTTCAAATGTAACCGCTGTCAAACCGTCAAGTCTACTAACCAACAGATTTTTAAATATCCAAACGTACTCTCCCATGGGATTTCGTTACCAACACATACATAAATTTGGACTACCTAAGAGCAACCATGGAGACAAGAAGGTGCACATCAAACCTTCAAGTTCAGACTATTTACTTTCTTGAGCTTAGGCTCGTAGATTTATTGTAGTTGGGTATTCAACTGTGAAGTGTTTGAATTAATAAATCGAGTTTATATACATTTAATATAGCAGAAAAATAGTTCGTACACAATTATTAAAACAAAAGTTAACAAAATACTATATGAAATATAAGGCACAACCCATCTTAAACAATCCATATCACCTATACATTGTATAACTTTACCTCTACAGCCCACCTTCGTTCTAAACTATCTAACAAAGATTTAAAACTTAAAATAATTGTCCATTTAACTATATACTTCGCCAAACCAATGTCAGCATAAAATAACAACTTTCTTTATTTCTACATAACTGTAAAGAGCTTATAATTGTTTCTCTAGCCCATTTGATAAAACTACATTTGACTTCTGACATTGTTGTTAAGGAAACAGGAATAAAAGAAAACCATCAAAGGATTGACATATGAAAATTTTTTTTATAATTAGAATCAACACCAACTCCCTAAATATTCTCCATATTACACAGATAGAATAATAATTTCAAACTAATTCAGAAGGACACATGACTTATTTCAAAGCAATGTTTAATACTACAACCAACCTTGCACTTTGTATTAATGTCACGTATCTCACATCTATTGTGAAAACTACAATAAAACTCTATTTAAGTCAGAATAGGCACACAAACGTTCAATCGATATGAACATCACATTTCTCTCTATGCAACCATTAGATGACCGCTATCTTTGACCTGTTCATAACTTCACTAACATTATACCCCTACCTAACATAATAATTATCTAAATACTTATGTTGACAAAACACAACTCAAATTCCAGAATTTAGTGTAACAACTATTAGAGTTTTAACCGTCGTACCTCAGTAATCTGTTATAAAATTCATATTTAAATTTTCAAACATATTTGTTTGAAATACAAAGCAATCTTTTAGAGAATAAAAAAAGCACCATATAATAAAAAAATTGAATTGTGTACTCTCATTTATTATGGATACATCTTTGAATATTTTAGTCTGCGTCAATGAAGCGACGATGGTAGTTGATGTACAAAGGTTATGGGGCATTCAATTAACTTTACTATCGGGCCTTAGGTTTGGTTCTCATATAGTGGAAGTTGTGGTTCATCTATAATGACGTGTGTTTCATATACAATTTAATGACGTGTGTTTCATATACAATTTATCTTATAACATTTATTAAGTGGCCTGGCTAATATGATTATCATCCCTTCACTGACAAAAAGTCCACACTGACATTTTGATGCCATTGATAAAATAATAATAATATACATAGCCTATAAAATAACATATAAACAGTATTATATTACACTACGAACAAAATGATAATTAGTTGGCAAATGATGTATTCTAAACCACGTATAGAAAGAGTATCGTTGATAACCTCACATGATCCAATCACGAACATTAATTAATACAGCATCATAGTTTCACAGTGTTGCTTTTGTTCACCTATAAGAGCATAATATCGGAACGATTCATGTGATATATGCCATGTCCCACGAAATCCATAATTTAGTCTTGCTTTGTTCTAACCTATATATGAGGAATAGTTTATACAGTTTGCATTAAATAATTAAAATTTTTCAGTGGTGTTTAGTTTTAGTCTCATTCAATTAAATTGGTCGAAGAAACTTATGAACGTGGATGCCATAATTGATATTTATGGACCGTTAGCTTGTTCGTACATCCACATGAAAAATGTCAGTACTATAGTCTAATGATTTGTGTTTACTATGTTGTATGGCTAATTAACAACAACATTGGTGTTAGAAAAAGAAGACTGACATAACAGAAGAAATTTTATGTCATACATGTTAAATAAACAATTTTAAATAACAAGGACTATGCCAAAAAAATCCCGTCCGATAAAAGTACTATATAATATATCTGATTTTTTTAAAAATATAACATACATGATAGATCATAAAACAAAATTGTTAAGGTTAAGATCATATTATGACGGAGCATATTTGTCCATTAATGAACTTTCCACAACTACATAGCACAAAAACGTTGACGATATATATTATGCACAATAGTTTACAATCAAGTCACTCTACAATTAACCCTGAAGGGAGCTTAGCAACACAGAGAGGCTTGATCGACCACGTAACACCAAGAAAATGTATTAATACTGATTATTCAATTACAAAAATATCAAGATAAAACACAGCAACCAGAATCTTAAATAACATGTGTTAATTAGTTAATGAATTAAGGCCACTAATATTTTTCACCTTTTAGTAACTAAAACCTCACCACCAACTTCTAGTAGTGACCACTATTCGACGAATCCAGATCCATTCCCAGAGTACCATATAACCACCCAATCTTATCATCCCAAGTACAAGTAGCACACATCCTTTGACAAAAGAGGCCACTCCACAAATAAACACGGCGATGTGGAAGCACATTAGAGTTAACAAATCTTGCCATATGATACATATAGGCGGATGTCTGACTCTTTATGTCAGACATTCTTCACAAACATAGCCATTGTTCAACAGGTCATGGCTTTATTGCCGACATGTGTATTAGCATACAAAGTTCAGTTTGCCACTACGAAGAGTGAATGAATGTAAAGAGCCAGCATGTACCCCATATTTGCAGCTGCGTCAATTAAGGCAAGTGCATTCTTGCCTAGGTCGTACCTGATGACATACCTGCGCAGACCTTTTTGTAGAAGAATACATGGATTACCTTTATAGAAGCACTCAAGTAAAAACACAACAGCTTGAATGAGTTTTCTACAGTAGAACACATCATAATCTTCAACCCATGCATTCCTGAAAAAATCCCAAGACTGTCTGATTCTCTTTAAAGTTCTGCAAGAGTTGCGAAAAAGATAATAAGCCTTCAAATCATCCGCAGCAACACGTATCATTACATCCAGCAGAACAACATATAGCAGAGCAAGTACGGGTAACTGGGCAGTATCGTCGGAAGGCTGCATAGTTTTTTTCTCCGACAACATGGCCATGACACTTGGTCTAAGGCTAAATAAAGACCCAAAATACTCAGCCAACACAAATATAACACAAAATTTAAGTGCCCAAATCTTGTGATAGAAACTGAAAATGCTATTTATAGACAACACATCCTCCTTACGACGCACTGTGTCATTCTTTTGTGAACTATAATAAAGATTGGTAGTTATACAAAGACTTAAGGAATTAACAGGTTAGTGACCATGACACACGTACACCTGAAATATATGAAACTCGTCAGTGATATATGTGAGCAAACTAACTATATTACATTAAGAATGCTTACTGATAGATTAAATTGTGAATCGGTAAATGTAATTATTAAATGCAACTATGATGCACGTACAATGTGACATGGCTGCATCGTTAGTTATTTTTGGATTTATTTGTTTCCAGTACTAACTTCAAAAATTGTGAATTTGTGATCACGTTTGGATTTAAATTATTAAAAGTACTCTTAGATGTAAATTGAGCACATTTGATATGAATAGTATCATAACATAACCATCCAATTAAATAAACATAACAAAAGGTTAGAAACAAATTAGTTTTTCATCACACGCCCCATATTCAGCAAAAGTAAACGACATACATAGTGGAAAGTATTTCGGATAACAAATTAAGAGATATATATATTCAAAAAAACAATTATTACTATATCTAAATCAAATAATAGTAGTCTGATGAACACGATAGATAATTGTGTTTGTTAGGATTCCACCAGTTTGTGTATTATATTATTCGACATTAGTCCCCTAAATATGTTTACCTTTACAATTAGTATATTGTATAACTAATGTACGTTAAAATTGTATAAAAAAGCAAACATTTTATTAGTTGGATATGATATTATCAATATAAATAAGAATACTCTTCCACCGAAGTCACTGTAGCTAAGGTTTCTATGGCTCAGATTCATTCTCATCTTTTTTGACCAATGCCTCGAGATCCTGCATTCCTAAACATACGCGTCCTTTATGGCTCTATTTGAAATTCAAATCTGCTTTCTAACTCCTATGGCTCTATTTGAAATTCAAATCTGCTTTCTAACTCCCTCTGGCCTTCAATATTATCTCAAGACAAGCCTTTTGTCCACCTACTAAACAAACTGCTTATCAAGCCATTCCTCCTCTGTATTTTAAACATTCTACCAATTCATATGACATACTATTCACAGTCTCGGGCAGTTCATTGTTTGGTTCTGGGGCATATTTTTTTTTCCTGGACAAAAAGAAAGAATCAACTGATATGGCTGGACGAAGATCCTATGTTCACAAAGGATCGGTTCTTCATTTTCACTCGGCATGTTTGCCTTGGAAGTGAGGAGGCAGAGAACAGGATGCGACAGTGATGCTGCCACAGTCGTCGTGGGTATCCAGACTTGCTGCTTTCAACTTCAGGATTTCATAGAAGAGGTTACGATGGAGGAAAGGCACCTTTGTCGATTTTAGAGGGGAACTGGCATGGGATTTTCAGCGGCTGCAGGTAAAGACCGTTCTTCTTCTTCTTCAACTTCATCATCATCCACTGCTATATATTTGATAATTTATGGATGGTTTTGAATGGGTCAATGGGTTCATAGATGAGGGTTTTAATGGGTGTTTTTTTTGGCAATACTTCATCTAACCAGGAGGTTGTTTACTGTTCATGGAATAAGGAGACTGAAGAAGCAGAGATTGAGGAAGAACTATCATGGAATACGCATGTGTATATATTTTTTTCCTATGTTGAATTTTTCACTTTACATTCTGTTATTTGTTTTTACTATCCTACGATAATCAATATCAAGGTGCCATCCTCCCTTTTTCTTCCATTTGACATCCCAAGTTTCTTCTTCATCCAAAGCACCAATTCCTCTGTTCTCGCAACACACGACATGGCTTCGCAAAGTGACTCCGGGGGTTTGTGAGGGCATAATTGTAGTGAAAGTTGACAGCATAATCTGCAAGGAAGTCAGTTAGAGCTCGAAGACAATGATAGGTCACATCAAGTTATTCATATTGACCCCTGTTAAAAATATCTTCCACCATCTTTGATTTTTTCATGGATTTCCACAAATAATGTTTTAAAACATGCAAGGGTAATAAGGTTTTCGAGTGTTCTCTGCTTGGTGTGTATGCTATGGGGACAAGATTATTCTTTAATCCTCCCTTCCCCCAGCTGGAGGAAATGACAAACGATGTGCTAAGAGGGATGCTTGATTCAACTCTGATAGATTAGTATGCTTCTATTAGATCTGCCATGGCTTTGTGATTCCGTTTGGTGTATGTCTTTTGTAACAGCCCTGTATAGATGCATGTGTTTAAGTTTGTTCATCTGTAATAGCGTTATTTAATCCTTCGTTTGTGGTTTTTCCATTTGTTGTATGTCTTTGTGAGTGTTCTGTACTGTATTCATGGCAGTTATTATTAGTTATTACATACATTTCCTTAAGTTTTACTTTAATTGAGAGCAATGGATTTACAGGGATTTGAACTGATTTTTTATATCATACAAAAAATTATAGATTTTAATAGGTTGAAAATTAAGAAAAAACATGAAATATAATATAACCCAGTACAGGTGTGTCCATTAGCCTTTAAACCCTTCAAATTGTCAAGTTGATTTTTGAAACACTATTCAAAGTAAAACTTTTAAGGTTAGTATATACATTTCATAACACTTTATTATTGCTTTATTGTGGTATCTTTTGTTTCATATAAGCTTTATGCTTGAAACGGAAACTAAGTTTTTCAGCCTACCTTCATTGCTTCGTTTACTGTTTGGTTAGGTTATTAGGTAGCTTGCTGACTTTCACATAAATGAAAACTGATCCCTGCACATTTGCAATGCAGTTTATAAACGTTTCCTAATTCAGGTAGTCTTATTAAATTTGGAACAATTC
Source organism: Inga leiocalycina (assembly GCA_963242795.1). Lineage (NCBI taxonomy): Eukaryota > Viridiplantae > Streptophyta > Magnoliopsida > Fabales > Fabaceae > Inga > Inga leiocalycina. Next base: position 21,408,225 of record OY725324.1, read on the forward strand.
AAATTGACTTAGACGCTTTTTGAAACAGGATTCAGAGTTTAGCATAATATATGCATAAGTTATTGCATTCTCTAACGGTCAATAAGAGGCTAAGCCAAGACAAAACAAAATGATGGCTCAAAGCTGAATGCAGCACGGTTGGCATTGTAGCCTACCTTTTTAATGATCCTACTAGCACATAACAAAGTTCTATCCTTTCTCTATCTCTCTTTTTTAAAAAAAGCTCTTATATGATCGTGTCACCATTACAAAGATATTACCAATATATAGAAAATATACTGACATCAAAGAGGCACATAATATATAAGAGATAAAAAGCCAATATATCACGTTTGTGACATGATCATATAAGAAAGTAATGACAGGTAATCAAATAATAATTCTAATAGGACGTCACTAATTTTTATTCCTTATTTTACAATTAAATTCTTCTACTAAGGTGCAAATCCACCAACATCAATTTGGCTTAAAAAGATCAGTTGAGGATTTAAGTCACACTATTGTCAATACATGCTTTTAAATGAACTCCAATTTCTATCTCTTGCTGTTATATTTTATTATTACCACTGACAGTTAAACGAAAATTAATTTGAACTAATTTTGTTATATTCCAGTACAAAAATCGTTAAATCCGTACTAACGCCGTTAAGGGTTTTCTTCTCTTATAATTTAACGCCGTTTGTACGAATTTAATGGTTTTTGTGCTGGATGCCCCTTTTTAATTGTTCATTAGTATTATTTCCCCTTCTAAAATATATTTGTGCCAGACGCTCATCGGACAAAACTTCATTAGTAAATTTACTCCTTAACCCATTCTAAAATGCTTTTGGTTATTGCACAATTGGTTCTTCATATATATTATCTTGGGAAAATTGTAAAAAAATCCCTCATTAGCAACTTATTTGTTAAATGGGACCTTCGCGTGCAGATTATCTTCCGCGTGTGCAGAATATCTTCCCTGGTATGCATATGATCTTCCCTATGTGAAAAAATCTTCCCTATACGTGTGCAGAAATCTTCCCTGCGTGTGCAGATATCTTCTCAGGTCCCATTTAGCAAATAAGTTGCCTATGAGGTCTTTTTTAGCAATTCTCCCTATTATCTTGCTTAATATACAGCTATTCAGTGAATAATAAAGCAGGTCTGCACCTTATATACCATAAGTGGTTCATGTATGAGATCCAAGAAGGGATTCTTTGTAAATGGTTCATATATGATAGAGGACATGATTCCTTCCATAACCCGGATTATTATTGGTCAAAATTCATTCTATTTTTACTTATTGACTCTAAGTAAATATTTCTGAAAATTTTGATTTTTGTAAATATGTCCGTGTCTCTTAATTTTTTTATTTCTTTGAATTTAAATTCTGCAAACTTCACATGCTACCTAGGTCTGCACCACTTATGGTATATATATATATATAAGGATATATATATATAGGAATCTTGATGTATCATTCTAATAAGTTGTACCAATTTTAAAGTTTTATGAAAGAGAATTTTTTGTTTGCTAATAACAATGTAGTAGTAGTTATTTGTAGTTTAAATAATTTTCTATAATAATAAAGTTGTTACATGTCAAAAAAAAAATATGATTATTAAAATATTAAATAAAGGAAAAAATATTGCAAAAGGCACAAGCTCTATATACAATATACGGAGAGCCCAATCTCAGAAAAAGTTCAAAACCCTAATAAAAATGTCATAATTTATAACATGGATATGAATCCTTTAGAAAATATATGGCCAATTCATATGTGGAGTAGAAAATTCCCGGTCAACCTAAACTTTGCAGTGACAATCAACAAAAGTCAAGGGCAATCACTTCATCATGTGGGGATATATCTCTCAAAGTCTGTATTTATACATGATCAATTATGTATTGCACTATCAAGAGTTCGAAGCATGGATAGGTTAAAAATTTACATGCCAGACAATGAACATGATCCTCAAAAGACTACAACAAATATGCTCCATCCGGTCCTAATTATAAGATAAAATTGACTTTTTTGGAGAAATTAAGAAAGCCAATTAAATTATTTTAGAGTGTTTATATTTTTAGTATCATTAGATTATATATTAGTTTATTAATTAAATTAATTAGTTTGGAGGAAAAAATAAAAATATAAATACTCTAAAGTAATTTAATTGGTTTCTTTAATTTCTCTAAAAAATTCAACTTTATCTTATAATTAAAACTGAAGAGAGTAATTTAAAAATGATGTGAGACAAAATGCTTCCCGCGCATTGTGCGGGGAAGGAATTGCTAGTTTTACTCATACAAAGCAAACATTTTAAAGTATTTTACTCTACATACGTCATGTTCGTGAAAAATTTGTGAAACACATGAGGAAGCAAAAAATGTAGGAGCAACCAGCGTATGGAACATGAGAACATGAATCATAAAGAGAAGTTGATTGTGGAGTCCAAATCACACAATCAAACTCTGGGTTGTTATTTTATAACGTACTGAATGATAAAGTAAACACGATAAATGCGCATTTTCAATGAAAGATCAACACATGAAAATGTGCCATTAAATATCGTTACTTTAAACAGCCGGACTTGCTTTACCTTTGTAGCCAAACCAAATATGCACTTAAATGCAACAGTGCATAAGTCATTATATTGTCAATCACTAATTAAATACCCAATTTTTATTATAACGCTAAGTATAAGGATAAACTAAAAAAATACAACAATGAAGCCAATAAGTTGAGAATCATAATACTGCCACAACGCTTGTAAATCCCATGATCACCACAACCATGATAACCGTAATATTGCAGCTGGACATGCAAAGTCAGTTATTGAGCGAATATGTACAAAGGCCATTAGCTTTACAAAATGAATAACTGCCAAGGAAAAAATATAACCGGCTACGCATTATCCCATAATACTACAATTACATTGTTTATAAGTTTATTTAACCATCATATATTGAATAAGGAACACTGGTAGATGCACTACATAGAGCAAAATCCAGAAACAGGCATAAGAATAGCCGTATAAAACCTCACTGGTACTAAGTCAAGTACTCATCCGCTGCTATTTCCATTTTCCCTTAATATTGTCTGCTTAACATAAGTTTAACATGATGAAGTGTCAAGTCCTAGCATGTCTACTGAGGCAGATATCTAGCTGAAACTTCATTCTAATGGACAAGCAGGTATAAGACATTCAGTTTATATCCAATCAGTATACAACGTGAACAGAACATCGATCTAAATACGGTCATCATATGCAAGGTAAAACACAAATCTATAATATGAAGGTGTATAACTATTCATATCACAGCTAACAAAAATCCATGCAGCCATTGTTGATGAGAACATAATTTAAAAGTTCAGCAACATCGTGAAAGAAGGGAAACGTTACTACTTCAAGAATTTTGACCTATATAACACCTATACGCACATGAGGGTATTTGACCATCCACTTATAATGGTAATTAGAGAAACAATATAAGTATTGTTGTGTGAGTTAAGAGACATTCCTCGCAATACATTCAGCCTCTCACCACTCTATACATTGAACAATGGGGAGACATCGAACGTCTATTTGTTAAGTACACTATTTTACTATTTTGTGTTGTTTGTAATACGACACAATACTTCTAACACTGCTACATAAGAACTAAGCCATCATTCTGTATTATCCAAGATATGTTTGGAATTATGCATGAGAATCCATGTTTCAAGCTCAGCGAGAGGGGGGAATCGTTCAAAGCATCTCTGAGGCTCGAACTGTTAGATCTAAGGTGAGTGTGATACAATATATATTGTGATACATAATAGCACTAATTATAAGCAATATAATATCGTTTATGCATTACACAAATCAAGTTCTAACAGAGGGACCAAAGTCACATGTATGCTAGTAGATGATGTAGTAGAGACGACAAACAAGCAATTTCAGAAAAGTAAAGACATTGTCTCCTCAATAATAATTCAGTTTGGCACAACATCATTGATCAATGGTATTGTGATCTTTGTGCATGCAATAAATAATGAAGCGACAGGTCTGCTATATTAATTATCCACACAAAAATAGGAGTCATTGTCATCCAAATTTCTTTGTATCCGGTGTGCAGGACATCTTTATATCAGAAGCTGTTGTAACATAACCAGGATCATCATCAACCCCATCCAGCCAGGACATGTAAACTACAAATACCTCTTGGGAAGCAAAGATGGACTAACATTTACTGCCACAACATCCAACTGAAAGAGTACGTTGTATTATGGTAAAATGTATTTCAGATGCATCACCGTTTACTTCCTATAAACTTGTGTATACCTGTTAAAATGTTGTTAGACTACGAAAGCAGTTATTTGTAAAAACAGATGAAGCATACCATATTGCATCACCCTTATTTGAATTTTTTAACAACTTTCGTAATAGGTACAGGCAGTGGAAAAGTATATTCAATATACCTAATGAAATAAACACAATAGTACCCGTAATTTACAACATATTAGTACGTCAGAAGACAATCTTAATCCATACTTTAATTATATCACAATTTTTTAAGTGTCATTTTTTGTTCATAATCACATTACGTGTATTAGGTAAGTTCATTTCAAGAGGAATTAATAATTGGGCCGACGAAACATGTAACCTCAGAGTAGTAGCCATGTATATACAAATGCTTAAGGAAACAATACAGGAGAAACCTATATAATTCGAGTAGATATAACGACTCATAAACTATAAATGACTCTCATATATCAAAACTACAAGTACCGGATGACACATGCCTTAATAATTTGGATAAAGCATATGGTATAAATAATGTAAAGTATTTTAACCAAATGTATCATTCGAACTTTTGTAGCCAACCGTAACCTAAACATAACATCATTAATACTCAACATTTTACACCGTTAATGTCGGAAATTCACTCTTATTGTAAAATCACCAAAGTTTATTTTGAAAATTACCTATAAAAAAATAGATGTCAATCACGTTGGATTTGATATTTTCAATAACTGAATGATTCATTACTAATATAATACGAAGATCATTGAAGATTAAAGTAAAATGACCGTGCTTGGATCTAACATAGTAAGTAAAACACAGATAGCAAATGAACAATACAGTATAGTAGTCCTCTCTAGATTACACTCCGACCTATTCACTGCAATGGCAACTTCACGTTTGAACAAACAAAATAACACATAGCATGAAATTATAGCGATTGTTCCTATATTTAATATCATAGACATTGTTTAAAATACCGAGAGTCCTTGATAAACCCAAAAATACTAATAGAACGTGTATTTTACGCTATCATATTGTCTCGTGATGAGTAAAACAGTGCAACTTCACTTTACATTAGTCATCTTAAAGCAGACATCCAATTCACCCAGCCAATATATTTATAAGTCAAATATACTACCTTCGTTCATGGTATTTATGCTGACAAACCAATAGACACAGTAAATCTTTTGTTATGATCAAATCTCTATAATTAGAAATAGAAGTAATCGATCCTTAATTTCTTAAAGCATCATCACGACACAACTGATGCGACCACTGTACAACTTAAATATATCCGATGCAAATCGTACTACCATATCTATAGATTTTATTGCTATGTAGACTTAATATCTCACAAGACATGATTAATCACACCACTTAATGGGAATTCTTGCCTCGCACGTCTCATTTTGTGTAACTGCCCAGTACACGGCCATGAGATAAAGCTATACATAAACAATTTACAGCTATAGTGACGCAAGCAAACTTATGTACCCGTTAAATTAAAGTATGAAAACACTTTAATAAAAAAACACATTAATACACACCTCCTATCGAAATTTGTGGGATACATTGAAGACGTGATAGTTTGGACTAGGAGGGAAACCTACTCCACACAAACAAACTATATTACTTAACCATCGTCACGTCTGCAAAACATGGGTAGCGGTTTCGATTCCACCTGACATATGCGAAGTTATTTAAGGACGGTCATCACAGCAAAAAGACTACAAATATGTCGCCTATTCTTTTGTCCAACACACTGTACTTACTTGATGTCCATTAGTCATTGGAAGATTAAAAAAATCCATGACCACTAATCATAGTCACCTGATGGATCTACCAACAGACCTGATTCTAACCATTATGTTCCTCATCACGGAGGGTGGTCTAAAGGATTATTATCGCTTCAGGAATACATGCTGGGAACTTAAAGCATTAGGTGAGTCCAGGATCTTCTTTAAAAAAGCCTCTCTGAAAAACATAAACGTGCTGGACTGGCTAAGACTAGTTCAAGAATCTACGTTTCTCTTAGAATGCTTTCACCGTGGGAATCTAGCAGTTTTATATAAGAGAGGATTACATAACTACATGCGTTCAGGAGATACAGGTGTTTTCAGGCTGGCATTGGTCAAAGAAGCTACAGAGAAGGGACACATGACAGTAAAGTATGTGCATTCTTTATTAGTTAGAATGCTTTCACCATGGGAATCTGGAAGTTTTATATAAGAGAGGATTACAGAACTACATGCGTTCAGGAGATAAAGGTGTTTCTGGGCTGGCACTGGTCAAAGAAGCTGCAGAGAAGGGACACATGACAGCAAAGTACATGCATTCTTTTTTAGTTATATCCAACTGGCAATGTTTCAAAAACACTACAGTAGGAAAAGATGCAATGTAATGCATGTCAGATATGCTGAAATCAAAATCGGTTGATTAATTAAGGCAAGAAGTAAAACACCCACTTGAGATGCTGTCATGGAACATGTACCCCGATATCCTTCCTATCTCGATGAAGATTTTCTGTGGGAACGTGTCATGCAAAAAAGGCTACGACATGTGTGCATTGAATCGTGAGGTACTATGGGCGTATAAAGTACTCTACCTCCTTCATCACGAAAATGATTCTTCCATAACATCGAATTGAAATATTCTATCATCATTATGTATTGCGATTAAATGAATCGCTAAATGCTTTGCAATGTACCTAAATATGCTACACATACTGGAGCATGAATCTATATATATTTGTAGTTCTAATTAGTAGTTCCACATCTTGTCCAATCTAGTAGCATAAAGGAATCTAACATCTTTATAGTATTCAAGGATTGTACTCGACTTGTTAAAGAAGAAATAGTATACTTATGTAAAAACAACAAAGTTATTGACACAACTAATTTACTATGCCCTTTGTCCATGCATCACCACAAAGACTCAACATTTGGATAAAATTCTGTTTATCTTGAAGAAAAGAGTATGTCATTATGACATCCAACGCACAATCCAAGCTAATAATAACACTGTGTATTAACTGACAAGTGTCATTCTACTATTAAATGTCTCCCAATAATATATGGCATGATTATAAATAAAGGTAATCCAACAACACCACATGAGGCAAAATTACATTTAAGTTTGGGGAAAAATTAATACAATAAACAACATCACCAGACAATTTTCCATGACTCAATTGCCAGAATAATGAACATAAAGAGCAAGTCATACTAACAAAATCTCTCCACCATACTAGAATGGCTTCAAACCGTACAACAATATACTATCTATACCCCTATATTTTGTTGAATTATTTTTTATGCAACACAAAAATATGATTGACAGTAACCATTGACGTGTACTTATTTTTGGTCCACAACAGCATTAATACTAATTATATTTCAGCATAAACAATACATCGTGAACCATGGGCCCCATAGTTGCACCGCAGATCAACCCACCAGGACATGTATGCATTGAAGGTTGAAAAATTGTGCCGCTGAACCATGTCATACATACACATTTAACATATAAGTACATATTAAGGTCATAGATAAATACAAAGCACATAATCACGTCACAGTCCATTAACGACCAAATAGTAAACAAACCATATACAATAACGTAGAGATTTGCGTTAATCAAATTTACAAATACTTAATGCTCGTATTTTTTTATCTATATGTGAAGAAATAATGTTTCAAAGTATACATGGGTAGCTAAGGTTTTCATTCTAGGATTGTTTTTGAACCTTTGTATGGATTAAACTTGATTCCTTCTCTCTTTTAGTATCTAATGGTATATATATGTTGATTCTCCCCTATTTTTGCTGATATTTGTGACTGGCCAGCACTATGGATAATCTGTTCAATTAGATTAAGCTTGAGAGAGTTAATTTAATTGTAGAACTTGGGTAGAATTATGCTAGACTTGAAGTTTAAGAATTAAATGGAAGGTTTGTTAATAACATAGAGATATAGTTATTAACCTAGCATTGTCAAATTAAGGTGGCTATGTAATGATTATTTTCCCTTAACTGTAGCAAGAGATTGTGTATGTTAATGGAGGATATAAATTTGGTTATGACTTGAGAGAGCTTAATCAATTGCTAGTGAACCTTAGACTGACATATATATATCCTATGAAAGTATTCTTGGAGACGAAGGAAATTAAGCTTATGAAATACAAAGGGAATGAACAATCCTAGGCTTATTATAATTGATTGAATTCACAAGAATCATAGTTTTGTTCAGTAATTTTTAGTTTTTATCAAAATATCTTTTGAAATTCCTTTTTCCACACTCAACAACTTATTTTGGCTTAACTTAATCAAACTCACTAAGCCTATTGCTTGACTAATTTGTTACTCAAATCCTCGAGGGAACGATCTTACTTATTACTTTATTACTTGACGCGATCCATGCACTTGCTATAGCGAACAAGTTTTTGGCGCCGTTACCGGGGATTGGTTTAACAAATCTTTTAGTTAACCTTAGGCTTGTGTTAGTAGATTTCGCTTGGGTCTTTAGTTAGATTTATAATTTTTCTTTCACTATTTTTTGCATTAAATTTTAGTTGTTTTAGCTTGATACTTGCTGGTTTGTGCCTTTTTGTAGGTATCAGCTCAGTTCATGCAACATTTACAATTGAACGAGTTGATAGTGGTACTTGACGGATTACCGCGCATTGAAGAAGAAACTGAATCAGCAGCAGAATCTGAGTCTGAAATAATTGAATCTGAATCTGAAGTGGAGTCTGAAGCTGAAACTGAAGCTGAAACAATGGCGGATGAGTATGATAGAGCCACTGTCAATGACTTCGCCAGCTGGAATATGAGAGGAACCTAATCTTGCATTAGAATGTTGGAGATGCAAGCACACACTTTTGAGATCAAACCAGTGATGATCACAATGTTGCAAATGCATGGGTTGTACCATGGCCTTTATAATGAAGACGCCAACAAGAACTTGATGTACTTCTTGGAGGTTGTAATTCCTTCAAGCAGAATTGTGTCCCCCAAGATGTGCTCATCAATGAATTGTGCCCCCCAAAGGAAGTTACCCACCAAGTTGAAGGATCCGGGGAGTTTCTATATTCCTTGCAATATTGGAATGAACTTCAATGGGAAAGCTCTATATGACTTAGGTGCTAGCATCAACTTGATGCCCTTAGCTGTTTTTAACCAATTTGGGTTGGGAGAGCCAAGGCCTACCACAGTGACCCTTCTATTTGCTGATCGGAGTATTTCTAAACCTAGAGGAATCATTGAAGATGTCCTGGTGAAAGTAGACAAGTTCATTTTCCCCGCAGACTTTGTGGTGCTTGATTGTGAGGTTGATTGGAAAATCCCGCTCATTCTAGGCCATTCGTTCTTAGCCACAGCAAGGACTCTTATTAATGTGGAAAAGGGCGAAATCATTATTAGGGTGGAAGATGAAAAAGTGATCTTTAACATGCTAAAAGCCTTGAAGTTCCATGATGATTCAGCTCAATGCTCATTTGTGGATATATTGGACTCACTCGTTCCTTAAGAGTCATATGCTCCTATGATCAAAGACCCTTTAGAGGCATTTCTAATTGGGGAGAAAAGTTTAAATGAATTTGATGAAGAAGCTATTGAAAACCTTTTTCGTATGGAAGCATTCCCTCACTCAAGACAAAGGAATTTTGAGCCACTTGAGGTGGCTGAGGCATTGAGTACTCCTTTGAAACCCTCTATTGAAGTTCCACCATCTCTTGAGTTAAAGCTTTTACCATCTCATCTCAAGTATGCTTACTTGGGGGATGCCAACACTCTACCGGTGATTGTGTCTTCCGATCTTTCGACTTTGCAAGAAGAGAAGCTCCTCTGAGTTTTGAAAGAACACAAGCAGGCCATAGGTTTCACAATAGCGGATATTAAGGGAATCAGTCCTTCGATGTGTATGCACAAAATCTTGTTAGAAGATGATCATAAAACTTCTATTGAGCATCAAAGGCGATTGAATCCAATCATGAAAGAGGTGGTCAAGAAAGAAATCCTTAAATGGCTCTCCGCTGGAATTGTGTACCCTATCTCTGATAGTTCTTGGGTGAGCCTAGTCCAATGTGTCCCTAAGAAGGGTGGCATGACTATAGTGGCTAACACCCAAAATGAACTAATTCCCAATCGCACAATGACTAGTTGGCGGGTGTGTATGGATTATCAGAAACTCAACACTGCTACAAAAAAGGATCATTTTCCTTTGCCATTCATAGATCAAATATTGGACAACCTAGCAGGTCAGGAATTCTTTTGTTTCCTTGATGGATATTCTGGTTACAACCAAATTACCATAGCCCCAGAAGGCTAAGAAAAGACCACCTTTACTTGTCCATATGGCACTTTTGCTTTCAGAAGAATGCCCTTTGGACTATGCAATGCACCAGTCACTTTTCAACGGTGCATGATGTCCATTTTTGCTGATATGATTGAGAAGACCATTGAAGTATTCATGGACGACTTTTCTGTCTTTGGTCCATCTTTTGATTCATGCTTGGAGAATTTAGATGCGGTGCTTAAAAGATGTGAAGAGGCAAACTTAATTCTCAATTGGGAGAAATGTCACTTCATGGTGCAAGAAGGCATTGTACTTGGCCATAGAGTATCCAAGAACGGGTTGGAAGTAGATAGGGTTAAAATTGCTATTATTGAGCAATTACCACCGCCTACTAATGTAAAGGGTATTCGAAGCTTTCTTGGACATGCTGGGTTTTACCGGAGGTTTATCAAGGATTTCTCGAAAATTGCCAAATCCCTTTCTAAGCTATTGGAGAAAGATGTGGAATTTAAGTTTGATGATGAGTGTCTGCAAGCTTTTGAAGAATTAAAGAAGCGTCTCATTTCAACTCCTATCCTAGTAGCTCTAGATTGGGTTTTACCTTTTATTATCATGGCTGATGCGAGTGATTACGCCGTTAGTGCTGTTCTTGGGCAAAAGGCAGGGAAACTCTTTCACCATATATATTATGCGAGTAAAACTCTTGATGGTACCCAACTCAATTATACCACTACTGAAAAAGAGTTACTTGCCATAGTTTATGCATGTGAGAAGTTTAGACCATATATTGTGGGTACTAAGGTTACTGTTTACACTGATCATTCATCTCTAAAGTACCTACTCACCAAGAAGGATTCTAAGGCTAGACTCATTCGCTGGGTGCTCCTACTTCAAGAGTTTGACCTGAACATAATTGATAGAAAAGGTACAGATAATCAAGTAGCCGACCACCTATCAAGGCTGAGCACCGAGACTTAACTTGATAATTCTGACATGATCCAAGCATCATTTCCGGATGAACAGCTGTTCTTTGTTGATCATTCATCCACACCATAGTTTGCCGATTGTGTAAATTATTTGGTTTATGGAGTGTTACCTCCGGAGTTCAACTCTCATCAAAAGTGTAAGTTTCTGCATGAAGTGAAGAAGTACTTTAGGGGTGAACCTTACTTATTCAAGCGGTGCCCCGACCAACTCATTCGAAGGTGTATTCCAGAAAATGAACAAGAGTGCATTCTACATTGTTGTCATTCGTCTGAGTATGGTGGTCATTTTAGAGGAGAGAAAACTACTACGAAAGTCATTCAGAGTGGGTTTTATTGGCCTTCTCTATTTAAAGATGTTTATGCTTTTGTCCTCTAATGTGATCGGTGCCAGAGAGTGGGGACATATCTAGAAGGAATGAGATGCGACTGAATAACATGCTAGAAGTTGAACTCTTTGATGTTTGGGGGATTGATTTCATGGGTCTATTTCCTAAGTCTTTCAATAATGAATATATTTTAGTTGGAGTGGACTATGTATCAAAATGGGTAGAAGCAATAGCATGTGTGACTAATGATGCCAAGACGGTACTTAAATTCCTCAAGAAACACATCTTCACAAGGTTTGGCATACCAAGAGCAATTATCAGTGATGGTGGATCACACTTCTGCAATCATCAATTTCAAGCTTTGATGAAGAAATATGGTGTTAGGCACAAAGTAGCATTGCCCTACCATCCCCAAACAAATAGCCAAGCTGAGATTTCCAATCAGGAAATCAAGAACATTCTTGAGAAGATGGTGAATACTACTAGGAAAGACTGGTCTTCCAAGTTGGATGATACTTTGTGGGCTTATCGAACGGCTTATAAAACGCCTATTGGTATGTCTCCATATCGCTTGGTGTTTGGAAAAGCATGCCATCTGCCAGTAGAATTAGAACATGGGGCCTATTGGACTATCAAGAGGCTAAATTTTGATCTGGAAGCTGTGGGAGAAAAGAGGCTACTTCAACTCAATGAGTTAGATGAAATCTGCTTAAATGCTTATGAGAGTGCAAGGATTTACAAAGAAAAGACAAAGAGGGACCATGACAGCAAAATCATTCCTAAGAGCTTTGAATCTGGTCAAACTGTTCTTCTTTATAACTTCAAACTGAGGCTCTTTCACGGAAAGCTAAAGTCTTGATGGTCTGGGCCCTTTAAGGTGGTTCAAGCATCAAAATATGGTGATATGGAGCTGGAGAATGATAAGGGAGAGAGATTCAAGGCTAATGATCAATGGTTGAAGCACTATTGGGGAGGAGATGTGGATAGGCTGGTATCCACCATCTACTTATCAAATGAAGAGTGACCAAAGTGAAAATCCAAGCTAAAGACTATAAACTAAGCGCTTCTTGGGAGGCAACCCAAGTTCTGAACTTAATCTCTTTAGTTTCTTTGATTTTAGTATAATTTGGTAGGTTTACGTTTGGTCTTTTAACTTTTGTAGGAAGAAAGGGACTCCAAGCTGAAAGCAGTCGAGAGCAAGAGGATTGCAAGGCAAGGGGTGGCATTTGGTTTGGATAGGCATTTTGCAGGGAAGTTCCTTCATTCTCATGATTTTCTTGAGCCTAATATTTGATGAGCATTACTTGATTTGATAACTATTGTTACCAATGCATTTTCACTTCTGATTTAGGTGTATTCCTATTTGGGGAATGAATTATCTTCTGATTTATGCATTAGATTAGCCTAATCCTATCCATTATATATGTAAAGTGAGTTCATAAACTGTTGGCTGCACTTTAATCTTATGAAAGGGTGTTTTCAATTGTGTAAGTTATTGATGTTGATGATTGTATGTGCCTCAAGAGAAATTTTTGGTGCAAGTGATTAAGGGGTGGTGTTAAGTGTCTATGATCATCAGGTGAAAAATTCTATGTATATGGTATGCTACATGAGTGATATCTGATGTAGTTGGGGGATAAATTTTGGCCGCAGCCAACACATATATGGCTGTAGCCAATTGGAGCTCAGAAAGATTTGAGCTGCAGCCAAGAAATTCTTGCCTGCAGCCAAAGAGAGCTCAAAAAGATTTGAGCTGCAGCCAGGAATTTTTGGCTGCAGCCAAGGAGAGCATAGAAAGATATGTGCTGCAACCAAAGAGAGGGCCGAGAGTTTTGGGCTGCAGCCAATCAATTTTTGGCTGCAGCCAGAACCCGTTACCTATTAAAAAAATTGAATTCTAGGCTGCAGCCAAGCCTTTTCTGGCTGCAGCCTATGTCAAGGCAGAGAGTTTTGGGCTGCAGCCCAAACCCAATATTAATAAAAAAAAATGGCTGTTCTGTTTCTCTCTTCCCTCTCTCACCTCTGGTCCATTTTTTCCTCTTTGGCTATGCTTTCATTCCCCTCACTCAAGAACCCTAAAGCCCTTCCTCTCTCAATCGTTCACCGTTCCCTCCAGCTCGCAACCATTGCTCACCCACCGTACACCGTCGCTTATCCGCTGTCCCCGAGTCTTCACCGTCACACCCTGACACAGCCACGCATTTCATGTTTGTGTCCTAGGTTGTAGACTCTTTCTGTTTCTGAGACGTGACTTGGAATTTTTGTCTAACTTTGCCTGTTTGTTCTGCACTTGACCTCTGTATCTGTTTTTAAAAACCATCTACTTTGGTGATGACTGTTATGTAGTGGACATTTTTATGCTTATCTCTTACTACTATATCGTATATGGCTGCTATATTCATTTCTGATAGTGAGGACACTGCATATCTTCAGTTTGGGGGTGATAGTTTTGATGATTTATGTGTCTAGTTGACAAAGATTTCAAGTGTATAAACTTTGACTATTTCTTGTCCTTTGATTTGAAATTTGAGCTAGGTCGATTAATTATTTGTGACAGTAAGTGCATGTTCCATTGATAGAATGGATGTTTGTATTTTATGTTTTATAGGACATGACGTTTAATATGTTTGAATGCTTGATTTATATCTTAAAGCAATAGTTCCTGACAATTTTTAGAATGAACATTTTGCACTGGATTTTGGAATGATTTAATTGTTTTGATAGGAAACTTTGGTAGCAATTTGGTGTGTATATTCTTTCTCAATTAAAGGACTTTAGAACCTACATTGGAATCTCTTGAAATGAGTAAATGAAGTCACACATTTTTGAAAAATGATTTGGGCATTCTTTTAATTGTGTTTGTGCCTTTCAAGCCTACCAATGGCAATCGACAAATTGGCACCCCATTTTAGCCATATATAGAAAAACCATGTCGATTATCTCATATAAATTCCTGCTCAATCTTTTATATTCGATAAGAAATTCTGTTTAATGTGCATTGATGGATGCATTGTAGAGATAAAGCATGTTATTCAGGAATTTTTAAGCTAAGAAAGCACTATTGGAGTTGGCTGTGTTTTGGAAATTCTTGTTGAAGGGATTTGTGACAAATTAGGTTATATACTTTTGTTTCAAGCGGTTGATTGAAAAATAATCTTTTGACTTCTTCAAAACTTTTGATTTGTTTCATACGATTTGAAGAAATGATTAGGACACTTCATAAAATGCGATTGAGCCTTTCAAGCCTACCTAATTGATTTGATTCCTCTTTTGAACCCTTATTTTGAGCCTGATTGAAAAACCAATTAGGAAATTCTTTTTGAAAACCTAACATCTACCTAACTTAGCTAATGTGAAAAACCATGATTCCCTTACTTTGAGATAGATGATAAGGATTAGGGTGTGGAAAAAGGAGCATAGAAGGAAAAAGGGTTCACATTGTATAGACATCAAGCCAAAAATATGAAAAAAAAAGAAAAAGAAATATATATATATATATATACAATAAGGCTTGAATTGGAAAAGATCAATTTGGTTCAAGTTTGGGGGAGTATGTTTAATGAGAAAAGGAAGAAACCCTTGAGTGATTATCATCTATATTGAGGTATTTGTTGAGTATCATTTTGCCTTTTCTTATAAATACCTTAACCCCTGGCCCCGTTACAAGCCGAAAAGTTCGTTTGATTTTTAAGTTAATTGGATTAAATTAGAAGAAGAGGGGAAGAAATTAGATAATGATGTAATTGATCGTTTAAATAGGGGTATATGACATGACGTGTGGCTTATAACTTTGACAAGTGCAAAAGGAATACATGTTGACTCCGTACACACACTCACACTTAGAAATTCTTGAAAAACATATTTTAAATCTATAAGGTGTTTATCTTTGCATATTTTCTGAGTTTCTTATTTTATATAATTCTTTGAGCAGCTGAGGAGGACAAATGTGGATAAGTGCTTTGTTTCTTGAGAGAGAATTATGTGTAAAACAAAGAAAGGAAGTGTGTATGGTCATTATTCTCTAGAGATTTGAATCTTCTTTGTTTCCCCATTCTTCCAATGAACATGAACAATGGCCAAATCACAAGCTTATAAAGTCCCATTGATTCTTAAATAGTGTGGAATTGTTTATTAATGGAAGGAGAGGAGAATGTAGGTATATGAAGACCTGAGACTGAGGTTGATTTTTACATGCTTAATGACTACATTTAATCTTGACATTTACAGGAAAACTTGTTCTTTAACTCTCCTCACACACACACATTTTTAAAATTGTTAGGAAGGATGCTTTAAGTTGTAAATCTTGCATTCTTTTATATTTCATTGTGTTCCTATTGAATATAACATCTTGAGCAACCAATGAGGAAATCAGCATGCCTGTGTACTGAGTTAATGGTTATTTAATCTAGCTCTTTCACTGTTCAACTTGTTTTACTCGAGGACGAGTAAAAGTTTAAGTTTGGGGGTGTGTTAACTTTGTGAAATGCATATCAAAATGGCACATTTACACTCAATTTATCACACTTTCTGATTGATTAATGGGTTTATGAGGATTGAAGTGTGAAGGAAATGTGCCCAATGAGTGTTTGGTTAAAAAAAGAATAATTCTTTGATTAAATGTGAATATTTTGCTATCATACATCACCCTTTGCTTTGTCTAGACTTTCTTGTGTTGATAGGATCACAATTGAGATGCACAAAGAACCAATAGAAGCACAAATCATTGATTAAGAAGTTGGGAAGAAGACCAAAACACCATTGCATCATTGAAAAAGCTAAAAGAATTGAAGACAAATGCGCGGCTGCAGCCAGAAAACCTCCAGAAAGTTTTGGGCTGCAGCCAAGCCATTTCTAGTTGCAGCCATACGACATACAGAGGCAAGACAGCGTTTTATGGCTGCAGCCAAAATGCGAAATCAGCAGCTGTGCGTTTTGTTTCTCGGTCATTTAAAAGGCAAAAATGCTGAAACAAAAAGAGTTCGACATTCAGAGGTTTTGTGAGGCGGCTAAGGAGCATTTCCAAGCAAAGGAGAGGGGTTTTCTCAAGGAAATCAAGTGGGATTGAAGATTGAAAGAGATTCTAACTCCATTTCTCTTGGTTTTTCTGTACTCATTCCCTTTCTCCTTTGTAATTCTGATATGGCTGCAGTGAATGTTGACATATGTGATTCGTTTTTGAACATGGGTAGCTAAGGTTTTCATTCTAGGATTGTTTCTGAACCTTTGTATGGATTAAACTTGATTCCTTCTCTCTTTTAGTATTGATACGATTTCAGATGATCAATTAAATAGTGCAAGTGTACACTGTCGTAATCAAGTAATATAGAAGTAAGTAGAGTATCGTTCCCACGAGGATTGAGCACTAAGTACCAGAATGGGTAATTTTAATTCTATTTAGTCGATCGATCAATTGGTGATTGAGAGTACAAAATAAAAGAAAGACAATTAAATATGAATGCAGATGATATGAAAAGCAAATATGAGAAAAAGCCCTAGGGATTAGATTTCACTTTCCAAATTCCGGATTGAATCACTTATCTATTCTAGCCCAATTTATTCCACATGATTAATAGTCGAGTTTCCCTAATTTAATTACTAGCCTCTTCCAAGGTCAAGCAATTCTATAATCAATTGCTAATCCAATATATTCCTATATGAATTTAAGCAATTAATTATGCATTAAGATTTATGGAACTCAGTAAGACTACACAACTCATATGAATATATTCCTATTTCATATGCAAGTCATGGTTTTAATTATAGGGTCTACACACATGTATCTCCTTCCGGTCTCAACATGCATATTGAAATCATTCAAAAGATGGCCAATCAATCAAAAGCATTAAGAATAATAATTAAAACTCAATCATGAAGGAGAAATTCAAACTAGATTTAATAAGTTAAGATTCAATCCGTCATTAGTAAGGTACATCATCACCCTAGGAAAATGAAAGTTTAGCACATGATGAAATTAAAAAACAAAATCAAAATAAATTGACATTATATAAAACTAGAATGAAATCCTCAGAAATACTACATAAACTTGAATATTAAATTCTCAAACATAAATATACAACCAAAAGATGAATGAAAGATGAAGAAATCAAGCCGTCCATTTAGGAGGTAAAACCTTCCATGTAGGCGGTATGCAAAATAAAATCCTAAGCCTTCCAAGATAGAGGCATGAAGAAATCTATCCATCCATTTAGGAGGTAAAACCTTCCATGTAGGCGGTATGCAAAATGCAATAAAATCCTAAGCCTTCCAAGATGGAGGCATGCAAAAATTAATACAATCCTAAGCCTTCCAAAATGGAGGCATGCAACACATGAAATTAAATCTAAAGAAACAACACAAAGAACTCCGAAATGTTAGAGAAAGATCTCTCCCGGTCAGAGAAGGACCTCTCCCGGTCGGAGAAAGAAACCTCTGCTTCTCTTCCTCTCTTCTTCCCCTTTGAGCTTGGCATTGATCTCTATTTATAGGGGAAAAAAATGTGTGCTACAGTACTGCTACAGTGATCTGGCGGTTGCTACAGTGACGTTGACCTGCTACAGTGTCCCCTGGCGGCTTGCTACAGTGCCGTTGACATGCTACAGTGCTGGCGGCTTGCTACAGTGCCCGCTGACTGCTACAGTGCCCGGTGGCTGCTACAGTACTTTTTTTTTTTTTTATTATTTTTTTGTGAATGCTGTTTATTCCAAAAACAATATTTATTTATCAATCACACCGAAATTTATTATATTAAACGCAAATATCGTCCATAAAATCATCATATAAGGGAAAATAAATATGTAAATATTTTACTTATCAAATTCCCCCATACTTAACTCTTGGACGTCCTCGGACAAGAAGTAAATAATAAGTGCTTCCAACAAAATCAGAAGTGTCAAGTCATAAGTAAGAACACAATTGAAAAATAAAGAAATCATAGTATTAATGAATCAATGAAAATATAAACTGGTAACTTTAATTGAAAATGAATAAACTGAGTTCGTACTTGTAGCTCACTCTCTCAATCTCTCAAGTGTTCAAGGTAAGTGTTTCGCTCAAATTCAACCAAAAAAATTGCACTACCATAGGCTTGCTAAAAATCTCAATCTCCACTACCTAATTCACATGCATAATTCAAATCAAAAGGACTTATTAAGGGTTGTAATGGGGTTAAGGTAAAGGAATGTAAAGTATGATATGAAAGGCTAAAGAAATAGAGCAATTGAAAAATGGGCTACTTATAAATTTATCTCATCACAACAACCCACAATTCAAACACTTAACATTTTTTTTCTTTTCTTCTTTTTTTTCATAAATTTTTTTTTCTTTTTTTTTTTGAATTGCAACTGTAAAGTTGATGATAGATACACCCCCACACTTTGTCAAAAGCCCATTTCACAAAAATTTCAAATGCTCCACTAATCTTTCGAATAAGGTAAAAGCACTTGATATATCATTAAAGCATATGTTACTGGGTTGAAAACAAAGAAATAATCAATTAGGCTCAAAGGGGCTTATCAACGGTATAATTGCAAGGTTGGCTATTTGGCTCTGGCTAAAGAAAATGAATGCCTTTATCATTTTTGAATGAGCATGTGAGATGTAATTTCAACCAGATTTAAAACAAGTTCTAGAGTGACAACTTAATAGGTGAATATCTCACACAAGAGAAATAATCATTATAGGCTCAGAAGCTCACGGCTAAGAATTTTTAAACTCAGTTCATTCAATCTCAAAATTCATCACCAATTGCAACAATCAGTCGTTCATTCATGCTATAAAATCTCTAAATTCAATTGATCCATACTTAAAACTTATATACTTCTTAAGATCATTACAAAGCACTTGAAAAAGTTTTTTTTTTTTTTGAAAAACAAAAAGAAATGCAAATAATGAAATGCCTCTTTTTTTTTTTTGAAAAAGATAAAAATAAATCATGCAACTAATGAAATGCGTCTCAGGAGTTAAGAATAACTCCTTACTCTGCCATCTTTTTCCACACCCCATGCATCTAATGGTTTTACTAACTAACAAAAGAAAAACAAAATTTTTTTTTCTCCTCCCCCAACCTAAATCAGACATTGTCCCCAATGTCTTCTAGAACTTAGAGAAGGTGTTTTTTTTTTTAACATAAACACACAATAAAGTAAAACCAAGAGATTAAGGAAAGTTACAACCTAAGAGCGGTATCTGGGTTCTGCTTCTGACTGCTATCTGAAGATGGCCCACCTATTTGCTTGACGAGCAGATCTGGTTTAGGTTCATAGGTTTGCATTTGATCGAGCAGCTGATCAGCAGTTGGTGCAGCAATTATGGAGTGACGAGTCGCTTGGGGTATAAATCCTGTTTCCACAGCATGATCAAGAAAAGACAACAGATTATCATAAAAACCATTAACATTTAACAATCCTAATGGTTTTTTGTGATAGTTTAACTTAGCCCAATAAGCAACACTAGAAATGCCATCCAATGTCCCCAAACCACCGGGTAGAGCAATAAAAGCTTAAGCATGGTGGAACATTACTCCCATCTGTTCAGGCAAGCTTGAAACCTGTAACTCTTGTCCTAAGGAAAAAGCATGATCTTGCAACTCCTTCACCTTTACACTTAAACCCTTGCTTCCATTCATGGATACAGAAACGACCACACTTCCCTTTAGGCCCTGGATGCCTCCCCCGTACACAACGTTGATTTTTCTGGCAGCTAATGCAACTCCAAGTTCATTTGCTGCTGTTATAAACTCTCCTTTCTTGCCCAAATCAGTTTCACCAAAAATGCAGATAGATGTAAATCTACATTTTTGTGAAATATCCTTTTTCTCTTTGTTTCTCTCAGACCATGTACGCTTACAAGAGAAAGAATTCATTTTTACAAATGGAAGTGTGCATATTTACAAATGAAAGAGTACATATATATAATACTAAAACAACGACAACAAAATCACACAAATCACACACTTTTCAAAGAAGTTTGAAAAAAATTTCTGACACAAATGACTGGTCGGCCATTGCGTGAAGAAATTAAACAAAAAGAGGAAAGAAAGTCAAAAGATACAGTAGAGTAGAAAAAAAACTGCCGAAAGGATAATAAAAATTAGACAAAAGCTACAGAAAAAAAAAACAAAACAAATTAAAGACATGCATGATTATGTACAGTAGTTGTGATTTTGGCTCACATCTTCCTCTGGTTTTACGTCCAGAAACGGCTTAAACGCTTTCTATGAATCGAGGATTTGCTTCCCATCCAATTTTCTTATAAACTGGCAAACAGGGTCTTTTAACGTCAGATTCCCAAGACAATAGCGCTCTTTTTCTTTATTGAATATGTCTGCTAAATCGAGAAGAATACGATGAACATCACCACTCGGATGCGTCTCAAGAGTTTGAATGATATCATCCAGTGACTCCTTACTCAGTCCATCCTTTATAAATTTGATTTTATCTTCTCGATTTACAGAAACCATACCTTTACTCCTACAGCGCTGATCACATGTCCACCTTGCACATTTATAGCAGACCTTCATTCTTTTAGCTCTTCTCTTTTTGGAGTAAGAACTTCTTCCCATTCCTGGCAAAGGTTTAACAAATGAATTATGAATCTCACCTGCTAAACGTACCTTAGCTTCAATGATCCAACGTATATCCACAGGAAGGCCCAAACGATTAAATACTTTTATCCTTTCAAGTCGACAGCTATACATCTTCCTGAGCACATCTTTGGGAAGAGTAGGGAACCTGTTCTTAAGCTTTACAAGAGATTCCTCCATGGCAACTTAAAATGTAAATGATGAAAACTAAAATGCTCAATGCAGTGTAGTGTGTTTCGGTGAGTAAGAAAGAAAAATGAGAGTAGGAAAGAAATGAGTGAGTAGGAAAGAAAATTGAGAGAGTGGGAAAGAAGTTTTGAGAGAGTAGGAAAGAAGTTTTGGGTTGCCTCCCAAAAAGCCGCCCTTCTTTAACGTCTTTAGCTAGACAAAAATTTAAAAAAAAAAAATTCTTTTTTTTATTTTTATTTTATTTTTTTATTTTAAAAAAAAAACTATCAAAGTAGAATACATCATCAGGAGCTACCAGAAGTCCTGCAAAATCACAACAAAACATCAAACCAAACCTTGGGTTGCCTCCCAAGCAGCGCTAAATTTATAGTCTTCAGCCAGACTTCCCAAACATAAACTACTAATCAAAAGTATCAAACACCAGGATCACCTTGTCTTCATTTCTTTTCAAGCAACAATATTTCAGAAACCAACAATGATCATTCAAAGTAATTAATTGTACTTCTTCAATCATAGACAATTTTAGAGTACAATTATTTACTGAATTCAAATAAAGCACAGCATGCATGTATTTGCAAACAGATTTAGGAGTTTCCAAAATTTTAGAGCATCCCATAAAATCCACTTGACTCTCATCAGTAAGAGTCAATACTTCAACAGGAGAGACATGAACAACATCTTTTGGAATATCCACATTAGTTTCAATATCACAATCACAAAGATTAGGCTCCACAGGCGGAACCTCAATTGGATATCCATTATTCTCTCCAAAAGTGATTTCAAGTTCCTTATCACATGCCACAAGAGTTAAGGTTTCATTCAATTCCATATCCTCAATTTCCTCACAATAATCATCATCAACACAAGGAGTGGGAATCATGCTCATAGAACTATCTTGCCTCATAGTTTCAAGTGACGCAATAATTTGACTCGCATATATTCCAATATTTTGGACACTTGACTCAACACTAGTGACAATTTTCTTTTGCTCTCTGATAAATCTCTCTGTTGATTCCTCAAACACCTCACCTAATCTTTCTAAATCAAATTTTTCCTTATACTCAAGAGTGTGTTCTTCAATATATGGATAAGAGTAGAAAGGAGGATTAGGAGAATACCTGACATATGGATCCAAAGACTCTTGTTGCTCCAAAATTCCACCAGGATAAAAGGAATGATCAAAACAAGTTTGGTTCATATTGAAATTATCTCTCACATAATGACCAGTATTGCTATAAGGACAATGCTCATAAGAATGACACTCTCCACAATAAGCACAAGAAAAACAATTGTAAGGAGAAGAATTTTCAATCCAACCAGCATTTATATTTTCATGTCTCATTCCATTCACATGCATTCCAGAAAAGAACCAAGATATGACAAGTTATCACCAAATGAATGCTGTGAATAATTCATTTTTTTTTTATTTTTTTTCAAATTTTACATGCAGACTAAATTAGTATTAAAATTACTTGGTATTGATATTAATGACAACAATCCCCGGCAACGGCGCCAAAAACTTGATACGATTTCAGATGATCAATTAAATAGTGCAAGTGTACACTGTCGTAATCAAGTAATATAGAAGTAAGTAGAGTATCGTTCCCACGAGGATTGAGCACTAAGTACCAAAATGGGTAATTTTAATTATATTTAGTTGATCGATCAGTTGGTGATTGAGAGTACAAAATAAAAGAAAGACAATTAAATATGAATGCAGATGATATCAAAAGCAAATATGAGAAAAAGCCCTAGGGATTAGATTTCACTTTCCAAATTCCGGATTGAATCACTTATCTATTCTAGCCCAATTTATTCCACATGATTAATAGTCGAGTTTCCCTAATTTAATTACTAGCCTCTTCTAAGGTCAAGCAATTCTATAATCAATTGCTAATCCAATATATTCCTATATGAATTTAAGCAATTAATTATGCATTAAGATTTATGGAACTCAGTAAGACTACACAACTCATATGAATATATTCCTATTTCATATGCAAGTCATGGTTTTAATTATAGGGTCTACACACATGTATCTCCTTCCGGTCTCAACATGCATATTGAAATCATTCAAAAGATGGCCAATCAATCAAAAGCATTAAGAATAATAATTAAAACTCAATCATGAAGGAGAAATTCAAACTAGATTTAATAAGTTAAGATTCAATCCGTCATTAGTAAGGTACATCATCACCCTAGGAAAATGAAAGTTTAGCACATGATGAAATTAAAAAACAAAATCAAAATAAATTGACATTATATAAAACTAGAATGAAATCCTCAGAAATACTGCATAAACTTGAATATTAAATTCTCAAACATAAATATACAACCAAAAGATGAATGAAAGATGAAGAAATCAAGCCGTCCATTTAGGAGGTAAAACCTTCCATGTAGGCGGTATGCAAAATAAAATCCTAAGCCTTCCAAGATAGAGGCATGAAGAAATCTATCCGTCCATTTAGGAGGTAAAACCTTCCATGTAGGCGGTATGCAAAATGCAATAAAATCCTAAGCCTTCCAAGATGGAGGCATGCAAAAATTAATACAATCCTAAGCCTTCCAAAATGGAGGCATGCAACACATGAAATTAAATCTAAAGAAACAACACAAAGAACTCAGAAATGTTAGAGAAAGATCTCTCCCGGTCAGAGAAGGACCTCTCCCGGTCGGAGAAAGAAACCTCTGCTTCTCTTCCTCTCTTCTTCCCCTTTGAGCTTGGCATTGATCTCTATTTATAGGGGAAAAAAATGTGTGCTACAGTACTGCTACAGTGATCTGGCAGTTGCTACAGTGACGTTGACCTGCTACAGTGTCCCCTGGCGGCTTGCTACAGTGCCGTTGACATGCTACAGTGCCCGGTGGCTGCTACAGTACTTTTATTTTTTTTTATTTTTTATTTTTTTATTATTTTTTTGTAAATGCTGTTTATTCCAAAAACAATATTTATTTATCGTCCATAAAATCATCATATAAGGGAAAATAAATATGTAAATATTTTACTTATCAAGTATCTAATGGTATATATATGTTGATTCTCCCCTGCTTTTGCTGATATTCGTGACTGGCCAGCACTATGGATAATCTGTTCAATTAGATTAAGCTTGAGAGAGTTAATTTAATTGTAGAACTTGGGTAGAATTATGCTAGACTTGAAGTTTAAGAATTAAATGGAAGGTTTGTTAATAACATAGAGATATAGTTATTAACTTAGCATTGTCAAATTAAGGTGGCTATGTAATGATTATTTTCCCTTAACTGTAGCAAGAGATTGTGTATGTTAATGGAGGATATAAATTTGGTTATAACTTGAGAGAGCCTAATCAATTGCTAGTGAACCTTAGACTGACATATATATATCCCATGAAAGTATTCTTGGAGACGAAGGAAATTAAGTTTATGAAATACAAAGGGAATGAACAATCCTAGGCTTATTATAATTGATTGAATTCATAAGAATCATAGTTTTGTTCAGTAATTTTTAGTTTTTATCAAAATATCTTTTGAAATTCCTTTTTCCACACTCAACAACTTGTTTTGGCTCAACTTAATCAAACTCACTAAGCCTATTGCTTGACTAATTTGTTACTCAAATCCTCGAGGGAACGATCTTACATACTTATCACTTTATTACTTGATGCGATCCGTGCACTTGCGGTAGCGAACATCCATATGTTAGGTTTAACGTACACATGTTTTTTTTTGAATATGGACTCCAAGTATTACGAAACACGTGTTGCTTTTTGCACATGCCTTTTGGACATTTAACAACAACAAATACAATACAGAAAATGACTATACACATATAACAAATGTAATTTACTTAATATAATTAAATAATATAACACCCAAAAGCAATTATCAAAATATAGCACAACTCAACCTAATTAAGAATCAATTATAAGAACGCTACTTTTGTGTTTGCCCAAATAAATGGTAAAATACAATTGTAGTTTGTTAATTGAATAACTCAAAGATAAAGAACCCCTCAAATTCTAGAATCGATAAATGACACCAATAACGAAGCCAACCAACGTATTACACAAAATACCATATCATATATTAGAAACCAAATCAGCCCTCGTAGCACACAAAATAGAAGAAGAACAAAGTAGACACTGTCTGTTCACAACAAACATTAGTAACGAATACAAAAAATAAATTACAGAAAAAGTTGTAAAGACTCGTCAACATATGTGGACATTAGTTACCAACAAAGGCATTAAGATGGTAAAAGTGTTCAACTTACATTTGGAAGTACTTATATATTTTGACCAACAATATATAACATATATATTTCAATCTCTCTCACGGTTGAAGTTTGAAATTATGTAATTGTCATTACATCTTGCCATTAAAACCCTATTTTTGTGAAACAATATACTTAGTAATAGACATTTCAATACATTTACGTCTTAAGATTATCTACACTTTTCTGCATCAATCAATATAAAATAAGTTTGTATAAGCCTAATCATACCAAATGTTCAAACATATAATCCATTCTTCCAGCTAGCTGAATATAGAGTGAAATAGTTAGCAGTATGTTATACGATTAATACCGTAAGGAGATCATCATCATCCAATAAAAAGTTCAATATATACAACATATATATAGGCAAATATATACCAAATCTTGTGAACGCTTGTATTCGTATCAAATAACTATTTAATGGGACGTTATAACACTCTTATTGTTAGATCCCAAGTTTTGATGATAACAAAAAGACAATTGTATGCAAATCATGTTTTTATAATATTAAGAAAAGATTACAAAGTTACCAAATGCATATAGGAATGTTTTCTAGTATTTGCTGTCAAATTGCACTGGAATGCTCGAGCATGAGTTTTGCACTAGAGCATAGATCCCTTCTGTGCTCGAGCAGGTGCGAGTAAAAGCCAGAAAGTGTTCACCCGAGAGGTATGCTACTGTTATTTTCTTTAATTCACTCGAGCACTGGAGTTTGCACTCGAGCAGAGAAACAATTCTCACTCGAGCACATACGAGTGAAGGTCCGCGAGTGCTTGGCCGAGAGCAAGTATTATCATGCTTCCTTGATTCACTCGAGCAGAGACATCAATGCTCGAGCATGAGCATTCTGTACTCGAGCAAGGTACTGCGAGTGCTTGGCCGAGAGTCATGAAGTGAAAAGAAGTGCAAGTGTGCTCAAGCACCACCTCATATGCTCGAGTGACACATCAGCACTTGCGAGTGAAAATTCTATCTCTCTCCATTTCTGATGCGAGTGCTTGTTTAAAAGGTATATTACTTGAGAATATTCTTCTCACTCGAGCAGGAGTCTGTATGCTCGAGTGAGGGCCCACATCACCTGCGAGTGATAAATTTATCCCTCTCCAAACCTAATGCGAGTGTTGATATTGAGAGCATATTCCGTGGGAATATGCATCTCACTCGAGCAGGAGTATGTGTGCTCGAGTGAGGGACCACATCACCCGCGAATACAAAATCTCACTCTTGTCAAAATGGTGTGCGAGTGATGACCCAAGAAGACACTCCCAGTGGAAAATGCAAGATCACTCGAGCAGAAGATGTTGTGCTCGAGTGAGACCCCACATCACTCACGAGTGAGAATTCTGTCTCTCTGAAATCCTTTGCAAGCACAACCCAATAACAGAAGCACAAAGAGGAAAATAGGAAGATCACTCGAGTGAGCCATCCATGCTCTAGTGATGCTCTGCCAGATCATCAAAAATGCCAAGTCTCACAACGTTCAATCCGAATATGGTTTATTGTTATTTATTCATATCATCATTACTTATTATCATTGCTTAACATCATTTTGAATGTATTATAAGTGTGATGCAGGAAGATGAACGTTTGAAATTTGTTGTTACGGAGAAAGTCAAATAACGGCAGACAACATCCTTACAAGCACGCACGTACCTACCGCATTCAGATTATTCAAACATGTGTGTGTCCTTTAATAGTTGCAAAAGTCCCGCTCCTCAAACGATGATTTCCCAAACGGGCAAAAACTAAAGCAACTATATATATAGAGATTCAGAGATAGTCAAGTACTACAACAAAGCACAAGAATTCACAAGCTTATACACGAGTCTCTACTATTCATCATTTTCTCTGTACACACATTGATCTTCAGTGTTTATTCATTTGCTCTGTAAGAGAGTCTTCATACAATTCAAATTCTATGTTTATTTGATCTCAAGGTATTAGGACCTTGAGAGGGTAGTTTTCCTTACGAGAGAAGCAGTTGAGAGAATTCCTTGTTGTACCTTCCACTCATAAGCCTTATAAGATACAAGCAGTAGAGAACGTTACTGCTCGTAAGACTTACAGTGGTGTAACCAGGAGAGAATGTTGCTGCTCATAAGTCTTGTATACATAAGCAAGTGAGAAGGGTCATAGGTTGTTTTTCTGCACATAAGACTTGTCGTAAGGGGGAGAGAAATTTCTTACTGAGAGAATATTTCTGCTCGTAGTCCATTCAAGGACGATTGTTGTTTTGTGGCATTCTGAGAGCCCATTGAATCTTGGAGGTATAGTGAAAATCTCAGTAGGTCTTGATCTCTGAGGACTGGACGTAGGCCTGGTTGTTAGGCCGAACCAGTATAACTTTCTGTGTTCAAATCTTCTCAACTCTACTCTATCTACTATATTTTTCATATCTCCACATCAAGCGAAAAATTTATAACATCACCCAATTCACCCCCCCTCTTAGGTGAAGCTTGCCTCTTACAATTGGTATCAGAGCCTAGTCTTCTCCGAAGAGCCTAACAGCTTGAGAAGGATCCGACAAATGGCAACAATGGGTGAAAACATTCTTCCAGATGGAGCTTCAATCACTAGACCTCCTGGTTTTGCTGGAGAACATTTTTCATTCTAGAAAGCTAAATTCAGAGTGTTTGTGATGGCCAACGAGTACGGATTGTGGAATGTTATACAAGATGGTGACTATGTTCCAATGAAGAAAATCGAAGATAGAGCAGTTAAAAAGAGCCCAGATGAGTTTGACGAGAATGACAAAAGGTTAGTAACATTAAATAGTAAAGCCATTTTAATGATACAGAGTGCTCTTAGTCAAAAAGAATATTTTCAAATATGTACTCTACCAACTGCCAAAGATATGTGGGATGCTCTAGAAATAGCTCATGAAGGTACATCTGGCATCAAAGAAAATAGAGTCAATACTCTAATTACAGAATATGACCTATTTCGTATGAAACCTGGAGAAGGCATATCAGAATTCGAACTCAGGTATACTCATCTTGTTAATCAATTATCTGCTCTTGGAAAATCGTTGGATCAAAATTCCCAGGTAAGAAAGATTCTTAATATTCTTACGAAAGAATGGGAAGTGAAGGTGACAGCTATCGAAGAAGCAAAAGGAGAATCTATGAGATCCGTAGCTGCCCTCTTTGGGAGTCTTTCAGAGTATGAAGGAAAGTTGAGGTTCAAAAAGGAACTTGAAGAGTTCGATGATAAGAAGAAAAAGGGAGTTGCACTAAAAGCTATCAAGGAGGAAGAAGAATCGTCTGAGAATAAAGATATCCTTAATGATGATGAAATGGGAATGATCGTAAGAAAATTCAAAAGATTCTACAGAAGAGGTCAAAAGAACTTCAAAAATTATCAAGGTGGACCAAGCAAGAGAGAAAATAAAGAACAACAGATAGTATGCTATGAATGTGGGAAACCTGGACACATCAAATCTGAATGCTTCAAGAACAAAGACAAAAAGAAGCAGAAAAAGAAAGCATATATATCATCTATATGGGGAGATAGTTCGTCAGACGAAGAAAGTGACAATGACGAAGTAGCAAATCTGTGCTTAGTAGCCAAGGAGGAAGAATCAGACTCTGAGGTAAGTGATTCTGAACCTACTTATGATGAATTATTATCTGAGTATAATGCATTATATACAGAGTTCATCAAAGTTGCTAAAGAAATGGTTAGCTATAAGAAGAAAGTAAAAGAATTAGAAAGTACTGTCATATCATCATATGAAATGTGTAAAGAGAAAGATAAGAAAATAGAAGATTTAACAAAAATTGTTGAAAAGTTT
Source organism: Inga leiocalycina (assembly GCA_963242795.1). Classification (NCBI taxonomy): domain Eukaryota; kingdom Viridiplantae; phylum Streptophyta; class Magnoliopsida; order Fabales; family Fabaceae; genus Inga; species Inga leiocalycina. The sequence goes on from OY725324.1 coordinate 21,437,912, forward strand.
ACTAAAGGAAGTGAAACTCTCAAGGTTATTTTAAATTCTCAGAAAGTTTCATTTGATAAACCTGGAATTGGATATAATTCTGTTCATAATAAGAATAAAGGATATAAGAAGAATAGTACAGCCTATCTTAAATATTTCAGGAATTCTGTGCATACATCGAATCCATTCGCATCATGCAATTATTGTAATAGGAAAGGACATTATACTTCATTGTGTTATTTCAAAAAGGGACAGGTTGTTGGAACATATAAATGGGTTCTGAAAGGGACACATACATCACATACTAACCACAAAGGACCCAAGAAAATGTGGGTACCTAAAACTTGATCATCTTATTCTAGGTATGTCTCAAAGCATCTCGAGCGAACAAATGGTATATTGATAGTGGATGTTCGAGACACATGACTGGTGATAAAAATAAGTTCACCATGCTAGAAACTAGAGAAGGAGGAAAGGTAACATTTGGAGGTAATCAATCTGGACGTATTGCTGGAATTGGTGAAGTAGGAAAATCCGATGGTGTTCAAATCAATGGAGTATATTATGTTGAGGGATTATGTCACAACCTCCTGAGTGTAAGTCAAAGCACTAACAAAGATAACTGGGTAATTTTTGACTCAAAAGAATGCTTGATAGTAAGCAAGAAAGATCTACCTCTGAACAAAGAATCTATCAAGGCAAAGATCCGAGCTCAAAGGGACGGTAATTGTTATACTATTGATTTAAATTCAAATTCTTCTGAAAATTGTTTTCTTAGTCGATCAGAGGAAAGTTGGTTATGGCATAAGCGTTTGGCTCATGTCAATATGAATCAACTTGACAAACTGATTAGAAAAGATTTAGTTGTTGGCCTTCCCAAACTCAAATTCAAAGATAATATGATTTGTGAAGCATGTCAAAAAGGCAAACAAACTAAGTCTTCTTTTAAAACAAAGTATGAGATTTCTACTTCAAAACCTTTACAATTACTTCATATGGATTTGGTAGGACCTGCAAGAGTAAAAATTTTTGGAGGAAATTTATATACTTTAGTAATTGTCGATGATTTTAGAAGATTTACTTGGACTATATTTATTGCTTCAAAAGATGAAACCTTTGCTGAATTCATTATGTTTGCCAAAAAGGTTCAAAATGAGAAAGGTATTTCTATTGTTTCTATTAGGATAGATCATGGAGGAGAATTTGATAATCAACTATTTGAAAACTACTGCAACAACGAAGGAATAGATCATAACTTCTCAGCTCCTAGAACCCCTCAACAAAATGGAGTAGTGGAAAGAAAGAACAGAGTTCTTACTGAAATGGCGAGAGCATTACTTAATGAAAAAGAAATGTCACAAGTGTTCTGGGCAGATGCAATGAGTACTGCATGCTATATTTCAAACCGAGCATATATCCGCAAATCACTTGGAAAGATGCCATATGAACTTTACAAAGGAAGAAAGCCAAATATTGCTCATCTTCATATCTTCGGGTGTAAGTGTTTTATTCACAATAATGGTAAAGAAAACTTAGGTAAATTTGATTCAAAGTCTAATGAAGGTATATTTCTAGGATATTCTAATAGAAGTAAGGCTTACAGAATTTTCAATAAAAGAACATGTACTGTTGAAGAATCTATTCATGTTGTGTTTGATGAAATTGAATCTCAGACAAAACTTATTGATGAAGAAGAAATGGATTCAATCAAGAAAAACAAATCTATTTCAAAGCAAGGTGATTTTGAAACAAATGATTTTCAAAATTTAGAAGATGTCGATGATCATGCTCAACCAAAAGCATGGAGACATATGAAGGATCATCCAATTGATCAAGTTATAGGAGATATTCATGAAGGTGTCAAACCCAAAAATAGAATCCTCAATGAGGTAACTTTTTCTGCTTTTATTTCTAAAATTGAACCTTCTAATATAGAAGAAGCTTTATCTGACAATGATTGGGTGATTGCTATGCAAGAAGAACTAAATCAATTTCAAAGAAATCAAGTTTGGGATTTGGTTCCTCAACCTAAAGATCATACGGTCATAGGGACCAAATGGGTTTTCAAAAACAAACTTGATGAGTCAGCAATCATTGTGAGAAACAAAGCAAGATTGGTTGCCAAAGGCTATAATCAAGAAGAAGGTATTGATTATGAAGAAACATATGCTCCAGTGGCAAGATTGGAAGCAATACGAGTACTCCTAGCCTTTGCTTGCATTAAAGGTTTTAAACTTTATCAAATGGATGTGAAAAGTGCTTTTCTAAATGGTTATATTATGGAGGAAGTATATGTAGAACAACCTCCTGGGTTTGAAGATGAAATAAAACCTAATCATGTATTCAAACTTAAGAAAGCACTATATGGTTTGAAACAAGCACCTAGAGCCTGGTATGAAAAACTAAGCAAATTTCTTCTTGATCAAAGTTTTGTCAGAGGTAAAGTTGATACAACTCTATTCATCAAACATAACAAAAATGATATTCTAATTGTTAAAATTTATGTTGATGATATTATTTTTGGTGCTACTAATGAATCTGTGTCAAGAATTTTCTAAGATTATGCAGGGAGAATTTGAAATGTCCATGATGGGAGAATTGAACTTCTTTCTTGGACTTCAAATCAAACAAAAGAAGAATGGTATATTTATATCTCAGACAAATTATTTTAAAGAATTGTTGAAGAAATATGGATTAGATAATGCTAATGGAGCTGATACTCCAATGAGTTCTACAACGCTGTTGGATGCTGATGTAAAGGGACCTAGCTTCAACATCACAAAGTATAGAGGAATGATTGGCTCATTACTCTATCTCACAACAAGCAGGCCAGATATTCAGTTCAGCGTAGGAATGTGTGCAAGGTATCAATCAGCTCCTAAGGTATCACATGCAGAGACAGTAAAAAGAATCTTCAAATATCTAGGAGATACTTCAGAACTTGGTCTCTGGTATCCTAAAAGAGGGAATGAGCATTTAATGGCATATTCAGATTCAGATCATGGAGGATACAAAACTGACAGAAAGAGTACCAGTGGTCAATGTCAATTTCTTGGAGGTTCTCTAGTATCATGGTTTAGCAAGAAGCAAAACACAGTTTCATTATCCTCGACTGAAGCTGAATATATAGCTGTGGCAAGTTGTTGTTCTCAAGTGTTATGGTTGAAACAACAACTTCAAGATTTGGGAATTTATTTAAAAGAAATTTCAATTTATTGTGATAACACTAGCACGATAAGCTTGGCCAAGAATCCTGTACAACACTCAAGGACCAAGCACATAGACATTCGTCATCATTTCATTCGAGATCATGTTCAAAAGAAGGATGTGAAAGTGGAATTCATACCAACTCATCTTCAACTTGCGGATATTTTCACAAAGTCAATTGCAAAAGATCAATTCTTATATATTCGAAGAGAATTGGGAATGGTTAATCCTAATGAGTTGTAAGTTTTCTTGTTAAAAATTTGAATTAAATGTTCCTTTTAATGATAATCATACTGACTTTGGCATCAGAGTGTTAAAAACCTTTTTGCAGGTCTGTCACTCGAGCACTAGGAGTGCTGCTGGAGTGATAATCTGGTTCACTCGAGCACAAGCAGCTCTGCTCGAGCACAGCACTATTAAAAATGCTCTGCTTCTTGACATGTAAAAAAGAGGTTAACAGAGGAAATAAGAATACCAAGGGACTGTATCAAAAGTAACAGTGAGAATCGAACTCACTCGCGAGTGAGGAACTCTCACTCGAGCATGATATGAACATGCTTGAAGTCAGGAGTGCCTGCTCGAGTGAGGAAGAAGAATTTCTTTTCAAAAGCTATACAAATCATAGTTACTCAAATGATTTTGGAGGATTTGAGTACAAAGACACAAGATATGTCAAGAAATCCACAATCTAGGTACGTTTTACATATTTTATTAATTTTTCCAGAAAATCACTCGAGCACTGATAGAACAGACTTGAGCACAGTATGAACATCACTCGAGCACTAGGGTTCATGCTCGAGCACTGTCACTTATATCAGTTACGCGGGAGCTCAGAACGTCGCACTTCCTGCTCTCACTCGAGGTGTTCTCTCACTTGAAGGGCGTAACTCTTCACCTTCAACCGTTTTCTCTTCAATCAATCATGTCCATTTGCCTCAAATCACCGTTACAACTCTTCAATCCTCTATAAAAGGTGATTTTTACCCTCTGCATTTCTCATTCGTGCCCTAATCTCTGTTTGCTTTTCCTTCAAAAACTAAGAGTTTTTGCTTCTCTTCTACTTTCTCTACAATGGCAAGAACTAAACTACCTTCTATTCCTCAAAGATCTCACTCTCCTTCTCCTACTCATTCTGCTGCCAGTGCATCTGGTACCCCAGAACCAACACCTCCCTCTCCCAAAATTTCTTCCTCACCGTCACCACCTCCTAAGCCCAAGACCAAAAAGAGGACTCTGGCTAAGAAACCTCACCCAAAACCTAAAATTTCAAAGAAAGACCAACCTCCTCAGAAGAAACCAAAGGGTGTGGTGTTCAAGGAACCAATAGTTACCCGGTCTCAATCCAAGGAGGTTCAAGGAAAAGGGAAGAAAAAGGAGTCAGAGCAACCCCAACAATCATCTTCCTCCTCTGGTGATTCATTCAACAAACAACTTCGGGAAGCATTGGAGAAGTCCAAACTTGAAAAGATAATTGGAAAGATTGCTTCTCAAGCCGGTGTTTCAAGTTCACAACATATTGGCCAATCAAGTGCCTCTGCTTCAGGAGCACCTTCTACCTCACAAGCACCAGTGGATGATCACATCACCAGTCCTCCTGAGGGATTCAATATTGATGAACTTAAAGCACTGCCTCAGAAGGTATTTGATGATGAATTTAGTCATAGACACTTTTGTCCTATGGTGTATGTGGATTTGGATTACTTAAAGAAGAATTTTCATCTGGATTTATACCCTTATCTTCAATACTATGCTCCCTGGCTAAATATCCATGTACCATATTCTCCGACAGTTGTGAAAACCTTTTATTGCAACATGAAGTCTCATAATATTAAGTCTAGATCTGGTGAATTGATTGAGGAAGTAGTATCTACTACTGTTAAAGGAAGATTTATTATGATATCTACCAAGATCATAAATGACTTACTTGGTTATGTTGCACCTCCTCCTGATCCACCCTCTTTCTCTACCAATGAAGCTTTCAAAATTTTGAGACCAAAAGACCCCATAGGCCCCCTTAATTTCAAACCTATTGATATGCCTGATATTCACAGAGTCCTTCATTATATATATTCCCGAAGCATAGTCAATAAGTCCAAAAATTATACCTATTTTGCTCAAAAGGATTATTATTTGTTGGCCTCTTTCATTGCCGGGCAACAAAGGAATGTGGGGGAGATTATCTTCAACGAGATGAGAAGATTTCGATTTTCTTCATCTAGATACACAACCATTCCATATCCTCAGCTTGTGTCCTTCATACTGATGAAAAACAAGATTTTGTATTTAGAAGGAACTGAAAGGGTACTTATTTCGCGATTTGGTAAGACTCAACTAACTCATATAGGTATTAATCTTCCTGTGAGTCGAACCAAAGCTACATCTAAGAGGGAAACCACTCCATCCAAAGGAGATGAGGCATAATCATTTGCTTAAAGTCCTATTCCTCCTCCTTCCTTCATTAATGCCTCTCTTTCCAACCATGTGACTGAGGAAATCAATCAAGCTGTATCTAGTCTGAAGAAGGAGTTAGTGACTGAGTATGAGAAGCTTGTAGAAAAGATTGAGGCATAGGTCATCAAATTGGTAGACAAGGCCAATACCAATTTTGAGTTGATGTTCAAAACTCAGGATGAGATGTCTCAGAGGATAACCCATATGGAGACCTTCTTGCACTCACATTTCCCCTCTTCATCTTCAGAGGTGCCTCCAGAGACTACTCATACTTCTGTACCACAGACTCATGTACTCTTCACCGATCCAGATTCTAATGTTGATGTCACTTTTGATCGGTCGCCTTCACTACCTCCCTCATCTTCTATACCACAACCATCATCTCCACCTATTGACCCTCTCTCTGCCATAATTTCATTTGCTCCACCTCCTAATATCACTTTTCCTCAGCCTCCTTCTGATGCTGACAAAACGGGGGAGAAGGATGTGTGATGATTTCTGAGCTTCTGTGGAATGTATTTGGTTGTTTGGGTAAATTTTCTGTATGGGGTAGGATTTGATGTTATTTGATGTTATTATGTTATTTTGGATTATGTTGTTATGTTGTAGACCATTTGAATTCAAGGTTAATATTAATGAACTTTTTCAAATTTCAAGTTATTCATGAATTTGATTATCAAGTTTAAATGATGTTTCAAGTTATTAAAGTTGTTATTAAGCTATTTATCTCATACTATGCTTATCTTGGTTGTTAAGTGTCCAGAGGAAGCATTGCAGGAAAACTTGAACTTGAAACTAAAACTTGATATGCATTTGGAAACATTGAAGAATTTCAAAAATTTTCAATCTTAATCAATCTTTCTTAAACTTTCATCACAAAGGTTTTGTCATCATCAAAAAGGGGGAGAATGTTAGATCCCAAGTTTTGATGATAACAAAAAGACAATTGTATGCAAATCATGTTTTTATAAGATTAAGAAAAGATTACAAAGTTACCAAATGCATATAGGAATGTTTTCTAGTATCTGCTGTCAAATTGCACTGGAATGCTAGAGCATGAGTTTTGCACTCGAGCATAAATCCCTTCTGTGCTCGAGCAGGTGCGAGTGAAAGCCAGAAAGTGTTCACCCGAGAGGCATGCCACTGTTATTTTCTTTAATTTACTCGAGCAGAGAAACAATTCTCACTCGAGCACATGCGAGTGAAGGTCCGCGAGTGCTTGGCCGAGAGCAAGTATTATCATGCTTCCTTGATTCACTCGAGCAGAGACATCAATGCTCGAGTATGAGCATTCTGTACTCGAGCAAGGTACTGCGAGTGCTTGGCCGAGAGTCATGAAGTGCAAAGAAGTGCAAGTATGCTCGAGCACCACCTCATATGCTCAAGTGACACATCAGCACTTGCGAGTGAAAATTCTATCTCTCTCCATTTCTAATGCAAGTGTTTGTTTAAAAGGTATATTACTTGAGAATATTCTTCTCACTCGAGCAGGAGTCTGTGTGCTCGAGTGATGGCCCACATCACCTGCGAGTGATAAATTTATCCCTCTCCAAACCTGATGCGAGTGTTGATATTGAGAGCATATTCCGTGAGAATTTGCATCTCACTCGAGCAGGAGTATATGTGCTGAGTGAGGGACCACATCACCCGCGAGCACAAAATCTCACTCTTGTCAAAATGGTGTGCGAGTGATGACCCGAGAAGACACTCCCAGTGGAAAATGCAAGATCACTTGAGCAGAAGATGTTGTGCTTGAGTGAGACCCCACATCACTCGCGAGTGAGAATTCTGTCTCTCTGAAATCCTTTGCAAGCACAACCCAATAACAGAAGCACAAAGAGGAAAATAGGAAGATCACTCGAGTGAGCCATCCATGCTCGAGTGATGCTCTGCCAGATCATCAAAAATGCCAAGTCTCACAATGTTCAATCCGAATATGGTTTATTGTTATTTATTCATATCATCATTACTTATTATCATTGCTTAACATCATTTTGAATGTATTATAAGTGTGATGCAGGAAGATGAACGTTTGAAATTTGTTGTTACGGAGAAAGTCAAATAACGGCAGACAACATCATTACAAGCATGCACGTACCTACCGCATTCAGATTATTCAAACATGCGCGTGTCCTTCAATAGTTGCAAAAGTCCCGCTCCTCAAATGATGATTTCCCAAACGGGCAAAAACTAAAGCAACTATATATACAGAGATTCAGAGATAGTCAAGTACTACAACAAAGCACAAGAATTCACAAGCTTATACACGAGTCTCTACTATTCATCATTTTCTCTGTACACACATTGATCTTCAGTGTTTATTCATTTGCTCTGTAAGAGAGTCTTCATACAATTCAAATTCTATGTTTATTTGATCTCAAGGTATTGGGACCTTGAGAGGGTTGTTTTCCCTACGAGAGAAGCAGTTGAGAGAATTCCTTGTTGTACCTTCCACTCATAAGCCTTATAAGATACAAGCAGTAGAGAACGTTGCTGCTCGTAAGACTTACAATGGTGTAAGCAGAAGAGAATGTTGCTGCTCATAAGTTTTGTATACATAAGCAAGGTCATAGGTTGTTTTTCTGCATGTAAAACTTGTCGTAAGGGGGAGAGAAATTTCTTATTGAGAGAATATTTCTGCTCGTAGTCCATTCAAGGATGATTGTTGTTTTGTGGCATTCTGAGAGCCCATTGAATCTTGGAGGTATAGTGAAAATCTCAGTAGGTCTTGATCTCTGAGGACTGGACGTAGGCCTGGTTGTTAGGCAGAACCAGTATAACTCTCTGTGTTCAAATCTTCTCAACTCTACTCTATCTACTATATTTTTCATATCTCCACATCAAGCGAAAAATTTATAACATCACCCAATTCACCCCCTATTGGGTGAAGCTTGCCTCTTACACTTATCACTGACAATATTATTTATTGCTAATGATTAAATATAGGACAATTAAACTTATTCGGTAAACGGGATATTTGGGTGCAAACAATCCTCCACGTGTGGAAAAGATTTGTCATTGTGTTCAATCAAAAATCCCCTTAGATCAATATATCTTCCTTAGGTTTACACGTTAAGGAAATAGCATAGAATTGCTTCGTTTGAATATTCTAACCACTCAAAATATCCTTTTTGGAAACGATAAAGTATTCTACCCACGAAGCGATTATGATGTATGACAACCACATGTGGATAATGAAATATATAGAACACGTAGTCCTAAGGTGAAATAACAAATTAACTATGATCCGATGTACACATCTCAAAAAGAACTTATAAAGAGTCTAGTACTGAAACAAAGCTACCAAATAATCTTTAGCTCTTCTTTATCAATAAATGTCGTGCCAAGCATTAACAATTTCTTAGTACTCGATGCTTCACCAACACGAGTGACCTCTTCAAGAGGCTCGATATCATATTCGAGTGCCAAATCATCCTCCTCATAGTCACTTCCTTCATCCTCACCGTACACTTCAACATCATAATCAACACTCTCTTTTGTATCCGAGCCTACACAATTAGCCAAATAGCTTTCATCATCACTACTAGCATCATCTTCCTCATCAACATCCTCAAATACCCCACACAATTTGCGTTTCACATTATGTGACCCAATATCATCAATACATTCATTATCATCACTCATTTCACTTCTGCCTACATCACTATGACATTCATGAACAAAAATGAAATCAACACCTTCAATACCCAGATACTCAATCTCATCACAGTCATCTACATCTATGTTATCAAACACATTTAGCCCTTTAACGTCCTCAATTACATCTTTATCCACTCCACTGTCATTCTCAATTTCAGTTTCGAGTGTACCACATTGGTATTCCCAACTATTTTTAGGCAAAATGCATACCTGGCTCGCTTTATCTCTTGACCCAACGTCCTTATGTTCCAATGGCTCATGACCCAGCTTAGCCTGGTGTCCTTCTTGTCACGACATTGATGGAGCTTCGCGGTCTAACCCAATCGAGCTTTGCTGTCACACACTCAACCAAACTTCGAAACAGCGTTCTTGTCCTCACTTGAATAGCATTTTTTGTCGCACAATCACATCGACGTTCTCTAACTTCTCTTTGCGACATGCTTCCTGTTCTTGATTCGCCTAGATTCCCTCTCAAATTTTCTCTCCAATTCGCTCTCTGATTTGTGAGTTTAGGGTTTCCCTTTTCGACAAAACTCTCTGGTCTATAACATTATGTTGGAAAAAAAAACTTGAAATCACGTCAGCTGCCACACATACATCAATTAAACAGCTAAGCCTCCACATCGGCATCCTAGTCACCCATTTAGGACCCAAATGACGGACGTTGGTTTGCTTTAACTCTGTTATGCGTTTTGCTCTTTTTTATCTTGTTTGTGGTTACTTTTGTACCCAAAATTAGTTCATGGTTACAGTTGCCCTTTTCACAAAAGTTTATGGTCATTTTAGCACCTTTACCCTAAAAATAATGACAGTTAACTTATTAAATTTGTCTTAAATTGAAATATTTTTCAACTTTACTCATATTAATTGAGATTTTAGAGAAGAGAGAAAATATAATAAGTCACATTTAATCACTAATTGAATTGACAAATAAATATTAATTTCTTTTAAAGTAACTTATATTATAGACTTAAGCATACTTCTAGAAATGACTTATATTGTAGATCAGGGAAAGCAGAATAAAAAATAGGAAAATTACATTCAGGTCCCGGACAAGAGAAAATATGAAAAATTATCCCTTGAAACCTTAAAATTACATTTAAGTCCTATGGTACTTTTTTGTAATGAATTTCAATTCCGTTGACAAATTCATGGGCGTCTGCTAACAAGTCCAAGGGCGCATCATTGACATGTCCAGGGGCGCATCATTGACAAGTTCAGGGGCGTCCGTTGACAAGTTCAAGGGCTCCATGAGTGAACTTTATTGCAAATGAGACTTTTTGGCAAGTTTGAGATTTCAAGGGATTATTTTTTTATTTTTTTTCTCTTGTCCGGGACTTGAATGTAATTTTCCCTAAAAAAATCTCTTACTAGTCCTGAATATCAGCTTCTTTGGTTACATTGAGGAAATTTTGGTTTATTGCGAACTAAAGATTAGGGTTAAAGTTCGTTTTCGTCTCGGAAGCTATCAAAAAAATTTCAATTTTGCCTTAAAAGTTTTTTTTTTGGAAAATTACATTCAAGTCCCAAGGAAGAAGGGAAATGAAAAAAATGATCTCTTGAAATTGCAAAATGAAAAAATAGTCCCATTGACAACTCCATGAGTGGGCATTGACAACTTCATGGGACCATTTTTTCATTTTGCAATTTCAAGAGACCATTTTTTTATTTCCCTTCTTCCTTGGAACTTGAGTGTAATTTTCCCACTTTTTTTGGAGCAATGTCGCTCCAAAAGTTTCCAAATTGTAGAAATTTCGCTTTGGTCGTTATCTAGATTGAGTTTGACCATTAGTTGACCAAATATATTAAAGATAGAGTCAGATCAAGTCACTACCCTAGCGACAACGAGATAAATAGGTATTTCTTCAATTTTCTCTTCATTACATAAGATGATTTCACCTCTTTAATTTTCTCCAATCATTCAAATGGGGCACATTTTTTTAAAAACAAACATTTCCTTATTTATAAATTTAACTTGTAAAAAAAATGAAATGGATGACATATGGATTTGACAGATAAGCATATTTGACCAACTAATGGGTAAACTTAACTTAAATAATAGCCGAGGTGAAGCTGCTACGATTTGAAAACTTCCAGAGCAACATAGCTCTTTAGTGAAAACTTGCAAAGCAACTTTGCACATAAACCCCAAACAAAAATGACATTTCTTGTAATGATCTTCCCACCCTTCCTTAGCTCTGAACTTAACCACAAAATAATTGTTGGGAATGTCTATTAAATCAAACTCATTTAAACGCCAGATTCTGGAAAGGTGATTTTTCAATCTAAGAAAGCTAAACTTAGCACCTAGAACAGTGATAACAAGGGAGTTGCACCAAGGTCTTGCCTAGCGATTGTATTCCTCTTTCGACATATCCAAAATAGGGTACACCTCCATAAGGTGTTTTATTTCCTCTGAAGGCTCAGGTAACTCCCAGGATTGTTCCAGAGGATGTCATGTGGACTGCTAACTCAGCATATTTAGTCATCTATTAGTTAAATTTAACTTGAATAATGGCTAAGGTGAAATTATTACGATTTGAAAACTTCTAAGGTGATATTGCTCCAAAAAAAAAAAACCCTACAAGACAAAATTAAGATTTTTTTTTTCATCTTCCGGACAAAAATGTACCTTAACGCATGGGTAAATGCAATGTAGCTTGTGTTTTGTTTCAAGCAGCTCTATTCATTTCAATCTTGAACATTAACGATTAGATTGATGTATAATGGAGTTTGATGGAAAGTTAAAAAATGAGTATTTTATAAAAAAGTAATAAAAATCCATATTTCAATACTAGCTATTAAATCGATAGTTAATACTTTTCGACTTACCGGGAAATCCAAATCTTGATTTCATTTGGAATTTATATTTACTTGACTTTCATGTGAATGAAAAACTCAACCAAAAAATTGTTTTGTGTCTTTTTTTTACCTCTTTTGGGTATTTACTTCTAATACTTTAGAGGGAGAATTTCAGTAAAATCACATTGAAAGAAGCTTAATCTAAAATCAGTCCTAATAAATTTTGAAATTACAGTGTAGTATTAATTGACCGAATTAAAATTGTCTTTCTTTTATTTTTTTAAAAAAGTCAACTCGTTGTTGGAACCTCACCACCGACCAATAGAAAATAAATGTTCCAACAAGACGGCCAATCATGACTCAAAAAAAAAATTATACTTTTTAGTTGCTTAGTTTTAATTCATGACCGATAAATTTTTTAGTTTATTGTATTTTTTTTGTCCTAATATTTTCTCTTCAGATTCAAATAGCTCCCTACACTCAATTTACTTGCAATTTAACTATATTCTATTACATTCTAACCACTTAATTACACTATCCCTTATGACATGGTGGCATAAAAGTAAGGTCACGAATTTAATCATACTTATAACCCCAAATCATCAGTGTCAGTGTCTGCCCTTATAATTCAAAAAACAAAATCGATTTGTCAACTTTACTTAAGGGAAATAAGAGCTTGTTTGATTTAATTCTTTCAGAAGCATTTTCTTCTGAGAAACAAAAAAAAAAAGCCTTCTTTGAAAATATGTTTTCTTTAAACATATTAAAAAATTGAAAGTTTTTCTGGAAAACAGAAAAATGAACATCTTTTTTATGTTTTGTTAGCTTTTGTAGTTTTGTTCTATAATTTTCCAGGTAATCATACCCGAACCGGACCAGCTGGTCCAGACCGGAAACCAGCCAATTGGCTGGTAGGCAAGTCCGGTCTAGTGAACCGGTTCGGGTTTGATTTTCTAATTTTTTTTAAACTCGATTTTTTTAAATTTTTTCTTTAGAATTTTATATTAATAATCCAAAAATCTTCAATTTCTCAACGATTTAGTCTTGGGTTAGCTCCGGTTTGACTCCAGTCTAACGCACTAGCCCTTGAACCAGTATTCTGGCTGATTCGGTGACCGGTCCGGATTTAATTATCTTGATAATTTTACAGAAGAGGTGAATAATATATTTTCATTTATGGTAATCGTCCTAAAAAAGTAAACTATATTTTCACCATTTACTTAATCATTTTAGCTATATTTTTCAAAAATAATGATTCAAACATTTTTTTCAAAATAACGATTCAAACGAATTTTTTCTTTCAAAATAATGTTTCAATCTAGAGTTGTGTGGCAAGATGTTCTCAGTATCTTTTTTCCTTCAGTATCAATTTTTCCTAGATCAACTAGTCCCAAGTCTATGTTCTTTTTCTTTTTACCCATGCTTATGTTGTAATTTAGATTCCTTTTACCTTTTACATAAATATTGTCTTTTTTCTAAAATTTGTTCTAAAAAATTACTCTAAAGAACTATTTTAAAATATAAAAACAAAAAATAGGATCAATTAAGCCGTTTTATTTTTCTTGACTCAACCATCGTTTAATAGTCAATTGCATTTTGACAAAAGGATTGGCACATGAAGAAATGAAGGCTGAAGCTTCCAAGGCTTGTCAGGTCAGTTCCATTCTAAGAAGCAAATACACAAAGCAAGATCATAACAAACATTATTAATCTTGCATATAAATAAAAATTCACATATAAGGTGCATAAAATTACAAATATAAAATATTACAAATTGAAAAATCTGCTTCTTAAGGCAAAAAAAAAACAAAATCTGCTTCTCATCAAATAAAAAAATCAGGGCCCATTTATTCAAAATTCAAACACCAAAATCCGTGCAATAGTTATTATAAATTGCAGTACGACAAATTGGACTTCTCACACAAGATTCCCTCTAATATTTTGTTAATATATTTTATCTCTTTTTGCACAGGAAAAACATGGGAATTAGATCAAATATACTCCCTTCGGTCTTATTTATAAGAAACTTTCTCTCTCATGGGGCTGGTCCTTTTTATCAGCAACTTTCACTTTTTGTCTGAAAATATAAGCCTCTTTTTCCTATTTTACCCTTATTAAATACTCATTCTTTCTCATATCTTATACTCATTATCTCTCATACTTTTTATCTATTCTCTCTCCTATACTCTTTTCATAAATAAGGGCATATATGGAAAAAACATGAAATTTTTGACACACTTATTGCTTTTAACTACCAGTTCATTTTGCATAATCAAAGAGAAAGTTGCTTATAAATATAACCGGAAGGAGTATTTGTTTGCGACAACCATGGTCTATTGCTTACAAATCAATATATACGATATTTATATGAATTAAAAGAAAATCTAAGTGAGTTTTGATAAATAAATAACATGTAATCAAATCCTTGATAAGAATGAAACAAATGACACTACAAAATAGGAAACAAACTTCCTTTTCTCCAAACATGGTGATTGGTGAGAAAGGCTCTGATTCTGGGTTCGTGACGTTACACTTGATTACACACATTGTAGTCTACATCTCATAATTCTAAGTACAATAACAACAATAAATTTTATCCTATTGAATGAGATAAAGTATGTACATTACACGATGTCATTGTGCTCTATCAACAACAAACTATTCACAACACACTTGTCAAACTGCTGATGCCTTGACTTTAGTTGAGAAGGTATTCTACCCATTGGTCTAGAATAGCAGGGGAACCATACCAAGGTCCTCAACTCATCATCAGAGCCAACAGGTGAGTCAATGGCAGTTAACGACCTCAAAAAATAGAAGTTGATGAAGCAGATATTTTCAAGGTGTTTCCATCCAAAGATAGGAACAAAATTTAAAAATAAGCATTCTTGTAATTTTCTGAAAGAAGTAATGTTGTAGCGTTAAGCAAAACTATTGGTAATTTTATGA
Organism: Inga leiocalycina; assembly: GCA_963242795.1. Classification (NCBI taxonomy): domain Eukaryota; kingdom Viridiplantae; phylum Streptophyta; class Magnoliopsida; order Fabales; family Fabaceae; genus Inga; species Inga leiocalycina. The sequence continues at coordinate 21,452,960 of OY725324.1, forward strand.
GAATCAATGGGAACTTATTTATGTGATCCTTAGAGGAATTTTATGTTTCAAAGTCTGTAACTATCAGTAACACAAGTTATGGATCCTTAATTGTAATTTTTGAATAATCAAAACATAGTCATATATAAAATATATCCAACAGAGTGATATTTGGTTGCATAGCTGTAGTAATATCGATTCAATTAGCAAATAAGGTGCAATGAAGAAGAAAAAAAGGGTTTTATAAGTTAAATAAATAATTTAATTTATTATATTAATTCTCTTCAGTGGTTTCATGGTTCACAAAAACAAGAAGATAATATTCATAAAGTAGCATCATAATGGCTTGAAAAACACCTATCAATGAGTCTACATATTGATTAAAAAATTGAACACAGCACACACTATAACTGCTTGCTTATCAAATCACTCGGCTTTGTGTCTTGATAGTTGTCTATAGCTAGCAATTGAATCCTCTGAAGGCCTCCACTGAGGTAACTGTACAACAAAAAAAGGCCCAATGCACAAGGCTCTCATCAAGTGGGGTCTGAGGAAGGATAAATGTACGCAGCCTTACCCCCGCTTGCGAAGAGGCTGTTTCCAGGATTTAAACCCGTGACATCTAGGTCATATGGAAGCAACCTTCCCAATATGCCAAGGCTCACTCTTAAAAGATAGCTGTTCGCCACCGCAAGTGCACGAATCGCGTCAAGTAATAAAGTGATACGTAAGATCGTTCCCTCGAGGATTTGAGTAACAAATTAGTCAAGAACAGGCTTAGTGAATTCGAGTAAGTTGAGCCAAAACATGTTGTTATGTGTGGAAAAAGAAATTTCAAAAGATATAGTTGAAAAGCTAAAAGTTGCTAAGCAAAACTCAGAGTTAGGTGATTTCAATCAAGTGTAATAAGCCTAGGATTGCTCATCCCCTTAGTATTTCATAAATTTACTTCTTTTCCACTCCAAGGATCCTTTTCATGGGGTATATATATGTCAGTGTAAGATTCTAAGGCGTATGATTAAGCTTTCTCAAGTCATAACCAATTGCATATCGTCTATTAGCATGCACAATCTCGTGCTATAGCTAAGAGAAGATATTCAGTACATAACAATCTTAATTTCATAATGCTAGGTTAATAACTATATCTCTATGCCACTAACAAACTATCCATTTAGTTATAAACTTCAAGTCTAGCATGATTTCACTCTGGTTCTGCAATTAAATTAACTCTCTCAAGCTTAATTTAATTGAACACATAATCCACAGTGATGGCCAGTCACATACAGCAGTAAAAACGGAGGGAAATCAACATATATATGCCATTAGATCCTTAAAGAAGAAAAGAAACAAAATTAATCCATATAAAGGTTCAGAACAATCCTAGAAAGGGATTCTATTTATCCATGTTAACAAATAGTTCACAGACACAAGCCCTCATAACAGCCATATCAGAATTACAGAGAAGAACTAGAAGAAAGGCAGAAAAACCAGAGAATCTGAGCTGAAATCTCTGTAAATCCTCAATCTCTCTGTGATTCTCCTTGATTTAAAGCAAGCCCAAGCTCAGAGGATGTTCTCAGCCACCTCCTAGGTCTTTTCAAGTCAAGGATGCTCTCTTCAACCTCTGGGTTTCGCTTTTATAGTTCCTCAAATGACAGAACGCACAGCATCATTTGTGGGGGTTGGCCGCGGCCAGCCACTCTGTGGGCCGTAGCCAGTGAGCTTCTGTTCATCTTTGGGCCGTGGCCCATGAGTTCTTGGCCACGGCCAGTAAGCTTCTGACCTCCTCTTGGCTCCTCTTGGCCGCGGCCCATGGATGCTTGGCCGCGGCCCTTAACTTTTTGTTCTTTTGTTGGCCACGGCCCATGAGTAGGTTGGCCGGGGCCAGTCACCTTCTAAAGTTCAGCTCCTTCTCTTTTCTGCTCTGTTCACATCCCTGCTTGCCTTTCTTTGGCATGGTTGATGGCTTCAACTTCCTTTCACCTCTGATAAGTGAAATATTTACATATTTATTTTCCCTTATATGATAATTTTATGGATGATATTTGAGCTTAATATAATATATTTGGGTGTAAAATAAATAGTATTTAAAAAATAAAGAAAAATATAAAAAAAATGTTAGTACTGTAGCATTGGTCACTATTCATGATGGAATCACTGTAGCGGACGGAGGTGACTGTAGCGGATGGAATCACTGTAGCACTGTAGCAACACGGAAAAAACGCGTAAACCAACCGACAGGTTACTGTTCACTACTGTAGCAATGCGTGAAAAGAAGGCAAAACACTGTAGCATCGTGGAAAAAGTGACACTGCGTTGCCTATAAATTCAATGCGTCAAGTGCAGATTCGGAGGGGTGGAGGTGGAGAATTTTCTCTTACAGTCAGAGATCCTTCTCTGACAGGGAGAGATATTTTCTCTGACAGTTCTAAATAAATTGTGTTATTTTTTTATTTTTAATTTTATGTATTGTATTACTTTTTGCATGCCTCCTACATGGAAGACTTAGTATTGTATTACTTTTTGCATGCTGCCAACATGGAAGGTTTTACCTCCTAAATGGACAGCTAAATTTCTCCAGTTTTTTTTCATGTATATTTTTGGTTGTATATTTATGTTTGAGAATTTAATATTCAAGTTTATGCAGTATTTATGACGATTTCATTCTAGTTTTATATAATGTCAATTTATTTTTGTTTTGTTTTTTTAATTTTATCATGAGCTAAATTTTCATTTTCCTAGGGTGATGACGTAGCTTACTAATGACGGATTAAAGCTTAACTTATTAAATCTAGTTTTAATTTCTCCTTCATGATTGAGTTTTAATTATTGTTCTTAATGCTTTCATTTGATTGGCCACCTTTTGAATGATTACAATATGCATGTTGAGACCGGAAGGAGATGTATGTGTGTAGATCCTATAATTAAAACCATGACTTGCATATAAAATAAGAATATATTCATATAAGTTATGTAGTCTTATTGAGTTCCATAAATATTAATGCATAATTAATTGCTTAAATTCATATAGGAATATAATGGATTAGCAATTAATTATAGAATTGTCTGACCTTGGAAGAGGCTAGTAATTAAATTAGGGAAACTCGACTATCAATTATGTGGAATAAATTGGGCTAGAATAGATAAGTGATTCAATCCGGAATTTGTTAAGTGAAATATAATCCCTAGGACTTTTTCTCATATTTGTTTTCATATCATCTGCACTCATATTTAATTATTTTTCTTTTATTTGCACTCTCAATCACCAATTTATCGATCGACTAAATAGAATTAAAATTACCCATTTTGGTACTTAGTGATCAATCCTCGTGGGAACGATACTCTACTCACTTCTATATTACTTGATTACGACAGTGTACACTTGCACTATTTAATTGATCATCCAAACTCGTAACAACCTCCTTCTTATTGCATTTGGCTTTCTCTGGTCCAGCTATGACTGAATCTGTATCCTTTCAACACAAAAGAACTCACAAACACAGTTAAACATTCATAGCAGTTAGTGATATATTTCCTCCACATTTGCATTCTGTTGTGCCCAGCATGAGAAAAACACATTTCATCAACTTTAGCACTCTCGGACACCCACTACTATACCCAAAGTGAGGTAAAAACAAGATGAAATGTGCAATTCTGACAAGAATTTCATGAAGTTAACACGCCCCCAAACTTGAACTTTTGCTCGTCCTCGAGTAAACTCAGTCAATTGCCAAAAGCAAGATTAAGTTAATCCCAGACATAGTGCTCATGCATGACCCTTTCTTTTCTTAAGCTGCTCATGACACAAAATATACATGAATGCCTGGTTCATAGTTTAAAAACGAATTCCCCAACATTTTTCAACTGAGTGTGTGTTCGACAAAAGTTGAATAACAATCGTCCTATATTTATCAAGATCAGAAACAACACTTTAACATGTATGATTCGGCCTCAATAACCAGACTTAATCCTTTGCATTCTCTTTTCTTTTTACTTATAAATCAATCCACACACCTTTAGTGCCAATGGAACTTTAGGGTTGCATGGAATTGTTCATTGTCATTGCTTAAAGCTAACACAAGGTTCAGTATGAGGCAATGTAAAGGAATTAGACTAAAGCTTAATCAATCAAAGTTATGTACACAAGAGAACACTCACGGATTTACGTGTTTAGCTCTCACAAATAGGGGTAATTTCGCTCAGTACCACTTATAGTAGGTCCTGCCATAGGCTTGTAGAAACTCTACTCTCACCACCTCTTGTACACCTAGATTTATGAATCAAGGGGGCTTTTTAACAAGATTGTAATGTTGGAAATAGTCTAATGGGAAGGACTAATGGAACAAGTACTATGCATGCATAAGCGTATATAATGGCATCTCTCTCTTTCTTTTCTTTCTTTCTTTCTTTCTTTCTTTCTTTTTAGAAATCAACATATACATTGATTTTCTTTTACCCATTCCTTTTTCTCTTTTGTAAATTGCCTAGCTAAGCACTTATTGAAACAAAGAGTGAATCAAATGCTATTTCATTGCTTTTCTAAGTGTCATTCTAATGTAGAACAGAGACATGCATATCTTGTTGTTGGATGTTAGATTTTTGAAAAATTGAATGGCTCAAAGGGGGTCATCAATGGGTGAGTGTGAAAGGTTTGTGTTTAGGTCAATGGGTTCAGAAATGAATGCCCCTATCATTTTTATTAATCCACATGCATATGTGATTTTGAAAAAGAATTTAAACAAGTTCTAGAGGCACACTAACATAAATGGCACAAACACACTAATGAATGAAACTCAGGCTCGAAATCCTTCCAACAGAGGTTTTCCTCTCTCGTGCATAATCCCCAAGATTAATTCAACGTTAGCCTAATCTGAATGCATTAACTTAACTAATCCATATGCTAACTCTATGCGCTATAGTCAGCCAATTCCTTACAATTCACCCAAGAACATAAGCAGTTCCATAAAAATTTAGCTCAAAGATAATGTCAATCATGCTCTCAACGTGTGTGAAATGCTAATCTCTTCCAAGAAATTCAAATACAAATTCAATAGGCTTTCAATGAAAACAGTTCATACATGTCAATTTGCTATAAAATCCCCTGACAAAGCATTCAAATTATTCTCAACCCTCGTGCACAGTGTTTAATCAGGTAAGTATTAAGAATTAGCTTTTAAAATGAGAACTAAGCATTCATGAATATCCAGTCTTTTTTTTTCAGGATGTCTGCAAATCAACTACCTATTTCAGATATGATTAATCAAATGTAACTGACCTTTGACTCAAAGACAGGGCCCAAAACAGATTTAAAAACATGCATGCAAATATTCCAGTACCCCCAAACTTGAGGTAGACAGTGTCCCCACTGTCACAGGACACAACGTGTCACAAATAGCTCCTACAATGAAAGAGAGCATACAACAATCCATATATAGAATAGTGACAGGTATATCAAAAGGCACAATATCCAATGAAATCTGATATCAGTCATTAGTAAAAGCAATTGGAACAATAGTACTGCAGTAAAGTATGAGCAATATCCAAAGGAAATAGAAAATAGCAGTAAAAAGCTCAACAACAACTGACTGAGCACTAATCCTCGCTATCATCATCACTGGCAGCTGCATCGGCACCATCCCCGTCATCATCATCACCCTCGCCTTCAGTACCAACATCCTCGCCATCATCACCATCACCGGCCTGAGCTGCAGCAGGTATGTGAGCAGCAAATAACTCCTCTAACCTGGTCAGGCGAACACCAAAGTCCTGTAGATATGTGAGGCATTGGGCGGCAGTGGCCTCAGTGCGCTGGATGGCCGCGAAGATCACATCCAACGTGACAGTAGATTGAGAAGAGGAAGGGGCACCAGATGGTTCACCCTGCTCTAGGGGAGATGGACCGTTATGAGGAGGCTGAGAAGGTCCTCCCTGCTGAAAAATAGGGTCGTTCGCTGTACGTTGGGAGGCTAGGACTTGCTCATCCATTTTCGGCTTGATGCTCAAGTAGTTCAACTTCTTGATAGGCTTAAAGAGAACATCAGTAGCCACAGCAGCGATACCCACAGAAGAGCAGAAGGATGAAATAAGGTGCGGCAACATCAATCCAACTGAATGATCACGTACATGGTCTCTCAGAGTCTGATAAATCAATGCGCCTAGATCGACAGGCTCCTTTTTCATAAGAAGGTAAATCAAGAGAGCCTGGTCTCTAGTAAGGCGATTCCTGTTTGACGAAGGCAAAAAGTAGTCCTTGCCAAAATGCAGCCAAACCCTAGCCTCAACTGACAACTGAGCACGGGGTAAATATTTCTAATCCCCACCGCGACTCTGCCACGCCACCATGTGGTTGTACACCAGCAATTCCGAAATTTCATCCTCAGGGATGTCATCCTCATTGTCCAATAACTGCTTGTACTTGCATTCTTCAACAGCCGGGAGTGCTGCAAACTGCCGAAAGCTAGCCAGTGTAAAGTCAATGTCGACTCCTCGAAGAGGAAATTGCCAAATAGGTCTCACACTGGCAGAGGCATAAAATTCTTGGACAATCTGCAAATTCCCGTCAACCTTAGGCTCCATGAGCCTCTGCAAGCGATAGGTACGGGTGGCGAGATCATAAAACTCATAAGAGACGTTGAACGGGAATTCTCGCTCTTGCAACAAGGGACGGGTAATGATCTTGGCTTTGGCCTCAACGATGGCCCTGGGACCTGTGCAGTCAGCAACACGCTTGGCAGGCATTGTAGCTGGAGAAGGATCAATTCAAAACCAAAACAGATGAACAAACAGACCAATACTCACTACTGACACCAGAAATAAACAGGACACAGAGAACCTCCCCCCAAACTTATAACCTAAGCAAGACCACATTACTCAGCGCAATGTCAACCTAACCCTTATCCTGACTTCATGGAACGTGCCCTCATGTGCCCTAAACAACTAATCATATGCAAAGGAAAAAGCATTGTAATGATCAAATAAGGAGTTACAGTTTAGCATGCTATTGGAAAAACAAAGCAAATGCACAGAGTACCCCCAATCGCTAAACCATTTTGCATTTTTCAAACTGACACTTAACATATAATGGAACTAGTGCAAACCTTGCCAAAAACAGTTCAAAATGACAGAGTATCCTTACTTTCAGAAAAGCAGAGGGAATGGTTTGTGCAACAAGCATTATGAAATTCCAAAATCAAATTGCAGAGTTGTTTCAGGATGCAACTTCCCAACAGGGTAATTTCTCAAAGGAAGAAAGACAAATCAGCATGTTACGAAAAATTCCACTGCAGCAATTTCACTATCAAAACAAATGTCATGGAGCTCTATAATTAATAGACAGCAGCGGGAAGTATCCTCATTTAGAGCAATGTCATAGCTTGAGATGAATAAAATTGAAAAGCATGACAGCTGACTGAGTTAACAATAAAGTCCAATTGAGTCACACAAACACGTAAAGTTCTGCAAGCGTGGCCGCGAGAGTAGCCCATAAACAGACCATACACAGATGGCATTTAATAGCCACATGTCAGTAGCAGAATTAGGACAGTAACTGACACTCAGTAATGATAGCAATACACATGAAGAATAGAATCATTCAATTTTTTAAAAATAGAGCAACGGCTGACAGAGCAATTTAAGGCTAATTGAAGGCATCAATTCTTGTCACAAGGACAGAGAAACTCTAAAATCATGTACATTGCCCTCAAAACTAGCCATTACGACAGATTAGCCACTCCTATGTCTAAATCCCCAATTCAAATTTTGAACTAAACTACCCTCAATGCGAGTAAAAGAGCGAGAGCAGGACCTTTTTACCTCAGATGGTGGGAGAATCGATGGATTAGTTGAGGAATCAAAGAGAATAGGCACTCGTTCAGTGCCCTAGGTGGCTCTTCTGTAGCAGAGGAGCGTAGACAACTCACAGCACCATGGGGAAGACAGCAGAGTGAGGGGGTGAAGGAAAATCAAAGAGGGAACGAAGGAGAAACAAGAGATTGAGGGAAAAATTGAAGGGGGAGGTTGAGGGGGGTGGGTCGACTCTGGGAGAGGAAGAGAGGAGGGGTGGCGACTGCTGGGATAAAGAGGAATAAGAACAGAAGAACACAGAGCAGGGTTTTTAAAAACCCTGCTGTCGCGCTTGGGCCACGGCCCACCATATGCTGGCCGCGGCCCAAAACCCTCTGGGCATTCTCTGGCCACGGCCAACTGTAACCCCCTCCGTAATTATATCCGAAATACGTGATTAAAATGAAATAGAGACCAATAATAATCAAATAACATTTACTAACCCATCACATGACGGGGTTTTCACGAATACTTTTTGAAATGATTTATAAACTTGGTCTCATATTCACATTTCGAATACAATTACTACGCGAAGATAAATCACATTCATATAAATATCAAAGTGCACAACTTAATCATCCCGGCAATCTTGGGTACATACCTTCACTAAAGATACATAGGGTACAATTGCCCATTGCAATTCTTCAAATGGGGATTACACAATCTCATCTCGGAGGAGTCCTAGCCGCTCCCTCCACGAGCCACTTGCCCTGTCTAAATTGTTGGTAGGGGAGAGTGAGATTCGAGAGAATCTCAGTAGGGAAATATTATCAATATGCAGGCAAGATAAGTGTTTAATGCATGACATGCTTGCATCACATAACTCATGCACACATACAATGACAAATCTATAAGCTCAATGCTTCGAACGATACACATATGGCCATAGCATATATTGAAACATAGCTTCAAATCATTCATACATGTTCCACATAATCAAGCAAAGCAACAGCATGCATCAACACATTAATACAGTTATCAGAGCATGCAGGAGAGATAAGTTCCCTACCTCCAGTCTTTTTTCCTCGATTTACGTGCCAGCAACTCAGGGCTTCACATTCAATCCTACAATGTCAAATGTACTATTTAGACACTTCCATAGTGTTTCTGGGGGTTATATGAGGCTATATTGAAAATTTACTAAAATACCCCCGGGGACCCGGCCCGGCCCCGCCGTACCCGGTCCGGCTGTACTTTTCTTGAAATTTTGACATGGGCTATTCTAACATATTTTCGCCCAAGGAATCCATTTCCGGACTCGAAATTATCAAATTCAATGTCAATTTACAAATTTACCCTTGGCAGCCCCACTTTAAGGGTTTCAAGGGCGTTTTCGTAATTATGCTTTTTCGGCCTTTTCCGAAAAAGTGCCCAACTGTAACCCCACCTAATTTTCGCTCCTGAACTTAATGGAACCATCAAATCATTGAAAATCCAACTCTAAGACCCATTTATAGTGCTGGCCGAAATATATGGGTTTTCAGGGGAAAATTGGGGTTTTTCGGTTTCGGCTTCGTAAACGCGTTCATTTCTACTCCTAACCACTTTATTGACTATCCCATTAGGTTAAAACTACCATTTAGTATCAATTTGGGCAGCATAACCCCTAGGGAAACCCATTTTCCATTTTTACAACCAATGGCAATCCGGCGAAATTTCACCGATTAAATTGCCCACAGCAGCCAGAATAGTCAATATACAAGAGTTTGGAAGTTACCTCAAGCTCCCAATAGCTTTTCTCAAAGTGGCTGAAACCCTAGCTCACTTCAACACAAGAAATGGAGCTTCCAAACCTTAAATTACATAGAAGAGTAGCTTAGAAATGGAGTTATACGCGTTAGGAGCTAGATCATCGGAGAAATCGGCTTACCTTGCGAGTTCTCTTCCTCTTCTCTCTGTAAAACTCCCTCTCTCTCTTTCTCCATGCTGCTGCACGGTTTTTGGCTGATGGAGGAAGATGATGATGACTTTATAACATTTAGCTTATGTCATCTTTAATTATGATGATGTCATAATTCCAAAATTGGCATTTTCGGATTTTCTGGCAGATTTTCTGCCCAATCTTTGAAAAATCATAACTAATTCTAGAAAAATCAAAATGAGGTGATTCCAAATCCAAATGAAAGATATTTAAGTCCTCTTCATAGGAAAAATATTTACCAATACTAGAAATCACCACAAAATTCCAGAAGTACACAAATGTCATCACTGCCCCAAAACAGAGTCCATTTTCGACCTCAAACTTTGGACAGTCATATCTCCTAGTTCCCAACATGAAATGGCACAAATTATATGTCCATTTTGAAGCTTGAGATGTGAACTATAAGACTGGAAAGTTTCAGAATTGTTAGACACTATTTGGTCATTCAAAACGTTCACACAATAAAACTGCCCAGACAGAATTCACACTGGACAACATTTCTAGTTTTGCAACCAATGTGTCCAATCCAATTTAAATCAATTCCAATGATTAAATACCACAACATGACACCATTTCCATCACAATACCCCATTCAATTATTCCCTCTATTCTAAGTCAATTTGGATGTTAATCCACAATTGAACTCAAATATAGGGTTTTGGCGTTGCTCATAACACAAGCGACTACAATCCTCTTTATATTCTCTAAAAGGGTTCATTAATCACTAACCACGTCCACTTTTGTAGTCATTAACCCCTAATCACAATTTGGAATCTTGCTAAACCGGGGCTTAGCAATCCACTAATTTCAGGCTTATTCTCTATCCTCGAGTTTCAAAATTTGGGGTGTTACATTTCTCCCCCCGTTCAATAAATTTCATCCTCGACCAAAAACTTGAATCATGTGTGCCACACTTTCACATTGACTCTCACACAATCAACAACCATTGTCCACACCTTTCCTATGATCAAGATGCCTCCTTAATGCAGAATTTTCTAGGTGTAATCAACAGTTTGACAGAATGAAGCAAAATACAATGCACATTGCCTCTCTAACATCCATTACACCCCTCATATCACATCACAGGCATCAAAATACAAGTGCAATCATAAGAATTGAAGAACTTCCCTAGAATATGCCTGTCCAAACCAAATGCCACCCCTTGCCTTGCAATCCTCTTGCTCTCGACTGCTTTCAGCTTGGAATCCTTTTCTTCCTACAAAAGTTAAAAGACCAAACATAAACCTACCGAATTATACTAAAATCAAAGAAACTAAAGAGATTAAGTTCAGAACTTGGGTTGCCTCCCAAGAAGTGCTTATTTTATAGTCTTTAGCCTGACTTTTCACTTTGGTCACTCTTCATTTGATAATAGTAGATGGTGGATACTAGCCTATCCACATCTCCTCCCCAATAGTGCTTCAACCGTTGACCATTAGCCTTGAATTTCTCTCCCTTATCATTCTCCATCTCCACATCACCATATTTTGATGCTTGGAACACCTTGAAGGGCCCAGACCATCGAGACTTGAGCTTTCCGGGAAAGAGCCTCAGTTTGGAGTTATAAAGAAGAACAGTTTGACCAGGTTCAAAGCTCTTAGGAATGATTTTGCTGTCATGGTCCCTCTTTGTCTTTTCTTTGTAAATCCTTGCACTCTCATAAGCGTTTAAGAGGATTTCATCTAACTCATTGAGTTGAAGTAGCCTCTTTTCTCCCACAGCTCGCAGATCAAAATTTAGCTTCTTGATAGCCCAATAGGCCCCATGTTCCAATTCCACCGGCAAATGGCATGCTTTTCCAAACACCAATCTATATGGAGACATACCAATAGATGTTTTATAAGCCGTTTGATAAGCCCACAAAGTATCATCCAACTCAGAAGACCAGTCTTTCCTAGTAGTGTTCGCCATCTTCTCAAGAATGTTCTTGATTTCCCGATTGGAAATCTCAGCTTGGCCATTTGTTTGGGGATGGTAGGGCAATGCTACTTTGTGCCTAACACCATATTTCTTCATCAAAGCTTGATATTGATGATTGCAGAAGTGTGATCCGCCATCACTGATAATTGCTCTTGGTGTGCCAAACCTTGTGAAGATGTGTTTCTTGAGGAATTTCAGTACCGTCTTGGCATCATTAGTCACACATGCCATAGCTTCTACCCATTTTGATACATAGTCCACTCCAACAAAAATATATTCATTGTTAAAGGATTTAGGAAATGGACCCATGAAATCAATCCCCTAAACATCAAAGAGTTCAACTTCTAGCATGTTATTCAGTGGCATCTCATTCCTTCTAGATATGTTCCCCACTCTCTGGCACCGATCACATTGGAGGACAAAAGCATAAGCATCTTTAAATAGAGAAGGCCAATAAAACCCACTCTGAATGACTTTCGTAGCAGTTTTCTCTCCTCCAAAATGAAAACCATACTCAGACAAATGACAACAATGCAGAATGCACTCTTGTTCATTTTCTGGAACACACCTTCGAATGAGTTGGTCAGGGCACCGCTTGAATAAGTAAGGTTCATCCCAAAAGTACTTCTTCACTTCATGCAAAAACTTACGCTTTTGATGAGAGTTGAACTCCGGAGGTAACACTTCACAAACCAAATAATTTACAAAATCGGCAAACCATGGTGTGGATGAATGATCAACAAAGAACAGCTGTTTATCCGGAAATGATGCTCGGATCATGTCAGAATTATCAAGCTGAGTCTCGGTACTCAGCCTTGATAGGTGGTCAGCTACTTGATTCTCTTACCTTTTCTGTCAATTATGTTCAGGTCGAACTCTTGAAGTAGGAGCACCTAGCAAATTAGTCTAGCCTTAGAATCCTTCTTGGTGAGTAGGTACTTTAAAGCTGAATGATCGGTGTAAACAGTAACCTTAGTACCCACAATATATGGTCTAAACTTCTCACACGCATAAACTATGGCAAGTAACTCCTTTTCAATGGTGGTATAATTGAGTTAGGCACCATCAAGAGTTTTACTCGCATAATATATAGGGTGAAAGAGTTTCCCTGCCTTTTGCCCAAGAACAAAACCAACGGCGTAATCACTCACATCAGCCATGATAATAAAAGGTAAAACCCAATCTGGAGCTACTAGGATAGGAGCTGAAATGAGACGCTTCTTTAATTCTTCAAAAGCTTGCAGACACTCATCATCAAACTTGAATTCCACATCTTTCTCCAATAGCTTAGAAAGGGGTTTGGCAATTTCTGAAAAATCCTTGATAAACCTCCGGTAGAACCCGGCATGTCAAAGAAAGCTTCGGATACCCTTTACATTAGTAGTCGGTGGTAATTGCTCAATAATAGCAATTTTAGCCCTATCTACTTCCAACCCGTTCTTAGATACTCTATGGCCAAGTACAATGCCTTCTTGCACCATGAAGTGACATTTCTCCCAATTGAGAATCAAGTTTGCCTCTTCACATCTTTTAAGCACTGCATCTAAATTCTCCAAGCACGAGTCAAAAGATGGACCAAAGACAGAAAAGTTGTCCATAAATACTTCAATGGTCTTCTCAATCATATTAGCAAAAATGGACATCATGCACTGTTGAAAAGTGGCTGGTGCATTGCATAGTCCAAAGGGCATTCTTCTGAAAGCAAAAGTGCCATATGGACAAGTAAAGGTGGTCTTATCTTGGTCTTCTAGGGCTATGGCAATTTGGTTGTACCCGAAATATCCATCAAGGAAACAAAAGAATTCCTGACCTGCTAGCTTGTCCAACATTTGATCTATGAATGGCAAAGGAAAATGATCCTTTCTTGTAGCAGTGTTGAGCTTCCGATAATCCATACACACCCACCAACCAGTCACCGTGCGAGTAGGAATTAGTTCATTTTGGGTGTTAGCCACTACAATCATGCCACCCTTCTTAGGGACACATTGGACTGGGCTCACCCATGAACTATCAGAGATAGGGTACACAATTCCATCGGAGAGCCATTTAAGGATTTCTTTCTTGACCACTTCTTTCATGATTGGATTCAATCGCCTTTGATGCTCAATAGAAGTTTTATGATCATCCTCTAACAAGATTTTGTGCATACACATCGAAGGATTGATTCCCTTAATGTCCGCTATTGTCCAACCTATGGCCTGCTTGTGTTCTTTCAAAACTCGTAGGAGCTTCTCTTCTTGCAAATTCGAAAGATCGGAAGATACAATCACCGGTAGAGTGTTGGCATCCCCCAAGTAAGCATACTTGAGATGAGATGGTAAAGTCTTTAACTCAAGAGATGGTGGGACTTTAATAGAGGGCTTCAAAGGAGTACTCAATACCTCAGCCACCTCAAGTGGCTCAAAATTCATTTGTCTGGAGTGAGGGAATGCTTCCATACGAAAAAGGTTTTCAATAGCTTCTTCATCAAATTCATCCAAACTTTTCTCTCCAATTAGAAATGCCTCTAAAGGGTCATTGATCATAGAAGCATATGACTCTTGAGGAATGAGCGAGTCCAATATATCCACAAATGAGCATTGAGCTGAATCATCATGGAATTTCAAGGCTTTTGGCATGTTAAAGATCACTTTTTCATTGTCCACCCTTAAAGTGATTTCGCCCTTTTCCACATCAATAAGAGTCCTTGCTGTGGCTAAGAACGGACGGCTTAGAATGAGCGGGATTTTCCAATCAACCTCACAATCAAGCACTATGAAATCTGCTGGGAAGATGAACTTGTCAACTTTCACCAGGACATCTTCAATGATTCCTCTGGGTTTAGAAATACTTCGATCAGCAAATAGAAGGGTCACTATGGTAGGCCTTGGCTCTCCCAACCCCAATTGGTTAAAAATAGTTAGGGGCATCAAGTTGATGCTAGCTTCTAAGTCACATAGAGCTTTACCATTGAAGTTCATTCCAATATTACAAGGAATATAGAAACTCCTCGGATCTTTCAACTTGGTGGGTAACTTCCTTTGGATCACGGTACTACATTCTTCAGTTAATGCCACAGTTTCAAATTCATTAAATCGCCTCTTCTTGGACAACACATCCTTTAGGAACTTGGCATATTTAGGCATACCTATAAAGCTTCGTTAAATGGAATGTTGGCATGTAATTACTTAAACATATTCACAAACTTTTTGAATTGTGCATCTTCCTCCTTCTTCTTAAATCTTTGAGGAAATGGCAGTGGAGGCATGATAGTGGAGGTGGTTGGTTTGCTCTTCTTTTCATTATTCAACTCTTGTTCCCTCTTCTTACTATTGCTAATATCATCCAACCCTCCCTCAGTTTGCTTTCTCTTCTTAGTTTCATCGTTTTCCACCATATTTTCTTGAGTCATGACTTCTTCCTCTTCAATCTCAATGTCCACTTGCTCATCTTGCTTTGGTCCAGTTGTGCTCGAGTTAGGCATGTTCGGAAGCACCTTACCACTTCTTAAATGAATAGCCTTGCATTCTTCTTTTCCACCCCACTTTGGATTAGGGATGGTGTCACTTGAGAGACCATTTCGAGCCATGGCATTTACTTGTATTGCTAATTGTCCCACTTGAACTTCAAGGTTCTTAATAGCAATTCATGAAGAGAAAAGGTAGCCTTACTCTCACCCCTTGAAGATTCCACTTATGTTAAGATACAGGCCAACATCTTGTCCGTCTTAGATTCTTCTTCTTTTACAGGAGCGTGCCTTGATGGCATTGGAAAACCCGATGGAGGAACCGGCTTAGTGCCAGAAGTAAACTCATGAGGAGGGTTCAAGGTGTTACCTTGACTCCAAGAAAAGTTGGGATGAGCTCTCCAAGCACAGTTGTAAGTTTGTGAGTATGGATTACCTTGAGAAGGTTGAAATTTGCCCATATAGTTGACAGATTCAGTGCCCATGTAGAGGGGCAATTATCAGGCATGTGGACGTCATTGGATTGCTCACATATAATCGGAGTGGATTGAACAGAGTGCACACCACAAGAAGTGCCCTTATGTATTTGAGACTCTAAGACATCAAAACGTTTGTTCAGCGCGGATAAAATTGCGGCAATTTGTGATGAAGAGTCTTCTTTTGTGTTGAGTAGGGCTGGGGTAGTTCTTCTATCATTGCCTTGGGTGTTCTTTGCAGATAATTGATCCAAAAGTCTAAACACCTCATTGACAGGCACATTCCGGTAACCTCCATTAGTCATTGAGTCCACCATAGCCTTAGATTAAGGATTCAAGCGAGTGCAGAAAATTTGGATCACTACCCACTTGTCCACCCCATGATTAGGGCATTGTTTCATTAACATCTTGTATCTTTCCCAGGCAGCATACAAATGCTCATCCGGCTGTTGTCTAAAACTTAGAAACTCGTCCCTTGCTTCCACTGATTTATCATCAGAGAAAAATCGAGCTCTAAATTTTGCTTCAAGATCAACCCAAGAGGTCATGGATCCTTCTGGGAGATTGTTGAACCAATCTCTAGCTTTCCCTTGTAGAGAGAGGGAATAGCCGCAACCTCAGCACATCTTGGGGGATGCCATTCTGCTTGAAGGAATCACACACCTCCAAGAAGTACATCAAGTGCTTGTTAGCGTCTTCATTATAAAGGCCATGGTACAACCCATGCATTTGCAACATCATGATCATCACCGGTTTGATCTCAAAAGTGTGTGCTTGCATCTCCCGCATTCAAATGCAAGATTGAGTTCCTCTCATATTCCGGCTGGCGAAGTCATTGACAGTGGCTCTATCATATTCATCCGCCATTGTTTCAACTTCAGTTTCAGTTTCAGACTCCAATTCAGATTCTGTTTCAGTTATCTCTGACTCCGATTATGCTGCTGATTCAGTCTCTTCTTCAATGCGCGGTAATCTGTCAAGTACTACTATCAATTCGTCCCCTTGCAAATGTTGCATGAACTGAGCTGATACCTACAAAAAGGCACAAACCAGCAAGTATCAAGCTAAAACAAATGAAATTTAATGCAAAAAACAGTGAAAGAAAAATTATAAATCTAACTAAAGACCCCAGCAAAATCTACTAACACAAGCCTAAGGTCAACTAAAAGAACCAATCCCCGGCAACGGCGCCAAAAACTTGTTCGCCACCGCAAGTGCACGGATCGTGTCAAGTAATAAAGTGACAAGTAAGATCGTTCCCTCAAGGGTTTAAGTAACAAATTAGTCAAGCAACAAGCTTAGTAAATTTGAGTAAGTTGAGCCAAAACATGTGTGTGGAAAAAGAAATTTCAAAAGATATAGTTGAAAAGCTAAAAGTTGCTAAGCAAAACTCAGAGTTGGGTGATTTCAATCAAGTGTAATAAGCCTAGGATTGCTCATCCCCTTAGTATTTCATAAATTTACTTCTTTTCCTCTCCAAGGATCCTTTTCATGAGGTATATATATGTCAGTGTAAGATTCTAAGGCGTGTGATTAAGCTTTCTCAAGTCATAACCAGTTGCATATCGTCTATTAGCATGCACAATCTCTTGCTACAGCTAAGAGAAGATATTCAGTGCATAACAATCTTAATTTCACAATGCTAGGTTAATAACTATATCTCTATGCCACTAACAAACTATCCATTTAGTTATAAACTTCAAGTCTAGCATGATTTCACTCTGGTTCTGTAATTAAATTAACTCTCTCGAGCTTAATTTAATTGAGCACATAATCCACAGTGATGGCCAGTCACATACAGCAGTAAAAACGGAGGAAAATCAACATATATATGTCATTAGATCCTTAAAGAAGAAAAGAAACAAGTTTAATCCATACAAAGGTTCAGAACAATCCTAGAAAGGGATTCTAGTTATCCATGTTAACAAATAGTTCACAGACACAAGCCCTCATAACAGCCATATCAAAATTACAGAGAAGAACTAGAAGAAATGCAGAAAAACCAGAGATTCTGAGCTGAAATCTCTGTAAATCCTCAATCTCTCTGTGATTCTCCTTGATTTAAAGCAAGCCCAAGCTCAGAGGATGTTCTCAGCCGCCTCTTAGGTCTTTCCAAATCAGGGATGCTCTCTTCAACCTCTGGGTTTCGCTTTTATAGTTCCTCAAATGACAGAACGCACAGCATCATTTGCCATAGTATAGTGCTTTGAATATATGTCCTTTTATGTTTTGAAAGTTTCTTTGGCCTTCTCAAATTACAAGACTCCTCATAACAGAATGTACATACATCTTGCCTGATGTACATATTCACAGCCAAGGAGATCTCAATGCTCAATTCTAAATAAAGGTTTTATAAACTAAAAGGACTGACAAATAGATTGATGAACTTTGTCTTCTCCACAAGACTGCTTTTAATGCAAGTACAGAGGTTACACATAGGAGTATATATAGGCAAAAAAAAACCTCATAGAAAGTGTTGCAGCAAACAATGGAAGAAACTTTCCCAATTTCAAATCTTCATTGACTTTCTAGGTTTGATAGATTGATGTTCATCCTCCTCTTCCTCACATTTGTGTTTAGTGCCCGTTAGGTTTATAGCTTTGGATGGTGAAGGCTCCATCTGCTCATCAAATGAATCATTATATATCAAATAAATAGCTATTTTCTTCAAAGTGAATCCATTCCCAAAAGCCACTTTCACCTCCACTTGGTCATCAGATTCTAGATTTGATATGATTTCTTTCATCTTTGCTTCTTCCAAGGATTTTAGTTCATCTTCTGTATAGAGCAAAGTGGTTGTCTTTGTATAATTTACAATTGCTAGCGAAATTATACAAGATTCACGTGCCTTTTGATCCAAATCACCTGAGGGGATATACACAAAACAAATAGTCATCCCTTTTAAATGCTCATGACCATTAACTAGAGGCACCTTAAATTTTAACGAAGCTCCTTCACCCTTGAAAGTTAGCCAATAAGGAAAATTGTCACTAGGGAGTATACAATCATCATCACTATACTTTGTAAGATTTAATCCCTGCACAACAACATAAACACAACCACTAATATAAATATACAAGACAGATAGAAATCTTTTAAAAAAACAGAAAAAGAAAGAATCCAATTAGAGATAGAGAGAGAAAGAACCTGTGAAATCATTTCTGAAAGTGTATGAAAGACTTGAGAATTCTTTCCAATTAGAATTAAAAGATGTCCCAAGCAATTTTCAAGCCTTGATATGTCCATACTATTTGTTGCGCCACACAAAGAATCAGGAGCTGTTAAACCATCTTCCAACAAAAGACTTTGTTGCTTTATTCCACTACTACGGATTGTTGAAGGACAACCACAAATATTGTTTAGCTTATCCCACAAAATTGATGATGACATGCCTGCATATGTCGAAATAAGAGGAAATGGACTATTTGTTGGGGATATCCAAGACTGGCAGAAAGAAGGAATCACATGATCTGATAATCCTTCATGACCATAAATAGATAGATATAAAATGCTCTTTAATCTCACTAAAGAAAATGGCACTTGTTTTATTGTAGGAGCAATTAGAGTTGTCAAAGCTTCCATTTGCTCTATGTCCTCCTCTAGCTTTTCAATATTCATACAGCCAGAAAGAATGAGAGTTTTTAAGCATTTTAATCTATAAATGCTTCTTGGGAGACTCTGAAGGCCAATACAATCCTCCAAATTTAGTAGTAGAAGTTTATCAAGAAGCCCAATAGAATGATGTATCAATGATAAACTTCGACAATCTTTGAGGATTAACTTTTCAAGATTTGGTAGTTTTGAAAAATTGGGAGTTTGCACCAGATCATGAGAGTGGCTAAGATTGAGAATTTTTAGCTTCTGCAATGGCTGCAATGAAAACAATTAATTTCAAAGTGAAAATATTTTTTTCGATCAATTGAAAACTAGCTATTGAAGGGAAAACTGGCTATCATATATACTAAATATATAAAAGGTAATGCATAATTCAATATGATGCTATAATGTCTTGAATTAATTATAGCAACTTTATTCTTCAACAGTAGCAAGGGAAAATTCATCCAGAAGCTATGAAAGAAATCTAAAATAAAGATCTATCAAGAAAGCTGTAAAATGTTAGATCTAATGAAAAATGGAGTAATATATTTACATGTCCCAAATCCTTCTTCTATTCCACATCCATCAACTTGAATTGAAGCTAATACCAACAAATTAACTAAGCTTTTTGAGTCATATACAGACAAAAATATAACAAATAAAAAATTACTATAATACTATATCACATGAACTATTTACCACAATGCTACAAATTTGAAGTATTTTGTAAATTTAGGGAAACTAGCTAGGCTTTTTGTCATATAGCCATTTGGCATTTTTTTATGTTTCAATTTTTTTTTGTTATGGTCCAAAAAGCCAACAAACTAATTATTAATTTACATACCTGTGTTTCCTTCCACACTTGTGTGAGGCTGCTACATTCTAAGTCAATAGCAACTAGTTTCTGTTGATAAAAGTTGCTAGGAATGTATTTTCTAGGAAAGCCATACCAACAAAGCCATCTGAGATCTTTACTGATGAATTTGTAGTCACCTCTAAGTTGTACATTGTTAAGATTAAGTAATCTGAGTCTCTTCATGTTCTTAAATGCTTTTGTCCTAAGTTGCTTTTTTTCACTTTGTGACAACTTCAAAGACAGTCCTTCAATAGCCTTTGTTCCCTGCAAAAATAAAAGCATATTGAAATCAAAGTGTACATAGTTGTGTTATTTTTGTTTGGGATTCTTACAACACATGTTAACAAGAAACAATAAATATTGAATATAAAAGTTCCTACCATGTCTTTTAATAAAATATCTCGAGCGTCCTTATGAAACCATATCCTACTTCTCTTTCCAAGCTCATTTGGAGATTGTCTGCGGATTATTTCTCTTCCCATGTCCCGCAACAAGTCATGCATACCAAGCTTGTTCTTCTCGTCAATGGTTATAAGGCTTCGCTCCACTAGAGTTTGGATTCCAATGTCAGCAAAAAATTTACAGCCATTTAATATATATGTCACATCATTGCTGTCCATCCCAATAAAAAAGCAAGATATGTCAAGGAATATTTTCTTTCCAAAATCATCTAAACCATCAAAGCTTATTTTTAGCTTCTTTTGTATCTTATTATTGGGAATTTTTTTAAGTTTCTTCAATACCATCTCCCATTCCTCCAATTTTCTATCAAACAAATAGGAGCCAAGGACTTCAAGAGCTAATGGAAGTCCCCCAGAATACGAAACTATATTTCTTGAAAGTTTTTTGAAATCTTCTTTAAGACTTCCTTGTTTGAATGCATGCCAACTAAAAAGCTCAATAGATTCCCTTTCATCCAAATTCTTCATTGGATAAACACCACAATCCATTTTAAGGAGTAGGCGTTTATTTCTAGTTGTGATGATTATCATGCTTCCTGTTTTGAACCAGTCACGACTTCCAATTAAAGCATTTAGTTGGGCTAACTTATCCACATCATCAAGCACAACCAGTGACTCTTTATGGCAAAGTCTATCTCTCAATATGATTTTTCCTGATTCAATGATACTTATCTTTATTTTTGTTGTCCTGCATATTTCAGAAAGAAGTTGGTTCTGTAAGCGCACTTTGCCCCCTTTTTGACCCCAAACTTTTCTGATCCTTGACAAGTAACTTCTACTCTCAAATGTGCGACCAAATTCATTATAAATGGCTTTGGCAATAGTTGTTTTGCCTGTGCCCCCCATGCCCCATATCCCTACCATAACAACATCTTCATATTGATCTCGACGGTATTGGAGCATTTTGATCACTTCTTGAACACGATCATCCACTCCTACCGGATGGTCAACGACAAACAAGTCTTTCTTGTCCAATATATAACAAACATTCTCAACAATATGTTTCACATTTTCACTCTCATCCCTGCAAATCATATAATTATAATAGGAAATGCGCATTAGATATATAAATGAATACGATTATAAATAAAGGAGGATGAGATTTTGAAAGCTACATGTGTTTGGAGAAGGGGAGATATATAATGAATAAACTATAGATCAAAACAATATGACCTGGTGTTAACAAGAGAAAATACATCAAAATACTCATCATTTAACTACCAAATGAACATTTAATTCACTGTGAGCACATTAATTTATATCACATTTATATGAATTAGAATGAGGAATGCCAACGGAGGAGGGGGGCTTTGGGGGCGCCAGAGAATCAGAGAGAAGTATAGGGGAATATGAGAAAAAGACAAATTAAACTGTGATATCATTCAATAATAAGGCATACAAACAAAAGGACTATGACAAAATTGTCAAAATCCATTTTGCATTGGAATTAAGATTGGCTTATTAGGCTTCATTTTGCAATAAGAAGTTCATTCACACAGAGTTAATTAGCTGTGATATTTGGGCAAAACAAAAAGTTGCGATATAAATAATTCAGAAGTTAAGAATACAAAAATAACTTGGAACTAAGCACAATAAATGACAACACATGTATCACATGCTTAGTTGATTTTCATAATAAGCCGTGCATGATTATGAGAGGAATATTCTAGCCTTAATATTAGGTTTGATAAAATATGAAAGGAAATTGTGAGCAAAACAATACATATGCTATATTAGACATGAGAATTTTACAATATGTAACTTTCCAAATTGAACGTGGTGGAAAACAAGAAATAAGTGATACATTAGTATTCCAAATAATGCGACCAGTGATATATATTCCAAGTATTCCAAATAATATACCTATGTACATAGGTATAAACACACAGAGGTGTCTCAATGAGAATCAGATAGAGTTAAAAATTACCTGGAATCAAGTACAACGGACCCTGTAATGCTCCCAGCCTCAGCAAGCTTTCTCCTCCAATCAAAAACAAGACCTCTTGGTGGTGAAATTTTATGTATAAGATCTTTAAATGCTTCTCCAAAACTAGAAGTTTGTTTACGAACTTCTGATGGACCCACGTCGTAAAACACAGGAAGAACCACCTGATCATTTGATATATGATATTGCATGATTAATGACAATTCCTCCAAGCACCATCTAGACCCAGCGTATTTCTTAGAGAATATGAGTATTGCAATTCTTGAGCTTTGGATTGCTTGCAATAGTTCTGTTTTGATGCAATTTCCTCTAGGAAGATCGACATCGTCTTTGAAAACAACAATGCCAGCATTACATAGAGCTGAATAGAGATGTGCAGTAAAAGTTGCCCGAGTGTCTTCACCTCTGAAACTCAAGAACACTTCATACCTATGACCTGAATATTATATTTCAAAAATACACAATATAATGAATGAAATTCCTATTTAAATTAATATAATAAAAATATTATTATGACATAAACATTTTTATAATTTAAGATTATATAATGTCAGAAATATTATGGATAATAACCTACCTCGATTTCGAAGCTCATTTTGTGACCTTTCACGTATTATTTTCCTTCCCATGTCCTGCAACATATCATGCATTCTAAGTTTGTTGTTCTTGTCAATGGTGACAAAGCTTCGATCCATTAAGACTCTTATACCAATACTAGCATTATATCCGCTTCTATCCAACTTTTGTATCACATCATTCATGTCCTCACCGATATAAATTGCAGCTATAGCTATAAATATATCTTTCTCGTGACCATCTAAAGAGTCATAGCTAAGCCTCAGTATACTGTCTATTTTGTAATAAGAATCTGCGCTATCTATCTTCTTGGATGCCGACTCCCATTCCATCAGTGACCGCCCATACATCCAAGAGCCAACGACTTTAGTAGCTAGTGGCAGTCCCTTGGCATAATCAACCATTCTTCTACTAAGATCGATGAATTCTTCTTTAGGACTTGCTTGTTTGAATGCTTCTCTACTGAAAAGTTCAAGAGACGCATGAGCACTCAAAACTTTCATCTGATATTCAAGGTCCACTTGGAAGTCAGCTACATATGGTGATGCTTCAGTTGTAATGATTATTCTGCTCCCTTCACCAAACCATTCAAGACTTCCACATAAAGCATCTAGCAGCTCCAAGCAATCTGCGTCATCAACCACAAGAAGTACCTTCTTTTTCCAAGTTCTTTCCCTCTCCCAAGCTTCCCTGTCATCATTTGGAAGAAAATATGCACCCTCGAAGTCGTGACGAATGTGATAAAAAATAAGTCTGGCAAGAGTTGTTTTGCCAATACCCCCCTTCCCCCATATCTTTATGGAGACAACATCTTTTGATTTATGGTTATGAAGCATTGTCATCACTTCTTGCACTTGAGAACTCACTCCAACTATGCCATATGTGGCTAATGATGAGCCTTTCATGTTCAATATATAATGAACACTCTTAACAAAATTCTGAATATACTCACTTTCATTGCTGTGAATTGTAAAGAAAGAAGAGCCAAAAAAGGGAGCATTGATTAATTAACCATGACTACAAATAAAGCAGAATAGTTAAAACGTATCAAGAGAAACACATATATTTCCATCAATAATTAAGTGAATTTTAACATCTTGACATGGAATTAAAATAATATAGGTCAGTTCACAAAATCATAACTCCATGTTAATCGTGTTGCTTAAATTAAGCTTCCACAGTTCCACTACATAGCTTGAATAAAAGGGGAATTATGCATGTCCTTTATCCTAAAGTTGTTATCTATTAAAAGTTTCACTGCTGACAAACAAGTAACAAATAAGATGCTTAATTGATTGCTAGCTATAAGTTTTGACTTGAAAACATTTATAAAAAAAAACATTTTTATATGACTTGGGTGTATAGATTTTTATAGCCTAGACTAAACACACTTTATAACATTCATTATTATTATTTAACTCTAAAACATTTAGTTTCCTTTCGTGAGCGAACAGTCCACCCAACACATCAATTTTATGAATCAATATCACACTTAACTTTTAATAACTAATTGTTATAGATTGCATTGCTAAAAAAATAGTGCTAGACAGCAACTATAAAACTCTCCCTCACAAAAAAAAAAGCAAAACTGAAAAAAATGTAATGCAAAACAAAAATAAATAAATTACTTGGACTCGATATGATCAGGAACATCAAACCCATAAATGTCTGCAGCTTCAGTAAGAGCTGTCCTCCACCTTGAAACTTCATCTTTAGAGGGTGAAATTCTTTGCATAAGATATTTAAATGCTTCTCCAAAGCTAGAAGTTTGATTATGAATTTCTGATCGATCCACGTCGTAAAATACAGGAAGAACCACCTGATCATTTGATCCATGACATTTCATGATTAATGACAATTCCTCTAAACACCATCTAGATTCGGCGTATTTCTTGGAGAATATGAGTATTGCAATTTTCGAACTTCCGATTGCTTGCAATAGTTCTGTTTTGATATAATTTCCTCTGGGAAGCTCAACATCGTCCTTGAAAACAACAATCCCAGCATTACATAGAGCCAAATAGAGATGTGAAGTAAAAGTTGCCTGAGTGTCTTCACCTCTAAAACTCAAGAACACTTCATACCTATAACCTGAATATTATATTTAAAAAATACACAATATGATGAATTAAATTCCTATTTAAATTAATATAATTAAAATATTATTATGACAAACATTTTTATAATGTAAGATTATAAAATGTCAGAAATATCATCGATAATAACCTACCTCACAAAATCATAACTTACCTCGATTTTGAAGCTTGTTTGGTAAATTTTCACGTATTATTTCCCATCCAAGGTCTTGCAACATATGATGCATTCTAAGTTTTTTGTTCTTGTCAATGGTGACAAGGCTTCGATCCATTAAGACTCTTATCCCATTGCTAGCATTACATCCACTTCCATCCAACTTTTGTATCACATCATTCATGTCCTCACCAATATAAATTGCAGCTATACTTATAAATATTTCTTTCTCGTGACCATCTAAAGAGTCATAGCTAAGCCTTACTATGCTGCCTATTTTGGAACAAGAATCTGCGCTATCTATCTTCTTGGATGCCGATTCCCATTCCATCAGTGACCGCCCATACATCCAAGAGCCAAGGAATTTAGTAGCTAGTGGCAGTCCCTTGGCATAATCAACCATTCTTCTACTAAGATCGATGAATTCTTCTTTAGGACTTGCTTGTTTGAATACTTCTCTACTGAAAAGTTCAAGAGACACATGAGCACTCAAAACTTTCATCTCATATTCAAGGTCCACTTTGAAGTCAGCTAGATATGGTGGTGCTTCAGTTGTAAAGATTATTCTGCTCCCTCCTCCAAACCATTCAAGACTTCCACATAAAGCATCTAGCTGCTCCAAGCGATCTGCGTCATCAACCACAACAAGTACCTTCTTTTTCCAAGTTCTTTCCCTCTCCCAAGCTTCCCTGTCATCATTTGGAAGAAAATATGCACCCTCGAAGTCGTGACGAATGTGATCAAAAATGAGTCTAGCAAGAGTTGTTTTGCCAATACCCCCCTCCCCCCTTATCATTATGGAGACAACATTTTTTGATTCATGGTTATGAAGCATTGAAATCACTTCTTGCGCTTGAGGGCTCACTCCAACTATGCCATATGTGGTTAATGATGAGCCTTTCATCTTCAATATATAATGAACACTCTTAACAATATTTTGAATATACTCACTTTCATTGCTGTGAATTGTAAAGAAAGAAGAGCAAAAAAGGGAGCATTGATTAATTAACCATGGCTACAAATAAAAGCAGAATAGTTAAACGTATCAAGAGCAAAACATATATTTCCATCAATAAATTAAATGAATTTTAACATCTTGTCATGGAATTGAAATAATATAAGTCAGTTCAGAAAATCATAACTCCATGTTAATCATATTACATAAATTAAGCTTCCACTACATAGCTTGAATAAAAAGGGAATTATGCATGTCCTTTATCCTAAAGTTGTTATCTATGAAAAGTTTCAATGATGACATGCACGTAACAAATAAGATGCTTAGTTGATTGCTAGCTATAAATTTTGACCCGAAAACATTTATAGGAAAAAAACACATTTTTATATGAGTTGGGTCTATAGATTTTTCTAGCCTAAAATCAACACACTTTATAACATTAATTGTTATTATTTAACTATAAAACATTCAGTTTCCTCTCGTGAGCGAACAGTCCACCCAAAACACCAATTTCATGAATCAATATCACACTTACTTTTAATAACTAATTGTTATAGATTGCATTGCTAAAAAATTGTTTTAGACTGCAACAATAAGTTGACTCTCCCCCTCACACACAAAATAAAAGCAAAATTGAAAAAAAAAATGTAATGCAAAAAAAAATTACTTGGACTTGTTATGATCAGGAACATCAAACCCATAAATGCCTCCAGCTTCCCGAATAGCTGTCCTCCACCTTGACACTTCAACTTCAGAGAATGAAATTCTTAGTGTAAGACATTGAGCTTGAAAATGAACATCATCCTTATCCACACCATAGAAGATGGGAAGAAGTACATGATCACGAGATTTGTGAAACTCCATGATTTTTGTTAGTTCCTCGAGGCACCTTCTGGACCTAACATAGTGGTTAGTGAAAATGACGATTGAAATTTCAGAAGCTTCAATATTGCCTTGTGATATCTCATCTTTGAGAATGGAAATTCCATCTTTCCTTAGAGATGAATAGAGATCCGAGGCGAAAGATTTTGCAGTGTCTTCATCCCTAGTATAACCTCTAGTATAACTCAAGAACACTTCGTATTTACAGCCTACACTTGAAATATTACACAAACACATAAAAGGATATGTATGGATGATAATAAAAATTTTAAATATATTCAAGAATCAAAAGATAATTGAGTCATTGGCTCTCATACCCTAAAAAATAATACATGTCAATTTTTTGTTTTTTTCCCTTCATATTTTTTTCTTTACTTTCTCTTTCTTTCTTCTCCCACCGAACTCTGCTGGAGAAGCAACTGTGCTGTTAATTGAAAGACACATTCAAATAACCTTCTGTCTCTAAGTGCAAAGTCAAATTTCTAGTCATTATTAGCCAAATCATGTGTTTTTTCCTTTTCTATGCAAATCATCTGTGCAAATAGTCTGTTTTTTTCTTCGATCATAGATGTAAAACCTAGTTTAGGAATGTATTTTGATTATAAATATAAGACATTTTTTTATTTTATCTCTACAATATTTATTTTTTTGAATTAATTTGTCTAACTTATAAACATAGACTCCTTTACTTAATTATCCTTTACTTTCAAATTCAAATTTTTTCCCCTTAAAGTTATACTAGACCTTTTCAGGTTCATATGGGTCTGTAGCACACAAACAACAGTTTACTTTACATATTAGCATTAGACCAATTATTATAAGAGTCTGTAATGCATTAGGTCTAGTTAATTTTCAGGTTTATGTCTCTTAGAAAGACAGTGTCATACCTCTCGGTGAAGTGTTGAAGTAGTCTCTTATGCCTTCAGTTATCTCTGTATATGTGCTTTGTTCCTCCTCAAACTCCATTAGACCTTCGTTCAAGTTCGGTAGAGGAAAACCATCGTCACCAGTCATTTGGATTGCGTTCAAGTAAGGCAAGGAAATGCCGTCACCATTATCATCATGACATACACCTTCTATGTTCAAGTCAAGAGGCAAGTGAGGTTTCAAGTTCTCTGTTACAGCTTCACCAAAACAGAGCATGTTTGAATCACCCAACACCACTGCATCTTGATTCTGTGAGCTTGGGTAAATATTTAACTTCATAATCTCATCCATTTCCTCTTCCCAACATGGCAGTAGGTTTAAATCGAAGGATGCTTGCGTTTGGTTATTCATGGGAGCGTTGAATCTGTCTTCACTCAACAAATGGCAATTTCAGGCTCTGTTCCATTTGGTCTACCCAAGTTTAATTCTGTTTTATGGGGGTTTTTTAAAACAATTACTTCACCTGCCACTTTTTTTTTGCAGAGTTTTTACACAAAAAATGGCGCCACCGTACGAGTATCTTTTGAGAGAAAGAGACAAATTGGCTTTGAAAAATTATGACCGTGCGTTTGGGTAAATTTTGTCATCTATCAGATATTGCATCAGGCATTGGGAAAAGAGGTTATAACTTTGTAATATATGGGGGAAAGAGAAAGGAGCAGTGAGAGACTATGCTAAGTTGTCAACACATGGCAAATCTGATAATTAATATTTTTAAATCCACATCATTAAAGTAGGGGTAAAGGTGGAAATTTTTATCAACTGTACACCAATTTAGTGACTCAACTTCCCTTCCCTGGTTTAAGAGAAATGGTAGTTGGTGTCTTATAATAAGAACCAGAGGGAGCATATATTCTAACATTGCATATAAGTATTTTTGAGAAAATGTCACATATGAAATAGTTAAGTAATTTATTTAACTTCTTAAATTTATATAAAGTGAATAAATACATCTTAAATTAAGAATAGAGAAATATATATGTGTGTGTGGGGCCTTATATAAATGACGTATCAACAATGTGTTTTTTTTTTTTTTTGAGCCAAGTGGTATATTTTCTTACAATGATAATAATAATAATATTTATTTATTTATTGGTAATTTTAAAAAAAATCAAAAACTTTTCGATTTAATGACAAAATCTAATTTTGGCCTTGAGTTGGAGGTAGCAGGAAGTTTCGATTCTGGCTTCAAAATCGGTTTTGAATCACATATAAACAAGACTTGAGGGACTAGTAATAGTATGGAGAGAGAGAGAGAGAGTGTGTGTGGCCAAACACCCTAAGAATTATATTAAAAGGACATAAATCCTAGAAATTTCAAATAAATTAAAGACACAGGTTAATTCTTGGTGGGAATAATTTCTTTTGCGTGGATCAAAATGTCACTCTTTAATTTTTTAATACACATTTTTTTTTTTGGGTATGGCACATAAAATATCTTCCCTGATTCAGCAGATTAGATCATGGGATGTTCTGTGCCTACGGGGGTTAGGTCGATCGGATGGCCTAGTGGAGATATGTTTACATTTAATGCTCAGCTTAATTTTCTCTAATAGAAAAAATATCTAATTCTCTAATGGCAAGAAGGTTCGATTGTGGGTAAATTGGTTTTGAATGCCAGGTAACTTTGGACAACCTCCGCCTCTTGAATACTTCGCTAAGGAGGAAGGTGATCAAAAAGGGTGATTTCTTTTTTAATACACATCTTTTGTTTTCTGAGTGTGGCATATAAAATATGTATATCTTCCAACTGAAATTAAAGATGAAAGGATTAATTGGTTACCCTGCTGGCTCAGAGGCTGATTCACCTGATCCATGGTATATTCCGTGAGTATTGGCTTCAAAGATGTTGGATTGTTGGAACGATCAGTCGTTTCTTTCTAAAGAAGAAGAAGAAGAAGAATCCGTTAAACTGCAGCAACTAGCATCATTATCATCAATCAAACCAAAAATATAAAAAAGGGTGGAGATCGGAGAGGAAAGTTACCTGTGAATTGCTGGGTTAGTGAAACAGATGAGGAATCAATTAGAGTGGGAGAGAGAGAGAGTGAGAGAGAGAGAGCGATTGATTTAGGAGCTTCTGGAGGAGAGTGGAAGGAGAAAGAGCGAAATGAAACAAATGGACCCAGAAAGCGACTTTTGGGAAGAAGAAACTGGGAAATGATTCAAAGCCGAGGCTTTCTGGCTTTTCACACTCGATCACGACGCGTTTGGTAACGTGGTGGGGCTGACAAAGCATTGAAGGAAGGGAAAAAACAGAGGGACTAAAATGAAATATTTGGGTTAGCATTTTCTCAAACGAGAAAGAAGAAAGAGTGAAATGAAGCAATGGGACCCAGAAAGCGACATATGGGAAGAAAAATCATGGAAATGACTCAGAAGGTGAGTCATTTAATTCTCCAAGTGCTTAAGCATTTTGTTTCTAAAGTTCAATAGTGCGGGACACGAGAAGAGAATGATGCCTCTGGTCAAAAAGAAGAGAATGATGACAAGTTATTATTTATTTTATTTTATTTTTTTGACCTGGTATTACTTATTTTATTAAAAGTCAGTCATCCCGTGTTCCTGTCATTTTGTGGGAGAGGATATTGTTCGACATTATTGACTCCATTCTATTTATATTATCAAAGTAGATGAAAATAGAGCGAAACCAAGATTTGTCTCTCCACTCAATTGTCAAGGATTAATAAATAAACACTGCCTCCTATTCAAATTATAAGAAGTTTCACAGAAGGAAATTTTGGTCCTTACTGGGCCATTGGATATCACTTCTACATAGAAGCCAAATTCTAATTGTTCTTTTTATTTTATGCATTTTCTATTTTGTGTGTTTCTTATTTTATGAAAAGATAAAAAGAGGAAAGGAAAGGAAAGAAATAAATAGAGAACCCTAATAAGGATTCTGAAAGCTATTATATTTTATGAGGGGGAAAAAAGAAGTTTCTTGATAGCTCTTTGTAAAAGAGAATATTTTTAACAATTTTTCAGCCTCAACAGTTTTAATCTAAGTGACAAACGGAGACGATTTCTTATTGGAATGATTTGAATATTTTTGTGGAGTTTCTAGGCACATAGATGTTCATTCTGAACAGTTTGATCATCCATTAAAGTCTTCTATTTTCCCCAGAATTTTGTAAACATCCCTTCATGTCTCCTGCAGATTTTCCTAAGTGAGTTTGATCAAGGCTACGATTGGATGGTCATTTCTAGTCCGATTGACCTGAAATTTGGTGGAGGTATTAGAGACATATAGGTCTTGGATTTGATCGATGGGATCGTGGATTGAAGCTTCTTACCATTTCCCAGATTTGGCGTGAACATTGATATGTGTTTTGTGATTGTAGCTTTTTGGTTTAGTGATTTCCAACACATGCGGATTGTATCTTCGTCCAAAGAGATATGTATTTTATTGTTCCATCTGCTCTTCTATTGGTGATTTTTGTGGATGAGGTGAATTTGTTGCATTCTATAATTGAACTTTGTGTTAGAGCATTGAATATTGTGTTCCTTTTAAAGATAATATAATCTTTTTATTTTTGGGTTGTGGTCATTTACTCTCATTTATAATAAGGGTGAAATTTTTCCACGTTAAATTATTGTATCTCCATTTATTACTTTATTGCTCATTTTGTTTTAAATTTTATTAACTCCATATGACCCTTTTCATCAATCAAACCAAAAATATAAAAAAAAGGGGGAAGATGGGTGAGGAAAGTTACCTGTAAATTGCTGGGTTGGTGAAACAGACGAGGAATGAATGAGAGACAAGAGAGAGAGAGATTGATTTAGGAGACTTTTGCAGCTTGTGAAGGAGAGTGAATGGAGAAAAAGTGAAATGAAGTAATGGGACCTAGAAAGCAACATATGGAAAGAAGAAACGTGGAAATGACTCGGAAGGCGAGGCTTTGTGGCTTTTGCTTTTTGGGAAATGACCCAGAAATCGACATATGCTAGATTGTGCGTTACTCTCACTTTAACAATGTGAACACGAGAAGAGAGTGATGACTCTGGGAAAAAAAGAAGAGAATGATGACTAGTTAGTAGTTATCACTTATTTTATTAAAAGTAAGTAATAAAAAAATTTAAAAAAATAGAGCGAAACCAAGATTGATCTCTCCACTCAATTGTCAAGGATTAAAACTCCAAAAGCTTCTTTAACTAAATAAACACTGCCTCCTATTCATGAACGTTGGTATATGTTATGTGAATATAACTTTTGCATTTGGTGATTCCTGACACATGCATATTGTATCTTTGCCCAGTGTATTTTATTGTTTTACATGCTCTTCTATTTTATTAATATAATTTATTAATGATTTTTATAGATGAGGTGAATTTATTGCACCCTTTAATTGAATTTTTTATTAGAACAACGAACATTATATTTTTTAAGATAGTGGAATCTTTCTACATTTGGACTGTGGTACTCTACTCTCACTTACATTGAGGGGAAAATTTTTCCATGTTAAATTATTATATCTCTATTTATTATTTTATTACTCATTTTATTTTTTATTTTATTGACTCCATACAATCCTTTTCATTAGGAAAATTTAATATCCAATGCGTTGTTCTTAATAGTTCTAACTCTTAAATATAAACTGTTGACAGAATAATTAATAAGTATTTTGCACTTTTATTTCTAATAGGAGAGAGATAAAGAGATGACACTGATGTCAGTGACAAATAAAAAAAACATGAATTTGAAAATCTCTCATTGTCTAATAATAGTTGTGTTTGGAAACACTTATTTTTAGATAATAAGTCCTTATTACGTAAGCCGAGATAAAACTCCTCTCACATATTTATCTCGTATACCGTGAATTACGATTTATAAACACTTATTACTTAAAAATAAGCTATTCCAAACGAACACAACGTCTATAAAATTGACTGGTTTACCAGGGGGAGTGTTTCTCTAACGCTTAATGTAAGGTTCAATTAAGTTGATGTCAGACAAAAGATAGAGAGAGATTTATGAGGACTTTGCTGAATGAAGAGAGTGTGTGAAATGAATCAAAGGGACCCAGAAGGCGACTTTATGGGAAGACTGTATAACGAGGTTACGTTATGGACCTGACCATCTTAAGGTGTGAGGCTGAAGTATTAGATATAATTTTTATTTAAGTTATACAAATAAATATAATACAATATATTTTAAAAATCAAATTAACAAAAATCATGAGAGCACGATAATAAAATAAAATTTTGTTTTTTATTTTTATTTTTCTCACAAACAACAACAATAATAATAAAGCCTATATCCTCTGAGTGAGGTCGGCTGTATGGATTAAATAACTCTAATAACTTTTCTCTATTTAAACCATCTAACTTGAAGTGTATGATTAACATGTCCATTAAGTTCACCATTTTTTTGTAAAATTGATCCAAAATATATGAACTTTATTATTTGTGGAATAGCCTAATCTTTCAATTTTTCTCTCAAGCATTAATAACATATCACAAAAATCATGAGTGAAAACTTTTTACTTTAAATTAATTTGCTCTAATTATATGGAATGAGTGGAGAGTTTATTTTTATTTTTTCTTATGTGTTAATAGAATGTCATAAAAATTATGAGAACAAAATAGTCAAAAATTTCGACTTCCACAAAAACAAAACTTAAGAGGAAGTCAACATGAGGGGAGGGAGGGTTGGATAGATTTTGGCTCCCTTTTCCCCCAAAAATTCCAACCAAATACATCCTAAAAAATTATGGATAATCATTGTGTGAGCAACAACCCATGTGGGAGTGTTGCTTAGGTCGTCTTCTCTGTCCCACCTCCATACTCTCTCTCACTGCCCCCAACCCCCCCTCCAAAAAAAAGAAAAAACTCGCCTCATCCGATCTTCCAAAGTCTTCCTCAATAAAATTCTTTCACATAATGAGAATTTTTTTTTTTAAAATTGTTTGCTCTTGTAATTTTTTTAAAAAATAATTTCTCAATTTTATTTAAGGGAAACTAGTTTGATCTACTTCTCTCAATCTCTATTTTAGTAGTCATTTGCATTGTCCACAAAGGGATTGCCTCATGGAGAGGTGGAGGCTGAAGCTTGGAGGTTAGTTCATTCTGACAAATATATATATATGCAAAGAGCATAACAAACATTCATTCATCTTGCATATCTATAAAAATCCAAATAAAAGGGTGCATATAGATACAACTATAAAATATTTAAATTAAATTTTTGCTTCTAATATACATAAAAATGTGGATCCATATATTCAAAACTCAAACGTTAATATATGCATCATAAATTGCAGGTCCGCCAAATTGGAGTTCTCAATCTCACACAAAATTCCCTCCAATATTTTGTTAATATATTTCATCTCTTTTTGCGCGGGAAAAACATGGGAATTAGATCAAACGTGTTTACATGAAAGATAGAAAATCTTAATGAATTTGACATATTGTAAAATTAATAGTAGAGATACTGGTTAGTTAGGATAATATATAGTTAGTTAGAAATGCCTAATTTGTTGAGCATTATTATATTGTTAGCATGGTTAGTCAGGAGGGCATTTCGGTTATTTAATTTGTTGTGTGCCTTTACTAATATATAAAGTAAGGCAATGTACAGTGAACACACATGTGAATATACTGAATTCATTTTATTCCTTTCTCTTCCCCGATATTCCTTTTCTCTGTTCAATCATCCCAATCCCTAAATCATCTCCGATTCTTTGTGTTTCTTCAACCTTCGTCCTCTAATTCTGTGTTTCATGGTATCAGAGAATACCTTCGCCATGCCTCATATTATTGGTGAATCTACCGTCAGTGAGATTTCTGATTCTTCCTTGAATATCTCTAGTCCGTACTATGGTCATCCGAACGAAAACCCAGCCTTAGTGCTTGTAAATCCAGTCTTGACAAGACCAAATTACCATACCTGGTCCCGTGCCATGAGAATGGCTCTACAATCAAAGAACAAGCTGATCTTCATTGATGGTTTGGTGCTAGCTCCATCACCTTCCGATCTGATTTACTCGACGTGGCTGCGATGCAACACCATGGTCTGTACATGGCTCACGAGATCACTCTCTCCTACCATAACTCAGAGTATTTTATGGCTTGATGAAGCATATGAGATCTAGTCTGATTTGAAGGATCGGTTTGCACAAAGCGATATGTTCAGAGTGGCTGAATTGCAAGATGAGATTTACAACTTCGGACAAGGTGATCTCTCTATTAGTGAGTATTTCAAAAACTGAAGATTTTTTGGGATGAGTACACTATTTTACGTCCCATTACTCGTTGTGCTTGCAATTTTAGATGTTCATGTCTTACATACCGAGAGCAAGATTATGCTCTTAGGTTCTTGAAGGGTCTTAGTGATCGGTTTTTATCTGTGAAATCACAAATCATGCTATTAGATCCCTTACCGTCTATCAATAAAGCTTTTTCAATGCTTTTACAACAAGAACGAGAAATGCTTCCTCCCTCCGACTCACACATTGTTTTCTAAGGGACCTTCACAGTCCTCTCCTACTGCTCCAAATTTTGGATTCAAGAATTTGGTTTACTCTGGTTTAGGCAACAATAAATTTTGTACCTACTGTAATAGACCACGTCATACCATGGACACATGCTATCGGAAACATGGTTTCCCACCGGATTTTAAATTCCGTAATCAAGGTTCTGCCTCCACTAATCAATTTGGCACGATGGATCCTAGTTCTTCTATGACAGATGGTAACACCAGCTCCATTGGCATTTTACCAACACCTGCTGCTCAATTCACCCCTGAACAATATCAGAAGCTGCTTGCCTTGGTTCAGCCATCTATTTCATCCTCTCCAACACCACCAGCTAATGTACCTTCTATCCACACTCTCTCTTCTTCTCACCAAAATGCAGGTATTCGGTTTTCTTCCCCTTCATTTTCCCCTCACACCTCTTGGATTATTGATACAGGTGCTACTGACCATGTATGCCATACTTTATCTTGTTTTTCTGCCTATAAGCATATTACTCCTGTTCCAATAAAGCTGCCAAATCATAGCGTGGTTAATGCTACTATTTTAGGAACTATTCACTTGACAAATTCCTTGACTCTTCATAATGTTTTCTATGTTCCTGACTTTACCTTTAATATCCTTTCAATCACTAAACTCACTGCTTCTACTCCATGTTGCTTTATTTTCTTACCTTCTCTTTGTTTCATACAGGTACTTTCACCTTGGAAGACGATTGGTACAGCTGAAGTATTTGAAGGATTGTATTTCCTTAATCCTACACCACCTCACAATGCTTTGGCTATCTTTGTTTCTCAGCCAACTACTCACTCATTTGATCTTTGGCATCACCGTTTGGGTCATATATCTTCTTCAACTTTGAGAACTTTACATCAGCAATTTCCTTCTATACCTTTCAATATGAAATATGTTCCTTGTGATGTATGCCATATGGCAAGGCAAAAGAGATTATCTTTCCCAGTAAGTCTTTCAACAAGTAATAAAATTTTTTCACTAATTCACACTGATATTTGGGGCCCATTTGTTGTTCCGTCTGTATGTGGTTTTCGGTATTTTTTAACTCTTGTTGATGATTTTAGTCGATTTACTTGGATTTATGTTATGAAATCTAAATCTGAAGTTAGAGTTCATTTACAATCTTTTGTTCAATTTGTTGAAACACAACATAACACTAAAATTCAGATTATACGTTCGGATTATGGCCTTGAGTTTTCCATGTCTTCATTTTATAATTCTAAGGGCATCATTCATCAAACTTCTTGCATTGACACACCTTAACAAAATGGTACTGTTGAAAGAAAACATCAACATATCCTTAATGTTGCCCGTGCCCTTTTATTTCAAGCCAAACTTCCTAAAGCTTATTGGTGTTTTGCTGTTATTCATGCTGTTTTTCTTATTAATCAGTTGCCTTCTCCTCTTCTCAATCAATCTACTCCTTTCTTCTTATTGTTTCAGTCAACTCCATCTTATTTTGATTTAAAGGTATTTGGTTGTTTGTGTTATGCTTCTACCATTTCTGCTCATCGGTCTAAATTTGATGCTCGGGCTTCCAAATATGTATTTTTGGGATTTTCTGCTACTACTAAGGGGTATGTTTTACTAGAACTTCATTCCAATAAAATTTTTCTTTCTAGGGATGTCATATTCTATGAATCTTTTTTTCCTTATCATAATCATACATCACCTGCTGCTCCATATTCTTGTCTACCTTTACCTGCTGGTGTTCCTCCTCTTCATTATACCCATCCTGCTGTTGAAGCTTCACCTCTTCCTCCACCCTCTTCTAACCCTTCCTCTACTTCCCTTCCTTCTTCTACTACCCTTCCTACAAGAGTATCTACTAGACATCATAAGCCTCCCACCTATTTGCAGGATTATTATTGCTCATCATTCACTACTTCAGCTGCATCATTTTCTTCTGGTGATAAGTACTCCTTTTCTCCTACTATTTCTTCTTCTCTTTCACCTTCATATACTCGGTTTTGTCTCACCATTGCTTCTGATGACATTCCTACCACCTATCACCAAGCTTCTAAACACAAACCTTGGAGAGATGCCATGGATGCTGAAATCAAAGCCCTGGAATAGAATCACACATGGATCCTTACACATTTGCCTAATGGAAAAACTCCCATTGGTTGTAAATGGGTATTCACCAAGAAATATAAATCAGATGGCACCCTTGATCCGTATAAGGCTCGGTTGGTTGCCAAGGGTTTCACTCAAACCGAGGGAGTTGATTACTTTGAAACATTCTCTCTGGTTGCCAAAATGACCACAGTACGGTTACTTCTTGCTTTAGCATCTGCTCATGAGTGGCATATTCAACAATTAGATGTTAATAATGCAGTTTTACATGGTGATTTGCATGAAGAAGTGTATATAGTTGTGCCTCCTGGCTTTTATTCTCATGACTCTACACTAGTTTGCAAACTTCAGAAGTCTCTTTATGGTCTTAAACAAGCAGGTAGACAATGGTTTCAGAAATTATCTTCTATCCTTCTTTCTTATGGCTTTATTGAGTCTAAGGCTGATTATTCTCTGTTTATCAAGGCTTCTGGTTCTAGTTTCACTGCTATCTTGGTCTATGTTGATGACATTCTTATTATTGGTAATAATATGCCTGAAATTGAGACTGTCAAGCAGAATCTGAATTTTCTATTTAAAATTAAAGATCTTGGTCCTGTCAAGTATTTCTTGGGTTTGGAAGTTGCTAGGTGTCATGATGGCCTCTCTTTATGTCAACGTAAGTTTGTTCTTGACTTACTCACTAAAACAGGGTACTTAGATTGTAAGCCGGCTACTACTCCAATGGATAAACATTGCAGGCTCAGTTCTGTTTCTAGTATTCCCCTTGCGGATCCCCTCCATTACAGCCAACTTGTTGGACGCCTACTATATCTTACTACTACTAGACCAGATATCTCCTTTGCCACTCAACAATTGAGTCAGTTTATGGCTCATCCTACTGATTTGCATTTGCAGGCAGCTCATAGAGTGCTTAGATATCTTAAGTCTACTTCTTCTATGGGTCTTTTCTTTCCTGCTAAATCAGATTTCTGTTTGAAGGATTTTAGTGATAGTGATTGGGCTTCTTGTGTTGATTCTCGTCGGTCTATAACAGGCTATTGTATCTTCCTTGATACTTCTCTTGTATCTTGGAAGGCTAAGAAACAAGGGACGGTTTCTACTTCTTCTTGTGAGGCTGAGTATCGGGCTTTAGCTATGACTACTTGTTATATTCAATGGATTTTATACTTGCTTCAAGATCTTAAGGTTCCCCATTCTCAGCCTGTTCCTTTGTATTGTGATAATCAGTCTGCTATTCAACTTGCTTCTAATTCTACCTTTCATGCTCGCACCAAGCATATTGAGTTGGATTGCCATTTGGTTCGAGATAAAGTCCAGGATGGCGTTCTTCATCTTATGCCAGTTTGCACTCAGGACCAACTTGCTGATTTGTTTACCAAGCCCCTTGGTCCAGGTCCTTTTACCACACTTGTATCCAAGCTGGGCATGATTAATATCCATGCTCCAGCTTGCGGGGGGCTGACAGATTGTAAAATTAATAGTAGAGATACTGGTTAGTTAGGATAATAGTTAGTTAGAAATGCCTAATTTGTTGAGCATTATTATATTGTTAGCATGGTTAGTCAGGAGGGCATTTCGGTTATTTAATTTGTTGTGTGCCTTTACTAATATATAAAGTAAGGCAGTGTACAGTGAACACACATGTGAATATACGGAATTCATTTTCTTCCTTTCTCTTCCCCGATATTCCTTTTCTCTGTTCAATCATCCCAATCCCTAAATCATCTCCGATTCTTTGTGTTTCTTCAACCTTCATCCTCTGATTCTGTGTTTCAGAATTCTAATAAATAAATAACATATAACCATATCCTTGACAACAACGAAACTAATGACACTAAAAAAATAGAAAACGAACTTTCTTTACCCCTCATTGTAGTCTACATCTCATTAATACTAAGTACTACAATAACAACAACAAATTTTATCCTATTAGGTGAGATCAACTACAAAAATAGCACTATGTCATTTTATTCTAGCACTAAATAAGGCGCATAAACAAAATGCTGATCTCTTGAATTTAATTGAGAGTGTGTTCTACCCATTTCTCTAGAATAGCAGGGGAACCGTGCCAAGGTCTCAACCTTTGAACCAACAGGTGAGTTAATGGCAGTTAAAGACCATGAAACTGGATTACCATTGGTACTTTTAAAATTACAACTTGATCAGTCAGGTATTTTCAGGGTGCATATTTTCATACAAAGATAGGAACAAAATTTAAAATAAAAAGTTCTTCTTGTAATTTGGAAACAAGTCATGGTGTAACTTTAAGTAACAGTATTAGTGGTAATTTTATGAGAATCAATGGTAACTTACTTCAATGATGCTTAGAAGAATTTTTATGTTTTAAAGCTTGTAAGTTATGGATCATCCTTCAATGTAATTTTTGAATAATTAATATAAAATATATCCAATGGTAGTAAAGAGTGATCTTTGGTTGAAGAACTGCTGTAGTTCAATTTGCGTATAAGGAGCAATGGAGAAGAAAAATACTCAAGAAGAAAGGTTCTATAAGGGAGTTTATTTATTGGTAATTATAAAAAAAAAAAATTCAAAAGCTTTTCAATTTAATGACAAAATCTAATTTTGGCCTTGAGTTGGAGGTAGCAGGAAGTTTCGATTCTGGCTTCAACATCGGTTTTGAATCACATATAAACAAGACTTGAGGGGCTATTAGTACTATGGATTGTGTGTGTGTGTGTATTTGGCTCAACACACTAAGAATTATATTAAAAGGACATAAATTCTAGAAATTTCAAATTAATTAAAGACACAGGTTAATTCTTGGTGGGAATAATTTCTTTTGCATGGATCAAAATGTCCCTCTTTAATTTT
The DNA here is from genome assembly GCA_963242795.1 of Inga leiocalycina. NCBI lineage: Eukaryota > Viridiplantae > Streptophyta > Magnoliopsida > Fabales > Fabaceae > Inga > Inga leiocalycina. The sequence continues at coordinate 21,493,396 of OY725324.1, forward strand.
TTTTAATACACATCTTTTTTATGAGTATGGCACATAAAATATCTTCCCTGATTCAGCAGATCAGATCCATGGGATGTTCTGTGCCTACGGGGCGTTAGGTCTATCGTATGGGCTGGTGGAGATATGTTTACATTTAATGCCCAACTTAATTTTCTCTAATAGAAAGATACACGTGCCTATAAAAAATATCTAATTTTAATTATTGTAATGTGTTTTAATTTATAAGACACTTTAATATAAACTTTTAAAAATATTTAATTTTAATTATTGCTTATTTAGTGCTTTATATATTAGTCAAATTACAGGCCAAGCTGCTTAAATTTTAAAGTGTACAATTGAGGTTATTTTTATTTTTGTTATTATTATAAATTAGATATAGAATGATGATATTAATTGATTATTTGATTCTCTGGCAAGTAAATTATTTAGGGTTAAATATTTTTTTTATTTGTTAGTCACTGCACAGTATACACCCAGCATTCTTTTTTGCTTAGAAAAAGAGTACACACCCAGTATTTACCCTTTTTTTGCAATGTTTTAAAAGCCGGACCGGAAGTCGAGCTGGAAAGGTCAACGGGTCATGGTTCAACCGGTTGGAACGGTCGAGCCGTTCGGTCGGACCGGTGACATAATGATTAAATTTAAAAATAATATATATTATATATTACGATTAATCTTCAGTCCAATTTCATATGAAGTTAATAAAGTCATAAATACCATTTAAGGAAGACCATTAAATCAATCATCAACCTAACAAAATGTATTAACAATAATGATTTCATGACTTATCAAATATTGGTGGCTCTTGATTGATCCAATCATGAGTTTCTTAAAAGGCATTAGACCATACCACTCTGATCCTATTTATAAATTTTTTTTTACAAAAAAAAATTGGTCCTATTTATCAATCTAGTTTCAGTGTAATAAATGAGATTGTGATAATTTTACCCCTATTTATTATACAAATGAAGAAATAATTTAAAGATAGATAGAGAATTGAAAAGTACCCATTTATAAATGGGGGTAAAGTCATAAATTTACCCCATAATCATTGAGTTAATTACCTCTCTTTGGTATGTGAAATTTAGTTAAAATGAACTTATAAATACGACTAAAGTGGTAAATGTCATCAACATATTGAGAAAATGACTTAAAATTAAGACCTTCAATTCAATCTCAATACTTCTTATTTCATCCTTAGCTTGAGGATAAACCTCATTGCCTTTTTCTTCAAAAGCATTTTTATAAAATAGTTTGCAACAAACCAAATTATTAAAATTAGTAACATATAATATATTTGGAAAAAAAATAGTAACATATAATATAAATAAAATAAAATAACATGTCTAAAATTTATATGCCATTTTTTAATTTTTTTTTCAGCATCAAATATAAAAAAAATTGCTGAAAAAAAAAATTTCTAGCTTTTTTATTGGACCGGACGGTTTTCGAAAAACCGGTCCGGTTTCCAGCTCAATAACGGTTGACGGCTCAAAACCGGCTAAACGACGGTTCAAAACGGCTCCCTTAGAAAAATGGCTCAATGCATAAATCTGGCCCGCTTCAATGACCGGTCGACGGTCCAACCGATCCGACCGCCCGGTCCGGTCCGATTCTCTAAACAGTGCTTTTTTGTCAAAAAGTATATACTCTCTTGTATATATATGCATTCCCTTCGCTGCACTGACTCACCAAACTATATTTCAGCTTTCACCACTTTGCTCTCTCTATTTTCGGTTGAAACGTTGTCGTCTTGTAGTAAAGGATAAGCAGCAGACGGACCCGCAGCGGAGGGAAGCCGCAGCTTGTGGAGGAGAGTTAAAGAAGAAAGAATGAAGTGAAGCAATGGGACCCAGAAAGAGCCATATGGGAAGAAGAAACGTGGAAATGAGAAGGCGAGGCTTTGTGGCTTTTGCTTTAGATCGTGCGTTTGTTTTTTTTTTTTTTGGACAAAGATTGTGCGTTTCACTCTCACTTTAACAAATTTATTCCAAGTGCTTAAGCATTTTGTTTCTAATAGTGTGGAACACGAGAAGAGAATGATGACTCTGGTCGTCAAAAAGAAGAGAATGATGGCAAGTAAGTATTTATTTTATTGAAAGTAAGTGTGTTTGGATGAAAGAAAAAAAAAAGTGATGGGACAAAACCATAATTTTGAAAAAAAATCCCAAACACCCAATCTTTCAGCAGAATCCCTTTTTTTCAATCAAACGATGGTTGGCCTGAAATTTGGTGGTGGTATTTGTGACATATAGGTCTTGGATTTTGACGGTGGGATTATGGATTGAAGCTTCCTACCATTTTTAGATTTGGCGTGAATGTTGGTATATATTCTGTGACTGTAGCTTTTGCATTTGGTGATTTCCGGCATGTGTAAATTGTATCTTCACCCACGAGATACGTATTTTATTGCTCTATGTGTTCTTCTATTTTATTAATATAATCTGTTGGTGATTTTTTTGGATGAAGTGAATTTGTTGCATTCTATAGTTGAACTTTGTATTATAACACTGAACATTGTATTCCGCTTAAAGATAGTTGAATCTTTTCACTTTTGAATTTTGGACCTTAGTTGTTTGCTCTCACTTACATTGAGGGGGAGATTTTTCTACGTTAAATTATTGTATTTCAATTTATTATTTTGTTGCTTATTTTATTTTTTACTTTTTTTGACTCTATATAACCCTTTTCATTAAAAAGATTTAATATCCGATGCATTCTTCCTAACAGTTCTAACTCTTAAATATAAAAGGTTGAAATGATACTTAATAATTATTTTTCACTTTTATTCCTTAGAAGAGAGAGATAAAGAGGTGATAATGAGCCAGATAATAAAAGCATGTATTTAAAAATCTTTCATTCTTTAATAAAGGTAAAATAAGTAAATGTTATACATTTAAAACATATTTAGTTAATAACGTCTATGAAATTGACTGGTTGACCAAAGGAATGCTTCTCTAACACTAACCATGTTTGGTTGGAGGGGATGGGATGGGAGGGGATGAAAAATGAACCCCTCCCCTTGTTTAATATGAAAAATTAGAGGGGAGGGGCCCCAAAAGAGGGGCTCCAAATCCCTCTCATCCCCTCATATTTGTTCCCTCCAAATTAGAGGGTTTTGGAGGGAGCAAAAAATGTGGAACTGTTTTGCCCCCATGATTTTTTCATATTCCCATTTCTACCCTGTGTTGAAAATAAAAACATACCTCCATTCTCCATTGTTTCAAGTTCGGACCATGCGTCTACATAGAATAATAAACATACCTCCGTTCTACATAGAATAATAAACTTAGCAACGTTGTTCTATCCATGCCTGACGCCATTGGCTTTCGATTTGGCCGTAGTTTGGTCAATGTTTTTTTTTTTTGAGAAATACAACTCAAATGCATGTAAAGTTTATTTTCCCTGGGTTGAGAAATATAATGCACTGTAAATTTTCAATATTCATCATATGGATAGGATTGATGTTTTCTATCAAGTATTTGTACATTTTTGTTATGTGTTGATGAAACATAATGCATTATTTCTCAACCTATAGCCAATGAACCAATTCATGTGATTATAGGTCATAATATTAAGATCAAGGTTTATCTTTTGTGTCCCAGATGTTGGGTAACCTCTAAATTATTGACCTGAGGTTGATTGCTTTGAGAAACTTGTGCCTTTTAGGACCATCATTATTTAATTCACTACATGGAGGTTGCCAATAAAACTATATCAATTAATGTTTAAGGGTAAAATGGTAAATTAGTCATTATCTCCCCTCCCCTCCCCTCTTAAACCAAACAAAGGATCACTAAAAAACCTTTCCCTTCCTCCCCCTCTAACCAAACCAAATAAGGTGACCCTCCATTCTCCCATTCCATCCCCTCCCTTTAAACCAAACAAGCCATATATGTTCGGTTCAATTAAATTGATATCAGACAAGAAAAAGAGAGAGATTTATGGGTCCTCATACTATGCTCATCTAAAAGATGAGCACAACATGCTCATCCCTTCAATTTTGAGGTGAGGGCCATTTTTTTTTTTAATGTATTCTTATTTATTTGGATTAAATTATATACTGCACTCTAAAATATTTTTACCATTCAGTATCTCAAATTAATTAATTTCTAATTCTGCATTTAAAAATATTTTTCCTGTAACACCAATAACCTAAAATATTTTTTTAATAGCACCCAATATCTGAAATATTTTTTTGACACCTGGTATTTTAAGCTAATTAACTTTTTGTACATGGAGTATTTTTTCAAAAAATAAAAAAAATAAAAAACCCCTAAAATTAGGGGATGAGCATGGAATGTGGATTCAGATTTATGAGGACTAAGGACTTTTTGCTGAGAATGAAGAGTGTGAAATGAATCAAAGGGACCCAGAAGGCAACTTTATGGGAAGACTAAATAAGGAGGTTATGTTATTGACTTGACACTCTTGAAGGTGTGTTTGGTTTGAGTACGAAGTATTAGTTATAATTTTTATTTATGTTATAGAAATAAATTTAATACAAGATATTTTAAAAACCAAATTAACAAAAAGCATGAGACCATGATAATCAAATAAAAATTTATGTCTTATTTTTATTTTTCTCACAAGCAATAATAGCAACAACATTAAAGCCTATATCCTTTAGGTGAGGTTGACTGTATGGATAAAATGATGCCATTGGGCACGTCAAAAATCAAATCTCGTGGTCTCAATAACCTCATTGAAGATTTGCTTTAGTATTCTTCTACCTTCTTAACTAGGCTCCAAAAAACTTAATATGCCTTCCTTACTAACGCAGCCAATGGCCTTCTTTGTAAATGTCCAAACCACCTTAGATGATTTTCTACTATTTTTTCTTCAATAGGTGCTACTCCAACTATAACATCCTGATTTTTATTTATAGGATATAATTAGAAAATAATTATTTATAAAAATTTAATTAGTAGGTAATTTTTGGAATTAAAAAAAAAAGATATAGTTAAAATATGATTTTTTTAAACAAAATCATAATAAATATATATATTTATAAAAAAATAATAAAAATAATATATATATATATATATATATATATATATATATATATATATATATATATATATATATATATATATATATATAAAAATAGTGGGTGGCTTTCGGCAACATCTTAGTCATTTAAAAGTGTCGACAATATCCTAATCGTTTAAAAGTGTCAGCAGCCACTACTACAAAAAACCAAATCTGTGGCGCTTATAATTGCATTAGCTGTGGCGCTTGCGAAATGCCACCTATCTTAACGCTACTAAAAAAAGCTGTGGCGCTTGGAAGCGCCACAGCTATTTAAATTTTTTTTTTTTTTAAATAGCCTCCTGTGGCGCCTGACCAGTCAGGCGCCACAGGAGGCTACCTTCCTGTGGCGCCTGGCTGGCCAGGCGCCACAGGAGGGATGGCCTTTTGTGGCGCCTGGCCAGGCCTTTATTTTTTATTTTATTTTTTTTTTTTTTTTGCGTTTTCTTTTTCTTTTCTTTCCTGTGGTCCTTTTTTTTGCTTCCTGATTGTGAAGCTTTATTTTATAATGAGTTGCTTTCATGTTTATCATCTCTCAAATTTTCAATCTTTCTATTTTATATTTCAACCTATTATATATATATATATATATAATTTTCACATTTAAAATTCAAGTTCCCCAACAATAATTTTCTTACACAACAATATATTTATTGTCATTTCCTCAACAATAATGTTCTTACATTAATACTCTCCAAAGCTAACATAAAAAATATCACAATACAAGAACTTGATATGTGAACACAGTACATCAACAACTGATTAAGTAAATTAAAAGATTACTAAAAAAATTTAAACAAAGCAAGCTAGAATGAAACAATCTTCTTCTTACGTTGGTGACGCTAGCTTGAGTGACGAGGATGAGCAAATGTGAGCTGTGGAGTGGATCAGTAGGGATCAACTGTAGTGGGGTTCAAAAGAGGAAGAGAGACAGAGAGTATGAAGAAAAGGGAACAACTAGGAACAAAAGTGGGGACAGACGAAACAAAATGGAAAAAGGGACAAGAGAATTTAATGAAGAAGACGAGTGTGTGTTTTTGTTGTGCAAGAGAAAGTGATATCTTTTACGGGGGAGAGGCGTCAACATGAGCTATGGAAGAGGGAATAAAAAGGAAAAAGAGAGGGAAAAGATAAAAAGTAAAGTTAAAGGAGGGAAATCTGATTGGCGGGAGAGTTGAAAAAATTCATTATTCAAGCAATTGTGGCACTTCTTTAAAGAAGTGCCACAACTGCCCCTTTTTTTTATCTATTTAATTTTTTTTTTTTTTTAGGACCCAATTGTGGCGCCTGGCAAGGCAGGCGCCACCTTTGGGTGTAACCAGCTGTGGCGCCTGGTCCACCAGGCGCCACAGCTGGCCAATTGTGGCGCCTGCCTTGCCAGGCGCCACAATTGGCCCCACCAGCTGTGGCGCCTGGTGGACCAGGCGCCACAGCTGGTCCCAAAAAAAAAATATAAAAAAAAAAAAAAATGGGCAGCTGTGGCACTTCTTTAAAGAAGTGCCACAAAATATGCGCCACCTTTCAATCTTTTTGTAGTAGTGAGCATCCGTCCAAGAGTGTCAGCAGTCTTTTTTTTTTTTGTTCAAAGTGTCAGTAGTCTTATCCCTATATAAAAATTACCACTTTGGTCCTATTTATAAGTCATTTTAAATTAATTCTCACATACTAAGGAGAGTTAGCTAACTTATTAACTATGAGCTAAATTTCCAATTTCGCCCTTATCTATGATTGGTTCTAAAAGTCAACCTGAATAAATTCTTTTTGGTTATTGCAATTAACAAGGGTAAAAAAGTATAAAACGCATTTACTATGTTGAAAATGGATTTATAAATAGGACCAAATTTTTTTATAAAAAAAAATTTATAAATAAGATCAGAGTAATATTTTCTAAGTGCGACTTGGTAACAATGGCTTTCTGCGCCACATTCAAATGATAATAATAATAAAAATTAAATTATAATAAATAACGATTTATTATGGCCCCATTTGTTACCACACGAAGTGGTTGGGAGTAGTAAATACCCCCTCCTTTTAATCGGGAGAGGGGCCTCTCCATTTCCCTTACCATCCACTTCCCTCCACTTCTTTATTCTCACCGTCAGATTAACTCTGAATGGTTGAGATTTAATATTCTATAAAAATATTATTATAATATTAAATAATAAAAATGTATATAAATAAATTTAAATCATTAAAATTTGATATAACTGTTCATATCTTTATACTTTTGTTAACGTATTTTATGTATAATTTTTAACTTGTATAGGATATTAAATCTCAACCGTTTAGAGTTAATCTAATAGTGAGAATAAAGAAGTGGAGGGAAGTGGATGGTAAGGGAAGTGGAGAGGCCCCTCTCCCCTTTCAATAACCAATTCACTCATGAGATTTGGTGCGCAGGAGCTGACGATGAGATATTAATAGGAGTATTTTTGATTTTTTGAGGATCAATAAGGTACTCAAAATCATTTCTAATCACAAAAATTTTTTTATCAAATATATTCTAAATAATTTTTTATTTCTTATGATACTAATTTCATGTTGATTAGAGAATATTTTAGGATTAGGATTTTGGGTAAGTTTAAATTTTATCAGTATATGACTATAATAATATAGAAGATGATTACTAGTGAATTTTAATCTATTTATTTTTATTATTTAGTTGGTATAAGATTTTATAATGAATTTTATATACAATAAATATATGAATGATTCTATATTGGACATTTTAACAGATTAAATTTGGGTTAAATGATTTATTTGGATTATTGGGGGTATTTTTGAAGTTTTAATTGGTTTAGATTTTTTTTTAAGATGATGATCTATAATATAGCTATTTTATCTTCTAAACTTAAAATTGGGGATTTTATGTACGGAAATGAAATTAATAATAATTAATGGCTTCAACAAGTTATTTGAGTTAAGAAAAATATTTAAATTAATAATTGGGATTTTAGAGTGAAATTAGAATTTTTGGGAGCAATTAATTCAAACTTTTAAATTATAGAATTAAGTTAAGTAAATTAATTTTTCTAATAATTCAAATGTATAATAAATTGATTGTTGTAGATTGATTTTTGGCGTGTATTTAAGCTCTTGGATTAAGAGCTTGTGATTATAATTGTTTCTTTGGCGAAAGGTAACTACTTTCCACTTGTTATGGGTGTTGCCATGTTGTTTGTGAGTATTTTGTAAAATGATTTTGAGATTTGAAATGGTATGCTGATATTTATTAGATATTTCAATGAGTAAAGATTTATTGTGATTGAGAAAGTTATCATTATATTGTGAAGTGTTTTGATATAAACTTGTCTTGTGGAATTTTATAATTTGAAATGAAAAATATGTATATAGCTATATATGAATATAGAAATATTGGGAAAACTCTTGATGAAATAATGACTGATAATTAATGTGATAATGGGTTTGGAATGACATGGAGTAAATTATTTTACCACGTGGTATAGCCTTCATTAGTGCACAATGGTTGGCTTTCTAATGTCCCATCAGTTCAATGAGGGACTGCCCCACCAGTTCAATGAGAGGCTACGACACTCTATCAGTTCAATGAGGGGAAAGACCTATGATCCGGGCACATACTCTGTGGATTTTGGCCAATCCTCATCATGTGACCGGTGAGTTTTTTGAGTGGCTAGTGACATGGATAGTAACTTTATCCATGGGTCTAGCCGGTGAAAATAAGGCAGTTTGGTTGGATTGATAGGAGGCAAATGGGAATTGTAATATGAGATTTAATATATAATAATCGTGATATATAATTCCTGATATTATATTTGCATATAAAACTGTGATATTGAATTTTTGTCAATTATGTCTCTAATAATTTGTTATATAAACTGTTCCACTTGGCACCTCATGAACACATGTCAGCATGTGTAATGAGTCAGATAGTTGGTTACTATGGCTTTTGTCTTACCTCGTCAATTGAACATTTTTCAGGTGATATTTCCCCTGCTGGGATATCAAGAGGAGCTCATGAGGCATTGATATATATATATATATATATATATATCTGTATAGCCTCTTGTGATTTATTATGTGTTGAATAAATGTATATTGCCACTCATAGGACCCACATTCTGTAAACTCTTATTCAATTGCGTACTTTGACTATCATATTTTATTTAGATGTCAAATAAAGTTAGATGACTTTGGTTTTGAAATGAGAATTTTTGGTATGATCACAGTAGAATTAATGTTTACCTTGATTAATATTTGAAGATGAGTTGTAATATTTTCTTTGTAAGGACTTAAATCCTTTATTACCATAGTAGAGTTTTCAAATGGTTAGTTGAACTATTTTCTACAATGATAATCTTCTAAAAAATGAATTATAATATTTTTATTACCATGGTAGAGTTTTCAAATGGTTAGTTATACTCTTTTCGACTATGGTAATCTTTTGAAAAGTATGTTGTAGTCTTTTCTATCATGGTAGACCTTAGGTTTAAGTTTTTCCCTTTTGTGCAATGGTATTGTTCATTATCAAAGAATTTGATTAAGTGTTTTGAGACCTGAGTATTAAGGAAAGTATGTTCCAACTTAGAATTGAGTTTTTTTTAATGTTAAGGAAATGATTTTACACTAACCCTTTTTCATATAAGTTCATTACGAATCTTATCTTTCCATGTATGATCATACATCCATCTTAATCTCCTCATCTTAGCTACCCCACCGTTGTGCTTATGAAGCCTCTTCACCGGCCAACATTCACTACCATAAAGTATTACTGGTCAAATAGCAGTACAATAAACTTTTCCTTTTACTTTATTAAGCACTTTTCTATTACAAATAACTCTAGTAACTTTTCTCCATTTAAACCACCTAGCTTGAATTCTATGATTAACATCTTTATTAATTTCACCATCTTTTTATAGAATTGATCCCAAATATCTAAACTTTGTTACTTATGAGATAACCCAATCTTTCAATTTTTCTCTCAAGCATTAATGAAATATCACAAAAATCATGAGTCAAAAACTTTTAACTTTAAATTAATTTTCTCTAATTATATGGAATGAGTGGAGAGTTTTTTTTTTTTTTTTCTCATATGTTAATAGAATGCCATAAAAATTATGAGAACAAAATAGTTAAAAATTTTGTCTTCCAAACAAACAAGAGGAAGTCAAAATGAGGGGAGGGAGGGTTGGGTAGATCCCCCAAAAAAAACTTCCAACCAAACACATCCTAAAAAATTATGAACAATCATTGTGTGAGCAACAATCCATGTGGGAGTGTTGTTTAGGTCGTCCTCTCTGTCCCACCTCCATACTCTTTTTCACTCTCACCCCCCCCCCCCCAAAACAGTCTGCTCATCCGGTCTTCCAAAATCTTCCCCAATAAAATTCTTTTACAAAGTGAGAATTTTGTTTTTTAAAATTGTTTGCTCTTGTAATTTTTTTAAAAAAATAATTTCTCAATTTTATTTAAGGGAAACAAGTTTGATCTACTCCTCTCAATCGCTATTTTAGTAGTCATTTGCATTGTGCACAAAGGGATTGCCCCGTGGAGAGATGGGAGGCTGAAGCTTGGAGGCTAGCTAGTTCATTCTGACAAATATATATGTGCAAAGAGCATAGCAAACATTCATTCATCTTGCATATATATTAAAATCCAAATAAAAGGTGCATACAAATACAAATATAAAATATTTAAATTAAAATTTTTGCTTCTAATATACATAAAAAAGTAGGTCCATATATTCAAAACTCAAACATTAATATATGCATCATAAATTGCAGGTCCGCCAAATTGGAGTTCTCAATCTCACACAAGATTCCCTCTAATATTTTGTTAATATATTTAATCTCTTTTTGCGCAGGAAAACATGGGAATTAGATCAAACGAGTTTACATGAAAGATAGAAAATCTTAATGAATTCTAATAAATAAATAACATATAATCATATCCTTGATAACAATGAAACAAATGACACTAAAAAATAGAAAACGAACTTTCGTTTCCCCTCATTGTAGCCTACATCTCATATTAATAATAAGTACTACAATAACAACAACAAACTTTATCCTACTACGTGAGATCAACTACATAAATCGTACTATGTCATTGTAATCTAGCACTAAATAAGGCACATAAACAAAATGCTGATCTATTTAATTGAGAATGAGTTCTACCCATTGCTCTAGAATAGCAGGGGAACCATACCAAGGTCTCCACCTCTGAACCAACAAGAGAGTTAATGGCAGTTAAAGACCATGAAAATGGATTACCATTGCTGATTTTAAAATTACAACTTGATCAACCGGATATTTTCAGGGTGTATGTGTTCATACAAAGATAGGAACAAAATTTAAAACAAAACATTCTTCTTGTAATTCTGAAACAATTCATGGTGTAACTTTAAGTAACACTATTAGTGGTAATTTTATGAGAATAAGTGGTAACTTACTTCAATGATCCTTAGAAGAATTTTTATGTTTAAAGCTTGTAAATGTCATTAACACAAGTTATGGATCATCCTTCAATGTAATTTTTGAATAATTAAATATAAAATATATCCAACAATAGTACAGAGTGATCTTTGGTTGAAGAACTGCTGTAGTTCAATCTGCATATAAAGAGCAATGGAGAAGAAAAATACTCAAGAAGAAAGGTTCTATAGGGTTAAATAGTTCATGTAATTTGTTATATAATTCCTTTAATTGCTTTCAATATGGTTCGCAAAAACAAAAAAGATAATATTTAATGAAGTAGCATCATGATGGCTTGGAAAACATCTATCAAAGAGTCTACAGATTGATTAAATAACTGAACACAAAGCATACACTATAACCACTTACCTTTCTGTGTTTTGATAGTTGTCTTCAGCAATTGAATTATTAATAAAGAAAGAAAATGATCAGCATGAACAGTTTATAATAAAAGTGTCAAAAGGATCTTCATTTTCAATCAATCCTCTAAAGAAAACAGTGAGAATACAAGAGGTTAACATAAACTACAGCTAGAACAAATGCAAAGATATGCAGTGGTGAATATGGTTTCCACAAATAATATAACGGAACCTTGTGTTGAAAAGAAAAGAAAAGAAAAGAGGTCATATAAATAATTGGCAAGGTATGATTAGATCTTAAGTTCGAGAACCTCAACATCTAATGTGGTAATCATAGTGTAGTGCTATGAATATATATGTATATATATAAGTCCTTTTATTTTTGAAAGTTTCCTTAACCTCCCCAGATTATAAGACTCAGAATAGAATGCATGCACATCTTGTCTGAAGCGCACATTCACAGCCAAGTAGGAGATTTCAGTGCTCAATTGAAAATAAAGGTTTTATAAATTAACTGAAAGAAGACCCAATAGTAAAATAGAAGACCAGTTAAATTTTTCTTTGTCAGTAACAATGACAGATGGATGAACTCTGTCTTGTTCACATGATTACTTTCATTCTTGTACCAAAATGCTGTCCACTTTCATCTCTTCTTCATCCTAAAATTAAATGCCATCAAGTGCTGCCACACGCTTAAAAGTTGGCACCAACCAATCATGACTTAATATATTCCACGTTTAAGTAAGTAAAAATAAAATCATGAAAGGAGATTGTTGGCGTCAGCACCTAAATTCACATACAATCCAATGAATCTTCCAACTGCATCGAGTGCCCTGCAAATCCTATCAGCGGAAGCACCTACAAAAAAAAAAATGAATAATCCGAGTCACGTCCAAGGACGCTGTTTTTAAGAGCTATTCCGCAACCATTGGCTGAGAGGAAGCGGCACTTTCCAGGATAAAACGGATTTTTTCCTACGAGAACAGGATGAACAGAACAATGAAATATAATAGAATTCAGTAGGCATAAGATATACAAACGGAGAAAGAGAAGTGCTCGAAAGCTCTAGAGTAGTGTATAGATGCTCTAGCCATCCACGCCATATATAGGCCTCATGCAGACGGAATTTGGGCAGCTCTTAATGACATCCGTTTTCTAAACTTTAAATGGCATAAAAAAAGTTTAAATAATAATTTATAGTCGTTGGGAATAAAAGCACTTAAGGCCATCTCTACCTGAACGTTTTGGCATTAAAGGTGAATCGAAAATCAGTTTTGAGTTTTGCCTCTGGTGGCCCATTATAGTGCAAGTTCGTTCTTCCTCTTAGCCCAAGAATACTTATTACTTGGACCCCCACAATCCCAGACAAAGTGAGACTTGTTCCTTATGACACACCCACTCTTTATTTCCAACAATCCCCCACATTTGTCAAAAGAAATGCATTTAGCTGAGTTGTATACATGAATATAACCATTGTATCTAGTGATCCTAAGAACTTAAAATCAGACCTAGACTAATAACACTTAGTACATAGAGATGTCGGTGGTCATATGAACTTAAAACCGCTCATCTCTTGGGCGTATACTAGAGACATTAAGAGTCAGATTATACCACCACATTTCGTTGTTAACACAGTTTTGCAAGTCAAAACAGCCATGCGCGTGCCTAGTGCATACTGAATGCTCTAGAGATTTTGCCATGATCTCATAGGAGCAGCCCTACTCCACATTTGTAGAGGTGATTTCATGAAATGTACTTGATAATTTATTTTAGGGTTATTCTAGCTTTTTGTTCAGTTTGGCGCTTTGACCTTAAAGCTATGTTGCTAAAAAGATGTTCTTCCAGGGACTCAAGTTCCTCATTTGTCGGCTCCACATCATCAGACTGCTCCGCATCATTATTTACGCTACCATCTCGCATTGTCTCTGATTCAGTGCCCAAGGATCCTCTTACTAGACCATCTTCTGCTTCCATATGTCGAACCCATTTAAGAAGTAAATTGTCAGGTTTGGAAGAAACAGACAGTTTATACTACGATTCTACTAGGGACTTCTTTTTTGCTAGCATAGCTGCATCCTTTGCAACCTCAAAGCTGCTTTAGCAAGAGCAACAGCCTCAGAAGCAGCAGCAGCTACTACAGCCTCTTCCCTAGTAATAAGAGATTCTGTAGCTAAAGTTGCTTTAAAGCTTGCCTGTTTATTAGCATAAAGCTAATTTGCTACTGGAAAGTTAGATATATTTTAAACATTTTGCATGACTTAAAAACTTTGGAAATCCTCCATAAATAAAAATTTGGTCACAACTCAAATTAAATATCAACTCTTCTGCATATGAAGAAACTAGAAAAGTTTACATTTCATAACACTGATTAACACAAATCAAAATGAAGAGCAATTGAGAAAGCCAAAGAAATTCTATTTATCAAGAAATCAAGCAAATAGTGAAATTCAATTGCATATGTCCCAAAAAGAAAATAATAAAACCGGTGCTTATGTTTCTCAACATTATTAGAGTCTAGTTCTAGTGGAACAGTACACATGACAGAGCCAATCATAGTATATCAAGCTGCACTTTGAGATCATTAGGTGTGTGAACTAGTTTGTCCATTAAAACCCTCAAATGCACACTATTAGGAATACATCACATTCAGTATATGTAACATTTTGTATTGACCAAACAATCACGGAAAAGTAATAACTATCTCAAAATATAATTGTATAATCTAACCTCTGTGGGCGGACCAGTTGTAGCAATATATGTCCATGGTCGGTTTGTAGTGACTGAATCAGAATTACCATCTGAAGTAGTTAATGCCAACTTTTCCAAACCAAGAACTGCTGTTGATCCATTTGATGATGAGGTAGATGGAGATGTGGCAGATAAAACACAATGTGCTTGGAAACACTCAATTTCTCTATTTTTTTCTGCATATTTCAAATTCCAACCAAGAATCATGTCAAAATTTGATTGCAGTAACTGTTGCAACAAACAGTGAAAAAAAAGAGGACCTTCCTGATCCACTAATTCAATTATATCCGTAATCACACTTCAGGCTAGCAGCTTTTGAATAGTTGGAGCAATGCATGAATATTGTCAATAAGATATTCAAATGAAAATATCACTTAAACCCTAGAAAACCATGTTTCTTCAAGGAAATTATTATCTGGATATGAAAAATGGAAGCCAGCAAATAAGGCTCAACTGAACCAATTTGGTCAGATCAATTCAATCAGATAAAGGAACAGCAGGGGTAGGAAAGTGTCCACCTAATCTAGCCATTACAAAACAGAATCAATGGCAATTCAGCACATCAAAACAACTAGAGAGGTAACCATGCAGTTTTCATCAAACTTAGTAAAATGAGTTATGTATGACCCTCCCTAATTAGCATATATCAACTATGTGAGATTTAAACTATGACCAAAACTAATTTTGTTTTGTGCTTTTCTCATATTTTCTCTACAATTTACTAGAGTCAAGACCACAATAGCAATTCTGTTATAATAGTATCCAGGCACAAGTAGATTCAAAATTAGATATGGAATTCTAAAACAAGACACAGGTCAACGTGCCATAGACTGGACATCATTTCCAATTCCAAGGATTGTTTCCTCTTTAATGTTTCAAGCTCCTCATTCTTTCCATTTTTCTTCAGAAATATGATTAAATTATTGAATTATTGATGATCCTTGATAAAAATATATACAATAGAAATAAACAAAAATCACTTTTCTCTTTCAAACTCTTCACCATTTTCATTTTATCTTCAGAAATATAACTAAATTATTGATGATTCTTGAATATGAACTTAACGAAATTAAGTCTCTTAGATATATGATTATCGCAATCTATCACAACCAATTTGGTTTAGCATTGAAGAAGCACAAGTAAATTAAAAAATAAAAAGGCTTCGGCAGCCAAATTGAAATGGAAGGTGATGTCAAAATGGGAAAAGACTGAACACAAATGCATAATCGTCATAAAATCCAACGATAACTGTCGGAAATGATCATTTGTTCCATATGTCACATACCAACTTCACGATTCAGAGAGCGACACTGACAGAGACTAAGAACAATTTACATCTAAATCCCAGAGATTCAAAACGCAACTAACTAGGTTCTTTTGAATAAATTTGCTGCAGAAGATATCAACAACAAGGGCAACGCAGACTTCTGAAAACTAAAAATTCCTTCCTAGATAACCAAAACTGCGATAAACCCAGTTCAGCAAATATCGCAATGAAATCAAAAGTAAAGTCAAATGGGATAGACAAGAGAAAAATTACCGAGACGGGAATGCGAATGAGAGTGAGAGGAGGGAAGAGTAACATGAGGATGAGCTCTGAAGTGGATAGAGAAAGTGTTGGGCTAGCTGACACTTGAACTGAGGCAATAAATATGACATTCTACCACTACCAGGAAGAGAAAAGTGTAGGGCGCTTGTGAAAGAAGGGCAATCGAGGGAGTGTCATAGGAAGAGGAAGGAGTGAGGGTTAAAAGAGAATACTTGTGTTGGGAATTGAAGGCAGAGACACAAAAAATTGGACACGGGGGTGTGAGCGTGAGCCGGTGTTTAGAATTTAGATGATGAGGATGAGAGAAAGACGAGACAGCCGGATTCTATTTTATTTCTAGTCTTTGTTACCCTTTTGAAGAATATAACGAGCTTCCTGCTCGTCCGTTGCTTTGGACAAGCTGCCCATTTGAATAGTCAAGATCTATTTTTTTTTTGTTTTTTGAAAAAAAAATATTTTAATAGGTATAAAATTAAAATAAAGATAATTTCTTAACTAATATTTTCTCAAAAAATAATTTTTTATTAAAAAATAACCAATTTTAAAAAAATCAAATCTAGACGATCCAGATACCATCTGGACAGTCTAGATGGGATGAGTTTTTTGTGTCTATCCTAAACAAGTCCCTTTAAAGAATAACGAGAGACTGTAGTATGTAGGCAATAAAAGAAAAACATTATTTGTCCTCATCCTAAAAGAAAACAGTTATTTTTTTAATTTCTAATATTGAAGTCATGACTTTAAATTAAAATTATAAAGATATAGTATTTCTTTACAAAGTTATTAAAATATTCTTATGATCTATAACATAAGTCACTTTAACTAATTTACTATAATAAAAAAAATGATAGTTTATTTATTAAATTTGCCTTAAATTGAAATATTTTTCAACTTACCTATATTAAATGAGATTTTAGAGAAGAGAGAGAAATTTAATAAGTCATATTTAATCATTAATTACATGAATAAAATTGATAAATAATTATTAATTTCTTTTAAAGTAACTTATATTATAGACTTAAGTATACTTCTAGAAATGACTTATATTATAGATTATGGAAAGTAGAATAAAAAAAATCTCTTAACAGTCTTGAATATCAGCTTCTTTGGTTACATCGAGGAAATTTTGGTTTATTGCGAAGCAAAAATTAGGGTTAAGGTCCTTTTTTGCTTTAAAGTTGTTGAAAAATTTCAATTTTGTCCCAATAGTTTTTTTTTTTTTGGAACAATGCCACCCTAAAAATTTTTAAATTATAGCAATTTTGCTCTGACCGTTATTTAGGTTAAGTTTAACTATTAATTAACCAAATATATTGAAGATAGATGAGGAGCTCATGTTTACTAGAGAGTAATAAAGAAAAAGATTCAATTATCGGATTCAATACACATTGAGCAAGATTACCAAGAACAAGGCCACTGGTGACCCTTCGCCACTATTCCTTAGCGATGATGAGATAAAAATGTATCTCTTCAATTTTCTCTTCATTGCACAAGATGCTTTCACCTCTTTAATTTTCTCCAATCATTCAAAAGGGGCATAAATTTTTTTAAAAGAAATTTCTTATTTATAAATCTAACTTGAAAAAAAAAATGAAGTGGATGACATATGAACTTGACAGATAAGTATATTTGGCCAACTAATGGGTAAACTTAACTTGAATGATAGTCGAGTTGAAGCTCCTACGATTTTGAAACTTCCAGGATAATATAGTTCTTGAGTGAATACTTTCAAAGCAACTTTGCACTTACCCACAAAAAGAAAGTGGAAGTCATGTGGACTACAAGCTCAGTACAAGCTCAGTATATTCAGTTATTTAATGGTTAAGCTTAACCTAAATAATGGTTGAAGTGAAATTACTACGATTTTGAAATTTTTACGATGATATTGCTCCCAAATAAAACCTTTAGAGGCTAAATTAAGATTTTTTTTTTTGCATCTTTTGGACAAAAATGTACCTTGACTCATGGGTAAATGCAATGTAGCTTGTGTTTTGTTTCGAGCTGCTCTATTCATTTCAAATTTGAACATTAATTAACGATTAGATTGATGTATAATGGTGTCTGATGGAAAGTTAAAAAATGAGTATTTTATAAAAAAATAAAAATAAATATTTCAATACTAGCTATTAAATCGATAGTTAATACTTTTCGATTAATCGGGAAATCCAAATCTTGATTTCAGTGGGAGTTTATTTTTTCTTGACTTTCATGAGAATGAAAAACTCAAGCAAAAAATTGTTTTATGTGTGTCGATCTTTTTTACCTTTTTGGGTCTTTACTTCTAATACTCTAGAGGGAGAATTTCAGTAAAATCAAACTGAAAGGAGCTTAATCTAAAATCAGTCCTAATAAATTTTGAAATTACAGTGTAGTATTAATTGACCGAATTAAAATTATCTTTCCTTCATTTTTTTTAAAAAGTCAACTCATTGTTGGAGCCTCACCACCGACCACCAGAAAACAAATGTTCCAACAAGACGGCCAATAATGACTGAAAAAAAAAAAAAAGTATACTTTTTAGTTGCTTAATTTTAATTCATGACTGATAATGTAAATTTTTTAGTTCAGTGTATTGTTTGTCCTAATTCTTTCTCTTTAGATGCAAATAGAGCTCCCTACACTCAATTTACTTGCAATTTACTCATTGTATTCTACATCTCATAATACTAAATACAACATTGACAACAAATTTTATTTTATTTAATGAGGTAAACTATAAATCATCCAATGTTATTATATTATATTCTATTAACAACAAACTCTTCGTGTATGTGTAATCAAAAACCTTAATAAGGTGCATAGACGAAATGTTGTTCCCTTCAATTTAATTGAGAAGGTGTTCCACCCATTGGTCCTAGAATAGCAGGGGTACGAGGTACGATGCATATCAAGGCCTCAACTCATCATCATAGCCAACAAGTGAGTGATAAACTCCATCAAGCTAATGTTAGATGCATCCTCAAGGTTGGTTGATACTTATGGCATAAACCATCACTCCATACGTCTAGTTGGCCACAGATAAGTTTTTTCTAGGATTTAAGTACATAACCTTCAGGATCATATGACAGCAATCTTATTGTTAATCCAAAGCTCACCTTTAGATGAGTTATTGATAAAGTAAGAAAATTATGAGCATGAATAGATTATAGTAAAGTGTAAGGATAGTCACTCTCAATCCTCTAGAAAAGCAGTCAGAACTCACAGAACATTATAGGTTATATGGACTACAGCTAGAACAAATACAAAGATATATGCAGGTGGTGAATGGCTTCTACAGATACTAACGGAACCAATTGTGCTGAAAAGAAAAGAAATGTGGTATGATCATTGTTCAATCATGCCATAAATAGTTGGACTGATGTGATAATAATAGTGTAGTGCTCTGAAGTCTGAATATATATATATAATTGGACTGGGTGTCAACTGCCCCTCTCAACTGCACCTTAATTTTGGGCGCTTCTCAAATGTTTTTTTCATTTTTTTTATCATTAGATTCTACTTAAATGGAGCTGTTTTTAATTATTTTATGATTTTTTAATTTAGTGCTCTAAATGGAAAAAAAAATGCACAGTTTTTTTAAACCATCTTTAAAAATCATAAAAAAATTGAAAATAGTTCAATTTTTTGCCAAGTAGAAATACTTCTTTTTGGAAGGTGGTTTGGGTCCCACGTTTTGATAAATTGGAACAGTATGCATTACAGGATGTTCCGTTGACGGCAAAGGAATGGACGGTGGCTGATTGTATTTCACCTTCTGCTGATTGTACTTGATGCTATTCGCAGGGTTAATCGTAACAATATTTTAGATTCTCCGATGTGGCGTTGTTCTTCTGATGGCTCCTTTACACTTAAATCTGCTTATGGTTATATAGCCAATAATCCTCATACTAGTAACCATTGGAGATGGCGGTTGATTTGGAAATTATGAGTTCTTCAAAGAGTACGAGTTTCCTATGGCTATGTTATCATGACAGGATCCTCACGAATGTGTCAAGGTTCCGGCGTGGGCTACATGCTAGCGGCATATGTGAGATATGTCAGGATGGTCGAGAAACCATTCTTCACCTTTTAAGGGATTGTTCATGTGCACAACAGATTGTTCATGTTTTTTGGGTTTCATGAGATCAAGCAATGGCTCCATTGCTGTTTGAGCAAACGAGCAGTTGTCCATGGTTTTGAATTCAAACTTTGGTTCGAAATTATATGCAGGAATAATATTTGGATAAGCAGGAATGATTGGTTGTTTAATAATCGTATTTGGAGTGAGCCCATGTTGTTGGCCCGTACTAAAGCATGCTTGACTTGGGGTGTGCCCAGTTTGGTGGAGAAGTCAAGAAAGGGTCTGGCTCAGCATATATACGTGGAAGCCACCAGATGACGATGTGGCAAAATACAATGTGGATGCTTCTCGGCAAATGATGCTTGGCAAATGGAGGTTGATTTCACAGTGGTGGGGTCTGCCACGGAGAGAATATTCCAAGACCCATGTTAGCTGAATTACAGCTTTCTGACGGTTGTGTTGGTTCTGGTACTTACTACTATAGCATTTTAGCCTTTTCCAATAAGAAAAGAAAGATATCAACGTGTCATTTATTTTATGGAGAATTTAATCATGAAAAAAAACACGAAAAAAACATTTGGGAATTACCGTAAAATTGAAACGCAGCTGGAGGTGCAGTTGAGAGGAGACAGCTAACACCTCAGCGCCCTTTTAGTTTTGAAAGTTTCCTTACCCTTCCCCAAATTATAAGACTCTGAACAAATTGCATACACATCTTGTCTGAAGTGCATATTCACAGCCAACAAGGAGAACTCAATGCTCAATCCTAAATAAAGGTTTTATAAACTGAAAGGAGACCCAAAAGAAAAATAGAAGATCAGTAAAATTCTTCTTTGGCAGCAACAGATGCAGATTGATGAACTTTGTCTTGTTCACATAATCTTTCATTCTTTTACCAAAATGCTGTCCTCTTTCGTCACATCTTCGTCCAAAAATTAAATTCCATTAAATACATGCTATATGCCTAGGCCCTGTTGGATACGCAGACATGAATTTTGATTTTGAAGGATTGGGATTGAAAATAGGAATGTGCTCTACGGTCGTCTCTTCTTCCCCAGCTGCGCTCATTCTTCATGCAGTGAGTGTCCAGTGGCGCTCCTCCATCCAAAACACAGTACTTTCTCCATTTCTAATATCATAACCAACATGAGCCTACTTTTTGGCTACAAGTCCCCAAGGTTTTTCTACATTGTAGAGTCATTATTCTTTGCAAAAGCTTCACGATATCAATCATTATTTTTCTACATTGATTTCATTTCATATTAAGTATATGTTCCAAAAAATGAACCATAATTCTAAGCCTTTTACCTCTCAATTTAGTACAACATTTCTTACAGTATTTGGTTATTTTTATGTTTTCGATACAATTTTATTTTCGATTTTTTGACATAAAGAGGAAGGAAGAAGAAAGAGGGATATCACCCCGCCACATTAAAAAGAGAGCCACTACAAATGGGACAATAAAATCAATAAAATCATTTATGTAGAACAATGCATATATATACATATACATATATATATATATATATCACAGGTTTATATTCTAAAATGAAATACATTAGACTTCATAAAATGTGTTGTGGCCAACAAAAAGAAAAACTCAAAGAAAGTGTTGCAGCAAAAAAAAGAAAAAAGAAATATGAATTAACTCAACTACAAACTAATAATCATGTAGAATATATAATTTTATTAATTCAAAAGAAAATAAGTTCAATAAAATCTAAATGCGCCAGTATCAAATTCAACACAAAAACAATCCATTATAGATAAATAATCACGCATCTAAGTCTCAAAAAACACATCTATCAATGCAAAATTAATCCAACCAGAACATTGTGGATAAATAGAGTTAATAGAAATTATTGAACTCCCCTTTATAGCAAGTTGAAGCTCTAGCCACCAAGACTCAAGCAATTTAGCCACTCATAAATACGGTCACAGCACAATTCAAAATAACCTCACAAACAGCCTTGAAAACCATGGAGAAGCTACTGCCCAGAATGTACGAATGAAGAAAAAGTGGATTTGAATAGGAAAAAGAAGTAGAAACCGTGGGTCTCTTAGAGAATGAGAATGAACCGAAGCTAGAGAGAATATGGAAGGAATGATGATGATGGTGTTGGACAGGAATCAAGAAGGGTCTGTCGGTGTGGAGGAAATAATGGAAAAGAGCGAGAGCCACCGGTACAACTTCTTGGATTGGAGGTGACGGTGGTGTTCTATCTCTTCTCCGGCGACGGTGAACTGGTTGTGTAATGGTGATGCTCGGCTGTAGTGAGTGAGAGACGGTGAAGGTAATGGTATGGTGAAGAAGAAATGGAGTGAAAGAGAGAAAAGGTCATCCGTGCTTTCGACGGTGTAAAATAGAGCTCACCGGAATCTAGGAATGTGCTACCTCAATCTATAATTATAATGAAGGTCACCGGTAACTGAGCTCCGTTCTGGTCTGTAGAGAAGGTCACCGGAGAGAGCATCGGAAGAAGAGGAAGAACATGGTGTGGTGAGAATGAAAGAATGATAGTGGTTGACGGCGCTGTTAGAGCTCTCCTCACGGCGATGTGACAGTGAAGCTTGCGGCGATCTTTATGGGTGAGGTTGCCGCCGGCAAGAAGAAGGCCGGTGAAGGTGGAAGGAGCTTCTTGCCTTTGCACACGCAGCCCCTCAGCTCTCTGGTCTCCGCGGCTCTCCAACTCCTCTCTCCAAAGTCCGTGTCTGCCTCCCCACAAAACCTCTCAGCGCGGGTCCGTTTCAGCATCTCAGCCAGAGACCTAAGTCCCTTGGTCAATATGTGCGTTTTGACCAAGGGTCTAAAGTGAAAAATTTGAAACTTTTGAGGAGGGATTGCAGTGAATCTTTTTGAAACTTTGTAAAGGTTAAAATGTAATTTACAAAACTTCCAGGTCATTTTGTGTAACTTTGACCCCCTTTTCTATGCAAGTTTGTGATTTTCAGAAATTCTGGGGCTTTTTTGTAATTTTTTCCATTCCTCAAAAATTTAATTCTGACCTCCAAAATCTCCAATTTTCTTCCAAAACCCTGCCATGCAACATTAAACACAAGATATCTTTAAAAGTTCAAGAGATAATTTATATGAATAATTAAACAATTATGATCATTTTGCTCCTATTTACAATTAATTCAACACAAATGTCTCTAATTAAAATTAGTGTTTAATTATGTAATAATGTGGCAGAAAATGCATCAAAATTCCAATTTAATTATGAAAATTATATATAAAAATGTGGTTCAATCATAATTCCATTTTGATATGATTTCCTCTGGGAAGCTCCACATCGTCTTTGAAAACAACAATGCCAGCATTACATAGAGCTGAATAAGGATGTTAATTAAAAGTTGTCCGTGTGTCTTCACCTCTAAAACTCAAAGAATACCTCATAACTATGACCTGGATGTTATATTTCAAAATACAGAATATCGATTAATTAAATTCCTATTTAAATTAATAGAATTAAAATATCATGGATTATAATATTAATTATCATTGATGCATGTTTGATAATAAGTGAAGCACATATGCATCCTTAAAAAACCATAACTTACCTCGGTTTTGAAGCTCATTTTGTGAACTTTCTCGTGTTATTTGTCTTCCCATTACTTGTAACACATTATGTATTCTAAGTTTGTTGTTCTTGTCAATGGTTACAAGGCTTTGATCCTCTAGTACTCTCATCCCAATGCTAGCATTACATCCACAGCCATCCAACTTTTGTGACACATCATCCATGTCCTCCCCAATATAAAATAAAACTATATTTATAAATATTTCTTTTTCATTACCATCCAAAGAGTCAAAGCTAAGCTTTAGTGTTTGGTATATCTCACCAGGAAGAACTGTGCTTAGTTTCAATAATGCCGATTCCCGTTCCATTTGTGACACAATAGATCCAAGGACCTTAAGAGCTAGTGGTAGCCCCTCAGTAGAAGCAACCACTCTTCTGCAAAGTTCGGGAAATTCTCTTTCGCGACTGCTTTCTTAACTGTGTTTGATCTATTGAAAAGTCGAATAGATGCATGATCACTCAAAAGTTTCATGCTCTAAACAAGATCCACATGAAAGATCATAAGTAAATGTAAATCTCTCGTTGTAATGATTATTCTACTCCCCCTGATCGAACCATTCATGACTTCCACATATAGCATGTAGTTGCTCCAAGTGATTCGCATCATCAAACACAAGCAGTACCTTCCCTCTCAACTCATTGAGCCTTGCAACTGATTTAGGGCCATCCCTCTCCCAAGTTTCCCTAACATATGAAAGAAAACATGTACTCTTGAAGCCATAATAAATGTGGTAAAAAATGAGTCTGGCAAGAGTTGTTTTCCCAATACCCCCCCTTCCCCATATCCCTATGAAGACAACATCTTTTGAATGAGGCTTATGAATCATTGTAATCACTTCTTTAACCTGTGAATTCACTCCAACTATGCTATCTGTGGCATACGGGCCTTTCGTGTTCAATATATACCAAATACTCTTGACAATATTCTGAATATGCTCTTGAATATCCTCACTTTCGTTGCTGTGAATTATAGAGAAAGAATAGCAGAAAAGGGAGCACCGGTCAATTAAGCATCAAGAGAAACACAGTACTTGTATTTCCATCAAGAAATGAATTTTAACATCTTGACCACTTCATAGAATCACAATAATGTTCACAAAATCATAGATCCATGTTAATCGTGTTACATAAATTAAGCTTCCATTATATAGCATGAATAGAAGGGAATTTAATTTATACGTGTCCTGTATCCTAAAGATGTTATCTGTTAAAAGTTTCAATAATGACACACACAATGTGATACTAGACCATGTGCTTAGTTGATTCTATAAGTTTTGGCTTCATAACATTTAAAGGTGGGGAAACATCCTTATATATATGATTGGAGTGTATGTATAGATTTTATAGCTTAAAATAAACACGCTTTATGTAGATTGACGAAATCGTATGATCTCGCTCCCCCCTTCCCTCCCACACAAATATTAGCAAAATTCAAGATAATTAAAATTAAAAAAGATGGATAATTAATTTGCAAAGATTTAAAAACTTAGTTAAGTTAGTTATTTGTTAAAAATGTGTGTTGATTTTTCTAAAATATTCATTTCAATCCTTCATATTGAAAACACCTCCATAAAAAACCCTTTAATATGTGTAATCAATAGGAAGATTTTGAGAAACAAATTTAAATTTGGTTAATAAAATATTTTGAAGTCTTCCATTTAAGATCAAAACACACTCTTCTACTAACTCTTTCATTCATGACCAGATTAAGTATCTTTTAATAGCTAGTTGCATGTTATAGATTCCGAAAAAAAAAATGTTCTCTCTCTCTCTCTCTCTCACTCACACACACACAGACACAAAACATTAGTAAAATTGAAAATAAATAGTATGCAAAATGAAAAGAAAAAATTACTTGGACTCAAAATTAGGCACAACAAATCCATAAGTGCTTCCAGCTTCAATGAGAGATGTCCTCCACCTTGAAACTGCATTTTCAGTGGGTGAACTTCTTTGTATAAGATCTTGAAATGCTTCTCCAAAACTAGATTTTTTATTACAAACATAAAACGGATACACGCCATAGAATATGGGAACAACCACATGATCATGTGTTTTGTGAAACTCCATGATTTTTGCGTGTTCCTTAGGGCACCTTCTAGAACTAGCATAGTTTTAAGAGAAGATGATGATAGAAATTTTATAACCTTCAATAATGCTTATCAACAGTTCAGTTGAGATATCACCTTTGAAAACGGACATTCTAGCTTTCCTTAGAGATGAATACAGACAGGAATGAAAATGTTCTTGAGTGCCTTCGCCTCTAATAAAACTCAAGAACAGTTCATATTTATTGCTTGCTTAAGTTACACAAAAACATGTAAAAGGATATATACCAGTTAATATTTATTGTGAATGACCATAAAAATTGTAAATATATTCAAGGAACAAAAGATAATTAATTGGAACTCTTGAACACACAAAAAAAAAAAAATGCATGTCAGTTTTTTTGTTTTCTTATTTTTTCTTCATTTTCTCCTCTCTGTTTTTTTTCCGTTTCTTGTCCCGCCGAAAATGAATGGATTGTTGGAAAAGGAAAAAAAAAAGAAAAAAGAAGAAGAAAGTGAGAGGGTTAATGGTTACCCTGCACACTCAAAGGATGATTCAGCAGATCCATGGAATGTTCAGTGGGCATGAGTTTCAATGATATTGGAGTGTTGGAACGATCAATTGTTTCCTTCTGAAGAAGAAGAATAATCCATTAAAAGTGAAAATATGCTGAAATATTATCAATTTCTGAGAGTTAACAGTTGCATCTTCACTGGGTGAACTTCTTTGTACAAGATCTTGAACTGCTTCTCCAAAACTAGATTTTTTATTACAGACATCAGACGGATACACGCCATAGAATATGGGAACAACCACATGATCATAGGTTTTGCGAAACTCCATGATTTTTGCGAGTTCCTTAAGGCACCCTCTAGAACTAGCATAGTGTTTAGAGAAGATGATGATAGAAATTTTAGAACCCTTCAATAATGCTTATCAACAGTTCAGTTGAGATTTCACCTTTGAAAACGGACATTCTAGCTTTCCTTAGAGATGAATAGAGACATGAATGAAAATATTCTTGAGTGCCTTCGCCTATAATAAAACTCAAAAACACTTCATATTTATTGCCTACTTAAGTTACTCAAAAACATGTAAAAGGATATATATAATATATGGGAGAATACTTAAAAAAGAATTTGAAAATTGTAAAATGAAAAATAAGGTATTTCCTAAAAAATAAGTTGGGAATTGCTTGTCAAGTTTTAACATTTTCTAATCAACTTTTAGTAAAAAACCTGATTTGCTATTTTACAATTTTCAAGTTCTTTTTTAAGGATTCTCCATAATATTTATTGTGAATGACCAAAAAAATTATAATTAATTGGACCTCATACAAAAAAAAAGCTCATATGTCAGTTTTTTTGTTTTCTTATTTTTTCTTTATTTTCTCCTTTCTTTTTTCTTTTTTCCCCTTTCTTGTCGCCGAACTCTGCTGAAGAAGCAACTGTGCAGTTCATAATTGAAAGACATATGCAAATAGCATTTTGTCTCTTAGTGCAAAATCAAATTTTTAACCCCTTTTAAATCCTGTGCCATTTCCTTTTCTAGGCAAATCGTTTGTGCATTTTGCCTGAAATGAAAAAAATTTCATATATGTCTCGTGCAATAACGGACCAACAATGTGTTATATAGGGGCCGAGGGGCAGATGTTTCTTTTTTTAAGAAAATAATATATATTTATTGATAGATTTACTTTCTTTTATAGGATCTTTTCTTATTTGAAGACAATGAATATAAGATATTAAATGTGGGCACCTCTCTTAATGAGTTTAAAAAGTAATTTTGTAATATGAAAAATTATAAGAGAATAAATTATTTATAATTCTTTAACATTTTTAAAAATCAAAAGCTTTTCAATTTAACAACAAAATCTACTTTTGCAGTGGAGGTAGCAGGAAGCGTCGATTATGGATTCGAAATTGGTTTTGAATCCCAGGTAAGAATACGAATGGAAGAAAATAAAACTTGAGAGCCTTCTAATAGTATGATTTTTTTGGAGGAGAACTATGATTTATATTTAAAGCCATAAATTCTAGAAATTTCAAATAAAGACACACAGGTTATCTCTTTGGTAGGAATTAATATCTTTTGTGTTGATCAAAATATCCACTCTGATTTCTCTTTAATAGACATCTTTTATTTTTCTGAGTTCTTCCCGCTGAAAATGAATGGATTGTTGGAAAAGGAAAAAAGAAAAAAAAAAGTAAGGGGGTTATTGGTTACCCTGCAGGCTCAAAGGATGATTCAGCAGATCCGTGGAATGTTCAGTGGGTATGAGTTTCAATGATATTGGAGTGTTGGAACGATCGATCGTTTATTTCTGAAGAAGAAGAATAATCCGTTAAAAGTGGAGCAAATAGCATCATCGTCAATCAAACCAAACAAATAAAAAAGGTGTAGATGGAGGGGATCGGAAAGTTACCTGTATGAATTGCTGGGTTGGTGAAAGTGCTTATAAGAACATTATGTAGTTTTTGTAAGAGGAGGGAGGGGTTAAGGATCTTAGATGCTGTCGGAGAAAAGGATGGTCGATCAACAATAGGCTCTTCTTCAATGGTTGGTAAATCATATTAGTATCTTTAATATAAGAGCTGGATAATTAATTTAATTTATAGATATTAAAGAAATTAGTTAAGTTGATTATTTGTAATGAATTGATGTTTGTTTCCCTAAAATATCATTTCTAACCTTGTGCATTAGTACTATCTTTTGATAAAAATCCTTTAATATGTGTAATCAATAGGAATAATTTGAGATGAAAATAATACATTTTGGAGATAAAATTGAGTGAGGTCTTATATTTAGTATCAAAATGAATCCATTGTCTAACTCTTATATTAAGAACCGAAGGGAATATATGTTATCAGAGTACTTTTCTTCAAATTCAAATTCTCCATCTTCAAGTCAACTTCTGAATGTACCATATGATGAAGTGTAGAAAAAATAACTGTGGCCACTAGCCTTTGTGTGTTTGAATTAGCTTTTAAGAATAACTTTTATGATTTATGAGGGAAGTATGTGAGAGGAGATTTATCTTGATTTGTGGAAAATAACTTCTGAAACCACGGTTTGAGTGTTTTCCATATAAAATTTTTTTTTAATGAATATATAAAATAAAGGGTATTTTTTTTTTATAAATAAGACCAAAATAACATATCAAATTTATTTTTATTAAAAAACAAAGAGAAAGTATATATATTTTTTATTTAATTGAACCCTTGAAAAATTTAACAAATGAGCCATATACATCGCATGAGGCTTAAAGCAGAGGGAGAAAAGGAGTGAACTCTCATCTCACTGATTCCGCGATGCACGGTATTTTCTAGTTTACTTGTCGAACTGCTGAAGCATTTTTTGTTTCTAAAAGTCCTAAAGTTTGGAACACGAGAAAGTGGTGATAAGTTATTTAATTAAAAGCAACGTTTTCTTTTGTTATTTCTTTTGATAAGCCGGAAAGGGAAAGAAAAACAACAGAAAAGAAAAAACTAGTTCCCGCTGTCGGTTAGCCTGAATCAAAAATCAGGAGACCACTTTTACTAGAGCCTTCTTTGCAAAGGTGTCAGCCAAAGCATTGCTGTCACCACTTTCCAATTTTTTTTCTTATTTTAAGCACACTTCCCGGTTTTGTCATGTTGTGTGGGAGGATACGTTTTTTTTTTTTTTTTTAAAATTCAACTTTCGAATTTGATTCCAAGTGTGGGAGGATACTATTCGACATTTTTTTCAAAGAGAATTAAAATAGAATGAAAGCAAAATTTGTCTCCCCAATGAATTATCAAGGATTAAGCTTCCTTAATTTATCAAATAAAGCACATGGAAATTAAAGTTTTTATATATACACACAATCCTTCCTGCATGTCTCTTAAATATATTTATAATTATGTCCTATTAATTAATTTACAGAGTCAAAAAAGTAGTTAAGTTAATTATTGTTTTTAATTGATGTCCCCTAAATACTCATGCCATTAATGACTATGATTAACTCGCAGCCGAATTGGAATTTCAGGAATAAAACCGGAGATCACTTCTTCGGAAAATGGCAATGGCATGTAGTTTTTAGCACTGTGTATTGATTGTTATGGACCTCGATGCAAAAAAAAAAAAAGTACTTGTGACAATCAAAGCTTCACACATCAGGGACCTATATGTCTCTATAAGCTCATTGATTATTTGTAATAATAATATTATTTAAAATATTTCTTCCTTACTGTAATTAATATATAATTATTCTGATGGATTTTGACCCTGTTATTCTAGGCTGTGCTTCTTAATATGCACGTGAAAGAAGTTGAGATTCTCGCAAAGCTATTCTCCTGATTTGTATCAAGTTTTTCCTTGTCTTTCCCAATTAGAAAAAGAATTGACGAGATAGACTACGTCATATTTTAACGTGTAGAGAATAAGGGCTCAATAAATAGAAGTATTAAACAACAACTAAATTTTCCTCCCACAAGTTCTCTGGCATGTAACTAAAATAAAACCTATGTCAATGAAGCCATTACATGCAAGTTTTTTGAAATTAGATCCTCATATTTTCCAAAATGTTTTACATGGTTAAGTTGAAGCAAGCCAAGGCTCTTCATCTCCTTAAATGCTTTAGTATCTAAAGATAACGTATTGTTTTATGATATAAGTTCAAAGCCCGCCCCTTTAACACTTTTAGTTCCCTGTAAAATAGTGAATAAAGGAGATTCAACTTTTGAAATTTAAATAGTAAATTAAGCAAAAGACTTGGGACGTTTTTGGCCTAGGATAATAAAAGAAAAGGAGTTATAAATCAAATCTAAATTTCCCCTTAGAAATGTTGACTGACAAGAATAACTAAAACCATAATTTACTATGCTCCTTAGGCTCTCATGATGTCTTACAGAGTTCTCTCTTCCCAGGTCATATACATTGGAAATTGGAAGAGAAGGAACATTCACTGATCTAACCAGGATACAAAATTAATAAAACCCTTGTTTGTGATTTTGGCAATGGGATTTGATGACATGAAGTTAAAAGCAAAAGTTGTTTCCTTTCTTAAAAATGCTATGCCATGATAAATTTATAGAGAAGAAAAGAACAAGATTTATAAATAATTTAACCATATTTTTAAAGAATAACGAATTAAGGACAAATAATATAATAAACAAAGGAAAAAGCTCATAAAGACAGAAAATGAATTTTATACACTGACTTGACTTGTATTATTATCTACTGGCTAAAAGAAAAACACAATTTTCTCTAGTATAATTAAGCATTTAACCGGGTCTATTCCTTGTACATATGTACGTGATATCAAATTAGTTGAATCATATTAACTATTAGGTATTGTATTAATCCGATTAAAGCCTGCTTGCCAAATATGATTTTTTTTTCTCCTTACAAAGTTCAATTTCGCTAATATTCTTATTAAAGCAATTCGCAAAAAGGAGAAGAGGGACGAAAGAGAAGAAATTATGAAATGAGAAAATGATATGATCTCACTGATAATGCCAGCTGTGCACTACATATATAAGAGAGGACAGACACGTGTACCTACATAACTGAATGCTTACAAGCGGTTACAACTTAACTATATTCTGTTACATTCTAACCACTTAATTACACTACCATTCCCCTTCAATTTAGCATACTCTCCTACATGAAGATATCTCTTGAAATCTGCAAATTTTGAACTGGGAAGAGATTTGGTTAAACCATCAGCAACCTAATTGATAGCTGGTATATGATAGACATGAATGTCTTTCCGAATAGCTCTTTCTCTAACAAAATAAAGATCTAACTTCAAGTGCTTTGTCCGAGCATGCAATACTGGTTCTGTAATAAGTAATACAGTACCCTGGTTATCACAGAAGATCTGAGGTGACAGGCATTCAGACTCGCAATTCAGAAAGCAAAGACTTAAGCCACAACACTTGTGACATAGTAGATTCCATTCTTCTATATTCAAACTCAGTGCTAGATTTTGCCATAAGTTGTTGCTTCTTGGACGACTAGGACGTAAATTCTTACCAAAATAAATACAATAGCCACTAGTCCTACGTCTATCATTGACATCATGAGCCATATCAGCATCACAATAGGCTAAAAGTGGCCTATTGTTAAAAGTTGACAAACAGAGACCATGAGTTATAGAACCAGTGAGGTATCTCAAGATGCGTTTAACTGCCACCCAATGTTCTTTCAATGGAGACTACATAAATTGACACACTTTATTGACTAAGAAGCTAATCTCAAGCCTTGTGATCGTCACATATTGGAGAGCACCTACAATTCATCAGTACAATTCTGCATTAGGGAACAGATGTGGCCCTTCTTTGAAAAACTTGGCATTAGAGACCATAGGAGTAAGAACCCCTTTAGCACGGGCCATACCTACCTTCTTGAGAATATCTTTAACATACTTAGTTTGAGACATAACAAGAGATCCATCTTGCAGCTGATGAACCTCTATGCCAAGAAAATAGTTAAGAGCCCCTAAATCTTTAAGGGAAAAATCTATATTCAAAGCATGCACAACCTTAGAAATTTTGGAAGAGGAAGTACCAGTAATAACGATGTCTTCAACATAAACTAAGGCATAAAGAATCTCAGAATCAGCTACCTTGATAAAAAGAGATTGATCACACTTGTTACTAGTAAAACCAAGCTTTTGAAATGCAGTGGACACTTTTCCGAACCAAGCACGGGGTGCTTGTTTTAAGCCATACAAGGCTTTAGCAGGCTTACAAACTAAAGATTTGTCACTATTTTCATAGCCAGGTGATTGTTGAATATACACTTCCTATTTAAGTGAACCATTGACGAAGGTATTGTTGACATCTATTAGTTGTATGCACCAATTTTGGGAGTTTGCAATGGATAGAACTCAAAGAATAATTGGTTTCACAACTGGATCGAAGGTTTCATTGAAATCAAAACTTTCTTTCTGATGAAACCTTTTGGCTACAAGTCTGGCTTTGAATTTAGCAGTTGAACTATCAGGATTAGTCTTACATTTTCGCACCCCTTTGCATCCAATTGCTTGATGACCAGAAGGCAATCTAACCAAATGCCATGTCTGATTTCATAACAAAGCTTGATATTCTTCATTCATAGCCTTTTTTCACATAGAGGAAGCTAGTGCCTCTTTAACACTAGTTGGTTCTTGTTTAGCTAAAAAGACTTTTGGCTTAAAGATACCATTCATTGACCCAGTTACCATAACTCTCTCAGGTACTGCAACAATTGGAGAAGACTGAGTGGTATTGTTTACAACAGCTGGAGTTGGAGAAGGGTTCACAGAAGGAGTAGGTATCTCATCAGTACTAGAGCCAAAACCAACAGTAGCTACACCAAAATTATTGTTAGAAACATTGCACTTAGTTGACATAGGACAGACAACCGGTAGTGGAGGAAGAATAAAATAAGAAAGACAGGACAAACAAGAAGAAGCAGAAGGAAGGACATACACAAGACTGGAATAGGGGAACTCATGCTCATCAAACCGAACATCCCTTGAAATAATGTACATCCTGCCTTTAGGATCCCAACATTTAAATCCTTTATGTGAAGTGCTATAGCCCAGAAATACACAGGAGACTGATCTGTAGTCCATCTTATGCCGATTATAGGGTCTTATGAGAGGAAAACAAGCACACCCAAAAGTCTTAAGATGACCATAATGTGAAGCACGACCAAAAAGCTTCTCAAATGGCGAATTACCACCAAGAAGTTTATTAGGCAGTCGATTGAACAAGTATATTGTTATGGGTGTACATAATCAATTAAATAGTGTAAGAGTACACTGTCGTAATCAAGTAATATAGAAGTGAGTAGAGTATCATTCCCATGAGGATTAATCACTAAGTACTAAAATAGGTCATTTTAATTCTATTTAGCCAATTAATTAGTTGGTGATTAAGAGAACAAAATAAAGAAATGATTAAACATGAGTGCAAATAATATTAAAGCGATTATGAGAAAAAGCCTTAGAGGTCAGATTTTACTTAATAAATTTTGGATTGAATCACTTATCTATTCTAGCCCCATGTATTTCACATGATTGATAGTCGAGTTTCCCTAATTTAATTATTAGCATATTTCAAAATCAAGCAATTCTATAATTAATTGTTAATCCAATATGTTCCTATATGAATTTAAGCAATTAATTATGCATTAAGATTTATAAAACTCAGTAATACTACACAACTCATATGAATATATTCTTATTTCATATATAAGTCATGGTTTTAATTATGCATCTCCTTCATATCTCAACATACATATTTAAATCATTTAAAAGATGGTCAATCAATTGAAAGTATTAAGAATAATGATTGAAACTCAATCATGAAGGAAAAATTAAAACTAGATTTAATAAGTTAAGATTCAATCCGTTATTAGTAATCTACTTATCACCCTAAGAAAATAAAAATTTAGCTCATGATGAAATTAAAAATAAAACCAAAATAAATTCAAAACTTCATAAATACTGCATAAAACTTAAATATTAAATTCTAAAACATAAATATACAACTAAAAAATGCATGAAAAATGGAGAAATCTAACCTTCCTTATAGGAGGTAAAACCTTCCATTTTGGTGACAATCTACACCATCCATAAAAGAGGACTATTTATACCATCCATATAAGAGGTCTACCTAAGCTTTCCAAGATGGAGATATGCAAGAAATAATACAATGTATGAAATTAAATCTAAGATATAATATAATGTCCTCAAAATTGTCAGAGAAGGACGCCACACATACACTGTCAGAGAGAAATGATTTCCCTCCTCTCTTCAACTCTGCAAGGATGTCTATTTATAGGCAGCAACGTGCATTTTTTTCTTCTTCACGAATGAACACACGGATGAACAGTACCATACACATTTTCCCACTATAAATAGTGCTCGTCTGCCGCATGCTATAGTGCCTACTACGGTGTTTCTCTACAGTGCATGCTACAGTACTTTTCAACAGCACCCTGCCACGGTAATTCTGTCCGCTATAGTTCTTTCTTTTTTTTTCCAAGTGCACATCCTTATCTTGTTTTAATCTTGTGGGTCTATTTTTAGGTTTCCTTTCTTCTCTTTTCTCCTTAACATGGTGTTGTTCGTGACTATCAAAAGAAAAGTAAGAAAATACTATATTATAATATTAATAATATTTATTCCAAAAAAAATATTTATTTATCAATTACACCCAAATTTATTATATTAAGCTCAAATATCATCCACAAAATCATCATAAAAGGGAAAATAAATATGTAAATATTATACTTACCATATATAGTGGTAGAAAATGTGTCTACCCCCAACTTGAAAGGAAGTGAACATTGGCTAGTAAGGTTAAGCTAGTTTCAGTGATGGATCGATGCTTCTTCTTAGCTAGACCATTTTGTTCATGAGTATAAGGTTAGCAAAGGCGATGAACTATACCATTGGCCTTTAAAAACTTTCCAAATTTTCAAGTATTTAACACTTGAGTGTCAGATTGAAGCGCTTTAATCTTATGATCAAACTATAGTTCAACCATCACTTTAAATTCCAGAAAGACATCATAAACTTCAAACTTGGAGTACAATGGATAAAACCATGTATAACGAGAATAAGCATATGTGAAATGCACATAATATTTGTAACCTTCAAGGGATGTATAGGGAGTAGGACCCCATAGATTGGAGTGAATGAGCTCAAGGGACAAGAATATTGTGTACTGGACAGTAAATAAGGAAGCTTGTGGCTTTACCAAGACAACAAGCATTGCAAAAATTAAAGGATGAAATTCTTATTATTGAAAGGCCGATAACATTGTTTCAAAACTTGAGAAACAACAGAGGTAGTAGGAGACCTAGAAGATTATGCCATAAACAAAAACCAAAATTCGACCTATGACAAGAAGCACTTGGAATAGACACTGACATAAATTACAACCACCAGAAGAAGTGGACATATAGGCAACTGCTGAGATGCTTGAGACTTAAAGCTTGATGAGGCAGGTTGAATAGACAAGGAGC
Organism: Inga leiocalycina; assembly: GCA_963242795.1. Taxonomy (NCBI): domain Eukaryota; kingdom Viridiplantae; phylum Streptophyta; class Magnoliopsida; order Fabales; family Fabaceae; genus Inga; species Inga leiocalycina. The sequence goes on from OY725324.1 coordinate 21,529,212, forward strand.
ACCATGAAGACCAGGGCAATGCCTCTTTAGATGACCACGATAGACAATCTGATTAGTTTGTAGATCCTTGATCACATATTAGAATAGAAAGCAATTAGGATATTATTATCAAGACAAAGCCGAGGAATACTAAGTAAATTCTTAGAGATCTCATGAACATGAAGGATATCCTTGATTTTGAGTTTATACTGAGAACTAGGTAGAACACAAGTAAAAAAAACCAGTGCAATGTACTAACAATCCTTTACCATTACTAATATAAATTTTATCAACAGACTTACTACCTGATTTTTCAGTGATATTTTGATCATCACGAGTCACATAACTAGTTGCACCTAAATCAAGATACCAATTGGCATCACCAACACATTCAAAAGTAGCTACATACGCATTCTTCTCCTTCTTGCTTTGTTCATCATTCAATGACAAACCTTGAAAAGATACATCAAAGCGATACCAGCAATCACGAACTTGATGCCCTTTCTTGTTATAGAGTTGACATTCAACAGATGTCCTATTGTTAGAATAAGATGAATTAGAAGTAGATGAGCTAGAAGAAGAAGCACCACTAGAATTCCATCGACCGTGACCATGATGATATTTTCCACTGTGAGCTCGGTCGCCTTTATTTACAAAAAGAGGTCTTGTGTAAGCCATATGTGCCATCTGATTTTTCTGTATTCGAGCCTCTTGAGCCACAAGAAGTGACTCGATCTGATCCATAGTGTATGGTTCTGATCTTGTAGTGATAGCAGTAATCCATATATCATATTCTTCAGTGATGCCTTCAAATACAACCTCAGTATGATTAGCTACATCAATTAGATGACCAATTTTGGCAAGTACATCAGTTATGCTTTTGATTTTCAGGAGATACTTTGTAGCAGACAAACGGCCTTTCTTGGTACCTTTGAGTTGCACCTTGAGTTGATGAGGCTTTGCTTGAGTTTGAGAAGCAAAATGATTATGAAGCTTTTCCCACAGTTGCAATGATGTACATCAACTAATGATATGAGTGAGCATAACATCTGTCATCGAGCAAGACATCTAAGAAACAAGGAGCTAATCTTGACACTCCCTATCTTAATAGGAAGGATTGAGACAAAAACTATTAGGATCTTCATCGAGAGCCAGGTATTTTAGTGGAGTAGGCACTGATTTGTCGATGAAGCTCTATAAATTGTGGCCTTGAATTATAGGAAAAATTTGGTGTTTCCATATTAAAAAGTTGTTTTTTATCACATAGAAACGAGATGAGAGAAAGTGACAACATCTGGCTTGGACAAAGGCGAAGAAGAGGACACGTTGGTGGATGAAAATGACATTGCCTCAGAGATCTGAATGCTCTGATACCATAAAGCAATTCAAAGAAAAGAGAAAGAGGGATAAAAGAGACGAAATTATGAAATGAGAAATGATATGATCTCATTGATAATATTGGCTATGCACTACATATATAGGAGAGGACTGGCACATGTACCTACATAACTGAATGGTTACAAAGGGTTATAACTTAACTGTATTCTATTACATTCTAACTAATTAATTACACTATCACTTATGACATGGTGGCATACAAACTAAGATTACAAATTTAATCATACTTAGAACAGAAATAAAGGCATGTTTGATTTAATTCTTTCAAAAGCATTTTGTACCACTATACTCTAGGAACATCTAAAATCAATGTTTTACTAGTTATGAATCACTTATGATACAATTTGTATTTGAAAAGTTGAACTTTTAAAACTTTTCTTAAAAATTAAGCATATCATCCTTTGAAAGGAATGAACTTCCTAAAACTTTAAAATCCAATAGTAACTATTATCAAGTCCAAACTTAGTGGTTCATATGCTTCTTCAAAAACCTTTTGGAAACTTTTGATAACAACATAAAGGGTCTGTTTTGTATGATGGAATTAGGAGGTATGGAAATGAAATTCATTTCCATGAGAAAGTTTGATTGGTATAATAGAATTAGCCACAATTCCATTTCCATTTCCACTAAAAACATTTGGAGATGGCTTCCATCACCATACCCAAAGATTTGCAATTCCATGAACCAAAATTCACTTTTTTCCATACCCCCACCCACCCCTACCGACCGCATTCAAAGTTGGTTGCCATGAGTAGCTTTTGGCCGTTCAACCCACCCCTAAAGCTGGCACGCTTTGAGACTCCAACAGCCGGTAAGCTTCAAGACTCCAACCACCAATAAGCTTCAAGACCTTAAAATACGGCTTTAGGACAACATTGTAGCTCAAGCTTGACTAGCATGAGGAGCTTCTAGATGACGTCAGAATTTGGGGGGTCATTGACGCCGACATCATGGTGGTGGTCAATGATGCCTGAGCTTTCATTCCTAGGCGAGTCTCTCTACCTTTGTAAAAGGGTAAGCAAGATATGAAATCTTGCTTGAAGTCTCTATTCAAAGGTGGATGGAATGACGTTCATAGATCTAAAATATTGCCTCAAATGTTTATTCGAAGGTGGAAGGGATGGAGCTGGTTGTGGCTTGTAAGGAGATTTAAAAAAACTAAAAGGGCATTTTGGTATTTTCACATAAAAATTAGGTTTCATTTCCATGACATACCAAACGTACTTTTAAACCCTATCTTCATCTCCATATCCATTTCTATCTCCATGTCAATATCCATTTACATCAAAATCAGTTCCAACAAACCAAGGTACCAAAAACCCGGGCTCCTTTCTAATTCACTTGCCCTTTTAGATCACAAGGTCTTATGGTATGGTATGTAATTTCCAAGTTGATTAATCAAAAGTACTAAACTACTTACCCTTTTTAAAACTTAAAACTTGTAGCTTTTGCATGTAAACATCTTAGGACCTCGCTCGTACAATTGCCCTGTTTAATATACAAGATTATATCTATGTCCCTAACTAAGCATGCATTTATAACTACAACTATTAATATCTATGAGTAGATATACTCTTGCCATCACAGTAGATGACACTTACCTTTAGGCTATTACAGTTGTAGCTCTTCTCCTTTTGGGGATATTTCCATGCCAAAATATATAAATATGTATCTATATACATACTTAACTCACTTCATCTAAAAAGCAATATATGTAAAGATAAAGTCATAAACTTAATTAAATAACAAAAGTTAGCTTCCTCAACTTCAACCCCCTTCATTATGCCCTTGCCCTTATGAGTACCTGCCCTTGCTAGATGTCATCGAAGATAGGGGTGAGATTTGGGGAAATATCGATAGTAACAAAATTTCTTCATGCTAACCATGCAAGATCACAACTAAGCATGCAAAAAAAGCCATAGAGAACTACACCTACAACAATGTATAATCAATTATGCCCATACATCATACAAATAACTTAGTCAATCACTAACTAGTGCGCATTCATAATTAAATGAATAGTTAACTGAAGCATGTTGCCATGACAAATAATCTCATGCAAGGCAATTTACATGTTCTCATGCACAATCAGCATAATGGCACAAACAAACATGTAGCAATCAATACACAATCACATGAAGGGAAAAGAATTACTACCTTTTGCGCTTTCTTTCGATTTACCTTCTACCTGCTTCTTTTCTTGATTATTCCTTAGTGGGCTTAGGGTAATGTCAAAGCCTATCATGTAGGTATACATATAAGGGTAGGTCAACACTTATTTCATCTATATAACTTATAACTATTTCTTCTTAAAATCTCAACTTTAATTTAAAAAATCTACCCTTTATAAAAGTGGTTGGTCATCTTGTACAAAACATACATATTAAGTTAGTTGACATTTATAATGTCCTTCATTTCTCTTATTCCTCACAACTGATTACTTGTGTGTATTCTACTAAATTCCAATCTCATGACCTAGACCTTAAGATTGACTTTTGGGTTTACTATCCATTTAATAACTCTTAATTTCTCAATGAACTTTGAAAATTCATAAGACTCCAAATGAAGTGGTTCAATCTCTATTTAAAGCTATTTGAATACTTTACAAGGGAAAAATAACACGCATAAACAAATCATGGGCATAAGTCTAGAATTCTACCATGAACATTCACTGCTCATTTGGAAAAATAGGATTTCTAGTTTTCCTGACTAGACTTTGAAAATTCAACACATTCAATGTACATACCCAATCATTGTGTTCTAAGACTTATATTAAAGCTTGAGATGTGTACTAAATGCTCACAAAACCTCATGGGAAAAATAGGTCGTTTGCCCGCTTTTGCCTTATAAAAATAAATGCTCCAATTTACAAAATTCCATCATCAATCATAATGGTACCAAAACTGTAATAGGGCATTATCCTACACAAAAACTCCTTCTAAACTCATTTGAAGCATCGAATTAAACAAAACTTAACTCCTTCATATGTAAAAAGTGGCTGATAAAAACAGGGGTATAGGGGACAATTAATGAAACTCAGCTCTGTTGCTACCAAACATCACAAAGACCTCTAGCTATTTTATATGCTTAATTTTCTAATTTGGTGTAATCCTAACACATTATAAAATCATCATAACAGTGAGCTTCCCTACAATTCAAGCCTCCAAAACTTCAAACCTTAACATGTAATTACATTTGTATACCTTATCAAAACACCTAAACAACTCAACTATCATGTCATTTGAGCACTTGATTTTCTTTTTAAACTTTGGACAGTTTCATACTTTAATATGAAAATGTTCATATTTAACAACAATCCTTGAGTATCATCATATTTTTCATGTTTAGTGATCATTTGAGCATTCCTAAGCTTACTCTTACACCTTAAATCACTAAGTATTTAGAAATACCCAAGACAACAACTTCAACATTTCTGAAAATTTTCAGCTTCAACATACTCTCGTGATCATCACATTAGGCATTAATATTATTTATTTTTCCCTAAAATATAAAGTTAGAATATAATAAAGCAATGAAACAGTGGGTATTTCAGCCTTGAAACCTCCAGATTTTTGAATTCATTAACACCCAACAACAAACCAATATATAAACCTTACGTCATACAATTTCCTTGGAATATAAACACTCTAAGCTCTAAAAACATTTCAGACATCACCATTCTTCAATTTGAAAATTTCTCAGGAACAAAAATCATCTTTCCCTCAACAAAATTCATCATGCAAGCCATGAAACACATAATACAACTTATATCCATTCAATCTATGTTGTTCCTCATACAGCTAACGAGTTCTTCACTCTTTGTCACTAAAATCAGAGTTTTCAACATCACATTCTTCCCCTCAATATACATCAATAGAAGAAAATAAGGGTGGGCTAATGATCAGGGGACTTACCTTTATTTAGGTTGAAGCTTTCATGTGAAAATTCCCCTTTCTATTCCACCTCCTACTCATCTTCGATGTCTCCAGCTCCTCTCCATCTCCAAAGCTCTCTCCATCACTTCTTTCTTGTGCAGGGATGAATCGATGTGTTTGGATTCTCTCCCATACTTTCCTATCCCTTACCTCTCCATTGCCCAAAAACTCCATCGTTTTGCATCTTTAAATGAGATCCCAGCCAAACTTAATTAAACCACGTGTTTCATGCCAATTTTCTCCGTTCCAGTCTTCTCGTCTCCGTCAATATGCTTTCTCAGGCTTCTTCTTCCTAGGAAATGAATCTTCCTTTGTGCTCGGTGACTTCTTCATCCACCGTGCCTTGTCTTCATCATCGTCATCTTCAGCTTCTACGTCATGGTTCTCGGGACTTGTTTGAGGTCGTTCTAATAGATTAGGTAGTGTCAAAATGGTGAATAACTCCACTATCAGTACGAGTGAGGCCTCCAGTCCCATTGTCTGAAAGAATCAGTTTCAAGGGGTCTTATTCAAGTACGGTTTGAATCCTATTCAGGTCCTTCTTTCTTGCTTTGTTGATTTACAGTTTGGGAAGTGAGAATTTAGAGTTGACACTTGGGATTTGACTTTAATTATGCATGATTTAGTCTCAGCATTCTAAATGTGGGGTTCTGCTCATTTCAGTCATATTTGAGATCGTATTAGTAGCATTTTTCACTTACGTTGAATTGTTCGTGAACTTGAACTATTATTGATTCACTCGATTGCTAGCACCTACTTCTGCATTTGCATTGACTTCAAAATCTTTCATTTCCCAAAGATATATACATTTTGCTGGACCAATTTCATTTTATTGTCACTTTGTTGGTAGTAATGGCACACATAGAAGACATTTGGAGCATGTGGTTAGACCTTGAGACAACAAAAGCAACTTTATAAAAGCATTTTCTGAATATAATTTAAAGTATCCTATTTACTATGATTGCATTTTGGCAATTTGATGCAAGTAATACGAAGTAAACATTCATGAATACCATAACACATAATTTTTGGGTTCTAAACAATTGAATTCAAATCAACAATACTTCACATATTGTACCATTTATGATATGAATATTGAGTACATATGTTTACATATTCAGGTTTTTCTTCCCTTGTGAGCCATGCATTTTGGCATCTAAAACAGCTAAATAGTTTATCTTAATTCAGAAAGTTGAAGTGTGATTTTCTCCTAGAGAAGGAAAATTCATCTTCATTGCATTTTATCTTCCCTTGTGGGCCATGCACTTTGGTATATAAAATGGTTGACTGCTTTGTGACAAATCCTTTTATTTACAGGTTGCATTTAAGACTGGTGACTACAAACAACAAATCATTTTCATTGGTGGATTGACTGATGGTTTTCTTGCCACAATGTGTGTTGAATGTTTTATAACCTTAGCATATTAAAAAATGTTTTCTGATCTCTCAAGGTTGGTCTTGTGAGGATTCTATCTTCTATACCATTTGACTGATAACTTCTTTCAATCAAATCTTCCAACAACAAAATTTCACTACTTGTAAATATGTGAACCAGTGAAAAGTATTCTTGTAACATCCATTGTTAATTTAAAATTTTAAGTGGATTTTACATGGAGTGAAGTGTGTTTGGTACAGCAACTTAATTTGAGCAAGAGCTGATTTGGCTTCCCCCTTGAACTATGTGTGTTTCTGTTAAAATCTTTTCCTATCCTATAAAACAAAAGTTACTCCCTTTTAACGCAAACAGATGAACTAATTACTTACAGCTTGCTTGACCACTTGTTACATGACTATTTCTTAACTATGTTTAATTGCAGATTACTTGACAAAAACAGAGCCAACTCATATTACATCAATTAAAAAGACATGAATATGGTTGAAGAACAAAATGATGAGCTTGCTTGACCAAAAAGAGAGTAGCCCAAAAAGAAGTCATAAGCTACACAAAATAAGCTAAGCTGGAGACTTTATGTTGGAGGATATGAGTCAATCATTGAACCTGTATTTATAGCATAATGCTAATCAATGTATAGTGAGAGTCTTGTAATTATCAAAAATATTGAGATCAGACAATGCAATATAAAAAAATTTAAATTTCAATGAAAGTGACTAAATTGTTTTTTTCCATTATCATTATTCTTTATCGTTACCAGTATTATATATTTGGCTAAAATCCAGTGCTTCAAGCGATGTGATATCGCAATCAAGTGGTGCCTACAATTAAGAAGTAAAAACAATGTCTTAATATAAGTTGTAATACCTCAAATTCTGAGACTGGAGGTTAGAGAATAAGCCTGAGATTAGTGAACTGCTAAGCCTTTGTTTAGCAAGATCCTAAATTTTGATTATGGGTTAAGGACTCCAAAAGTGGAGGTGATTATTGATAAATAAACTCTTTTATAGAATATGACATGATTTGGCACTTGAATGTGATTCGTATGTGTTGTGAACAGCGTCAGAACCCTATATTTAAGCTCAATTGTGGATTTACATCTAAATTGACTTAAAATAGAGGGAGGTCATATATTGTGGTGATATGGAAAGATAAGATGAGTTTTGTGGTGATTCAAGAGGAATTGCCATAATCAGGGGCAAAACGGTAAAGTTACCGACCAATTGGTCAGTCACCGAAGAGGAAACTCATTGGTAACTCAAAGATCAATGGTTAAGATTGAATGTTAAGATATTATACGGGGTGGAATCATGTGCAATTGTGCCTATGTGAGCTCATGGGAGATGGATTAAGATGTTGACAAGTGGCAAGATGTGAGTCATGGATCTTGGGTTAAAGATTCAACTCATTCCTCTTTTCCCTCTTATTCCAAGTCGGCCAAAAAGCCTATAGGCATTCCAAAAACTGATCTCATGCTCATCTTCACTCTCTCTCTCAAGACTCCATTGTCGTCCAAGTAAAGGAAGGAAAGAGAAAAGAACAAGGAGAGTTTTTGTTGGTTTATAGTCCTCTTTAGCTCAAATACTCTTCTTTAATATTGTTCATAGTGATGAGAGCTTCATTGCTATGGTTTTAGATTTGTGAAAGGAGGTGTTTGTGAGCTTGAGGAGAATTGGGAAGATAAAGAATCAAGGAATTGATTTAGGAAAGAGGAAGGGGTGAGTATTTGAAGCATTTTGACCTAAGTTTTGTGGTTATTGGTTAAGTTGTGTGAATTTTGAATTTTCCCTGATTTTATGTGATTTTGAAATGGGGGGATTGCATTGTGGAGTGTGTTGCAAATGGTCTTTTGTTGTGTTTTATGACCATTGGTATTTCTTTGGAACTTTGGTTGGAAAGGATTGCAATGTGGTGTATTGTATTATGACATTGTGTGACATGTTTTGGCAATGGTATAACATGTCAATATAATGTGAATTTGGATGTTTTGGTGTTTCCAATGGATTCCTTGTGAAAATTTGTCTGGGAATGGTGTTTGATGTGAAAATGGGAACCATTGGAAGCAATTGTGAAAATCTGGAAATTCTGTCAACTAAAAGTGTGTTGGGCAGTCAGTTTGCACGAAATATTTGAGGGACTAAATGGTGTCTAAAAATTTTGAAACTTTCCAATATTAAATTTTACATTCCAAGCTTCAAAATGGACACATTATTTGTTTCATTTCGTTTTGTGAGCTGGGAGATATGACTGTCCAAAGTTTGATGTCGAAACTGAACTCTGTTTTGGGGCAATGGTGGATTTAGTGTAATTCTAAAATTTTGTGGTGATTTCTGGTAATGGCCCATATTTTTCCTATAAATATGACTTAAATCCTTTCATTTGGCTTTGAAATCACCTCATTTCGATTTTTCTGGAATTAGTTATGATTTTTGGAAGTTCAGCCAAGAAACAGGATTTTCTTGGCCGTGGCCCAAATGTTTCTGACCTATTTTTTTGCCATAGCTAGTGGATTTGTGGACCACGGCCAAACCTAAAAAATGACATTTTGGACTTCCAAAGATGGTCTTTGGTCAAGTGTTTTCTCAAACCTTTAGGCATGTGTTTAGGCTTTGATTAGCCACCTAAAGGTTATGAATGATAACCAACTTTAAGTGATATGAAATAAGGTTTTGGAATAGAGAATAACCCTATGTCCTTGCTTTGGTTATAGGGTTGAAATTTGCCCTTATCGTGGTTTGGTATTCGTTCTGATCGCGAGTAAGCGGAGCTGGAGCATACATGGAAAGAACAAGTGTAGGGAACATATCTCTCCTGCATGTATTTGATATTTGTATTAGTGTGTTGGTGCATGTCTTTACTTTGCATGATTATGTGTAATTTGAAGCTATGTTTCAATTTATGCTATGGCCATCCATATGTTGATTGAAGCATTGAGCTTATAAATTTGTCATTGTGTTAGCATGAGTTATGTGATACAAGAATGTCATGCATTAAACATTTATCATACGTGCATATTGGTATTGTTTTCCTACTGAGATTCTCTTGAATCTCATCCTCCCCTACTAACCTTTCAGATAGGGTAGTGGATCGAGGATGGAGCAGGCACCAGGGGTGACGAAGACTCCTTCGGGTTGTCATTTTAGGTGTTGGTTATTATTGTTGGGAGTATTATGTATTTGGATCTAGATATGTTTATGTGGATGAGTATCTAATTTGGTATTTTGAAAAGATTTTTTGTAATCCCTGTTTGGGAATTTGTATTGGGCGCTTGTGCCCTGTAAGGCTTTGATTAATGTATGGAACCTGGGAATGGCCAGGAATTACATTGCGTACTCTGATATATTCAAATGTGATTTATCTTCACATAGGAATTGTATTCAAAATTTGAATATGAGACCAGGTTAAATAGATTTCAAAACGTATTTGTGAAAACCCTATCTCAAGGATGGGGAATGAGGTGAGTTTTATTTATTATTGGTCTCTATTTCATTTTAATCACGTATTTTGGATATAATTACAAAGGGGGTTACATAAGTCACCAATATATATCCTAGATAAACAAAGTAGTTGATTATGCTATTTAACAAAATGACATACCATCAAGAAATTTGCAAAAGTCATTTGATTTGGTAGAGCTTGAGATTCATCTAACACAATGTTATCATGATGTACTTCTGATGATAAGCTAGCTTTTTGAACTTGATTATGTTGTCCCTAAAACATTGAAAATGAAAAAAAATTAACAACTAATATGCATCTTAAAAAAATACTAAATTGATCATAAGTATACTTGTGTAGATGTAACTGACTATGAAGCTTGATAATGTTTTGTATAGGGCTTCACTCTCTGCCTTCTTAAACTCATTTCAACACCACTCTTTATCCATTTACTTAACTTTCTCCCATATCTCTTTTGAAACCTAATAACTTTGCCAACACCATTACCTTCGTCATAGTTCGCCATACCATCCTCAACACTATTATTGTCATTTGGTAAGTGTTTTATATGAAGCTCAATTACTTTCTTACTAAGTTCCAACACAGCCTGATGGATAAGAGAGAATGCCTCTGGACTTTCTAATGCATCACTTGCTAATTTAACAAGCAATGGGCATAATTGTCGATACCAATTTGATCTTTGTAGTTTAGGATCAACTTCCATATGCTACTCCTCGATATCATACACTACACCACATCGTGCTTCTCTTATCCACCTCTTCACAACATATTTTTGGGGGAGTAATTTGACATCATGTTCATTCAAGACTCTCAAGGCATGACAACATAATATGCCCACTCGCTCAAACTTTTTGGAACTACAAGCAATTGTCTCTGTTGAAGGATCAAATGTCAACTTATACTCCCTTTTCTTATCATTCATGGTGATAACATAATCATACACATAGGCACTATCCTCCTCATCTTCATTTTTCTTTTTCTCTTTTCTTTCTTTGATACATGTAGCATCACATAGATCATATTCACGTTGGAACAAGTCAAAAATAGGTCAAGTATAAACATTAGAAAGTTGACGAAGCATACATGAACTCTACAATATCAACCTTGGCAACTTGTCGCACGCCTCAAAATCACTTTTCAATTTGTTATAGCACTTGTCCTCCAGAACTTGTTCAAATTGCTTGAAGAATCAATTGGTATCTAATTTAACATTTGTGCAACTTTTGACTGATGCATTCACACTCTCACTAATTTGTGTGCTTCTCATACCAAGTATCCTTGAATTCTTTATATAATATGATGCCCATTTAATTTCTCTTTTATTTTATACATGGACATCAACCATGAGTTTTCTGCCATTTCTGGTTTTGCTAATAATGCTTGCCAGGCTTCTTCAAACTTTGTTTCATCCCAACAATTATACATGCAATGGTTAAAATCACTGACCATCGAGTTTGGAAGATGCTTCATTGCATTCTTTGAAATATGCCATGTGTATAACACATGTTTTACATCTTGCATTACTTCTTTTAATGCAAGTGCCATAGGAGCATCTTGGTCAGTGAAAACAGTTAGCGGCTTTACATTCTTGTGTGCACACAAAAATGTCTCAAATAGCCATTTGAAAGTCTCAACACACTACTACAGAATATAGATACTACTACCCTAAAAGACGTCCCTTTTTAAAATTGGGACGTTTAAAACATAGGCGGTGGCATTTTTGTAATTATGTGTGGGAACTTGGTAGCTTTAGACGTCCCAAATTCAATTTGGGACGTCTAAAGTTTTAAAAAAAAAATTAATATTTTTTTTTTTACTTTAGACTTCACTTTATACGTCCCAAATTGAATTTGGGACGTCTAAAGTAAAAAAAAAAAAAAATTTTTTTTTTTTTTTTACACTTTAGAGGTCCCAAATTCAATTTGGGACCTCTAAAGTGATGTCTAAAATAAAAAAAAAAATTTACACTTTAGATGTCGCAGATTCCATTTGGGACATCTAAAGTGTAAAAAAAAAAATTTAATATTTTTTTTTTACCTTAGACGTCCCAAATTGAATTTGGGACGTCTAAAGTAAAAATTTTTTTTTTTTTTTTTACACTTTAGATGTCCCAAATTCCATTTGGGATGTCTAAAGTACCACTTTAGACATCCCAAATTCAATTTGGGACATCTAAAGTGATGTCTAAAATAAAAAAAAAATTTACACTTTAGATGTCCCAAATTCCATTTGGGACATCTAAAGTGTAAAAAAAAAAATTTAATATTTTTTTTTTACCTTAGACGTCACTTTAGACGTCCCAAATTGAATTTGGGACGTCTAAAGTGGGGACTTTAGACGTCCCAAATTCAATTTGGGACGTCTAAAGTAAAAAAAAAAAAAAAATTTTTTTTTTTTTTTTTTTACACTTTAGATGTCCCAAATTCCATTTGGGATGTCTAAAGTGGTACTTTAGACATCCCAAATTCAATTTGGGACATCTAAAGTGATGTCTAAAATAAAAAAAAAAGAAATTTACACTTTAGATGTCCCAAATTCCATTTGGGACATCTAAAGTGTAAAAAAAAAAAATTTTACACTTTAGACGTCCCTAATGGAATTTGGAACATCTAAAGTGTAAAAAAAAAAAATTAAATTTTTTTTTTTACACTTTAGACGTCCCAAATTCCATTTGGGATAAAGTGGGGACTTTAGACATCCCAAATGGAATTTGGGACGTCTAAAGTAATTCAAAAATTTTCCCGCGATCTGTATTGAGTATAAAGGACGCTCGTGCCTTATATTAAATAAAGGGAAGCTTTCCTTCCTCTCTCTCTCCCTCTCGCTCCCACAGCAGTTTTCAATTTCTTTGATAAGAGTTGCAGAGAAAAACCCACATTCTATAGATTCAAATAGCTTTTTCCTTCAGTATTTTCACCATCGTCCCCCCTCTCATCATACCCTTCTGTGCATAGCTTTTTCCGTTGGTGTTTTCGCCATCGTCCTCCTCTCATCATGCCCTTCGATGCCTCTATTTGTGACGGTAACTTTCTCTCTTTTTTTATAACTTCCTCTCATCACTTCTCAAATCTTACATGCTTGTATATTTATTATTATTATTATATAAGTTCCTCTCTTTTTTCACAATCAGATCTGGTACAGTGCATCTGGGTAAAAAATGGATTTTTTGAATTTTAAAGTTTGACTTAAAGAAGTTTGAACAAAGCTAGCAAAGTGGTGAAAGTGTGGTGATGCTAAAAAAAGAAATTCCGAAGCCAAAAAGAAAATGGAGAAAGCTAGCATTTATATTCAACAAAACTATTACAGAGGATTCTCGTCTGGAACTTGTGTTTGCTTTCGTAATTGATGACCTCAACATCTACAGGAAATTTGAAATTCAAATGACTTTAGACATCCCAAATTAAGATTTGGGAGGTCTAAAGTCCTACACAGCGAGACTTTAGACGTCCCAAATTGAGATTTGGGAGGTCTAAAGTGGAGGACTTTAGACGTCCCAAATTGAGATTTGGGACGTCTAAAGTCCTACACAGGGGGACTTTAGACGTCCCAAATCTCAATTTGGGACGTCTAAAGTCCTCCCTTTAGACGTCCCATTTTTTTCGGACGTCTTTTCTTAAAACATATTACGCCCCCATATAGACGTCCCCCCAGTTTTTGGACGTTAAAAGTGCTAAAATAGGGACGTTAAAACCCCTTTTTGTAGTAGTGACAGTCTCATCATATAATAATGCCGCTCCAAAAATCACCCCACCTTTGTAATGGTTGAAGCCAAAGAAAATTGCAAGAGGTCTATGGTTATTATTTGTACAATAAGTTGTGTCTCGTGAAATGACTTCTCCAAAGCAAGCATAGTCGACCAACATACGTGCATCAACCCAAAACTACTTGCTCCTTTGAATCCATTTGGTGAGCATGGAAAAAAGACGGATTTTCTACCAGTTGCTACTCAAAATAACGAAATATACATCCAGCTTCACCACATTTCATTGCCCATTGCCTTCTTGAATTAAGATAATATTTTACATCAACTCTTATATATCCTAAATTGTTTTGACCTCCTACATACTAACTCTGCAAATTGAATGCTGATTTTTTATCAATCCCAACTTTTTCAGCAATTTCTAATTCATAACATTGGGCTAGTGTTATTTCTCGATGTGATGCAAGAAGGTGAAGAGTTTCAAGAGGTTGAAGAGGATGATTATGATCTAAAAAGACTTTGCTTACTTTGAATTTTCCATTTACTTACTTAACTTTCATTCTAGCTTCACATACTATTCTTGTCTCGTCTTTGGGCTTCCTAGTTTGCACATCTCATTTATCTGGTTTTCTCACTCCTTATTTATTACACACATATAGGTAACATGTATATGATGACTTATCCCTTTTACTCTTGTTGTCCCCTTGCCTTCGAACACCAAAGCCAATTTTTCTACCATATTCTCTCCAAAATTCCCATGCTTCATCAATATTATCAAATTCAAGATTAAGAGTAGGAGTCAAATTTATAGCCATGGTAGAAGCCCCCTCCAAAATTGAAAAAATATGTACCCAATGTAAATTAATAAATAAATAACCAAAACAATAAAAAATATAATATTAAGCTTAAAGTGAATTTTATATCAATGACTGGGTATGATACTACACATACAATAGGACATCCCCCCCTCCGGCACAAAAATAACATCATTCATTACTTTAAATATAAAATCATACACCCATCATCTAAAAACACGTAAACATAACCAAAACCATAAGCACCAAACAAACTTAACAATCCATGTTCATAACAGATTGTACAGTGTCACTGTCAATAAAATTAGTAGATTTCTTTAGCATACACACACGCAAATCTACTACCATTTTTCTTTATTCCAACATTCTTTGGAATACACACACATAATCACACACACTTAAACATTTAGCCAACAAGAGGGGAAGAGATGAAAGGGGAGTTTTATTACTATCATATACTCTATTTCATGTCCATTACAGATTCGATTCTTTTCATAGTAAATCCCAGCAGTGACAATGAAGGAATTGAGCTATAGAATGAGAAACAAAGCTACAATGATTGGTCAACTTAAATATTTCTCATACGTCCTTTATTGCTGGGAATCGTCTCTGCACATTTTTCCCTCCAACATTTTCATGCTTTCCCACACTGAAGAAGGATGAAGACTGAGAAAGGCATCATACTCGGACTAATTGGGCATGAAATGCATGGTTCAGCTTTTCCCTCCAGTATTTTCAACCCTTCCCACACTCAAGGAAGAAGAACCTGAGAAAGCATATTGACGGAGACGAGAAGACAGGAACGGAGAAAATTGGCATGAAATGCATAGTTTAATTAAGTTTGGCTGGGATCTCATTCAAAGATGCAAAACGATGTCATTTTTGGGTAATGGAAAGGCAAGGGATGGGAATGTATGGGAGAGAATCCGAACGCCGAATCAAAGGGTTTGAGGGAGGCAGTGATGTGTTTAACAAATAATAAGTGGGGAGAAGATTTTTTTTTTTTTTTTACTCACTTGGTCCTACAAATGATAGCTTATGACATAAGCCTAGGTTTAAAGCATTTGATTGGGACAAAATCCATTGAAGGTTAAGCTGATCACGTTTGGACCTTTGATTTCGGGTGTAGATTTGGTCCAAATCCATCTCTGGGTTTGGGGTTGCGAAATTACCATTTTGCCTATTCTTTTTCTGCACTTAATCACCAAATAAATGCTAGAAATTAACCCTTGACACTTTATAAAGATTTTATTTCTTATTTATATTCTTTAAGCTATAAAGTAATATCTCAAAAATTTTCAAGCCAAACGATAACCTATAAGTACTTTTTTTTTCTTGAATAATTTTAAGAAATTAGGCCCTTAATAGTTTTTCTATTATCTATAACCCGTTTTGAGAAGCAAACTTCTCTTCCTCTCTTTTATTTCTTAAAATAAATATTTATAATTTTTCCTTAATTTTTTCCTGGGCCTTTATACATTTTTAATAATAATCCCATACTTTACTTCCCTAGAATTCTAGCCTGAAAATCCACTTTTATCCAAATAAATTATTTTTTAGGCTTCTTTTTTTGTTTTAATATGTAACATCCCTAGGCCTGAAATATGCCTCGTAAAACTCTTCTCAAATTTTTAGGATGTTACGCATTTTCTTATGATAAACAAAAAAAGAAAACCTTCTTTGAAAATATATGTTTTTGTTTAAAAACATAAGAAAATTGAAAGTTTTTCTCGAAAACAGAAAAAGGAACATCTTTTGTGTTTTGTTACCTTTTGTAGTTTTGTTATGTAATTTTACAGAAGAAGTGAATAATATATTTTCATTTATGGTAATCATCTTAATAAAACAAACTATATTTTCACCATTTACTTAATCATTTTAGCTATATTTTTCAAAATAATGATTCAAACGTTTTTTTTTTTTTCAAAATAACGATTCTAACGGATTTTTTGTTTCAAAATAATGTTTCAATCTAGAGTTGTGGGATATGATGTTCTCAGTATCTTTTTTTTCTTCAGTATCAATTTGCTCTAGATCAACTAGTCCAAAGTCTATGTTCTTTTCCATTTTACCCATACTTATGTTGTAATTTAGATTCCTTTTACCTTTTATATAAATATTGTCTTTTTATCAAAAAAAACTAATTTTTTTCTAGAATTTGTTTTGAAAAACTACTCTAGAGAACTATTTTAAAATATAAAAACAAGAAATAGAATCAATAAAGCCCTTTTATTCTTCCTAACTAAACCATCGTTTAATAGTCAATTGCATTTTGACAAAAGGATTGGCACGTCATGAAATGGAGGCTGAAGCTTCCACGGCTAGCAAGGCCATTCCATTCTAAGAAATAGAGTTAAGCATGTCGCCCACAATCCAATGAGCCTGCCCATGTCCAGTGAAAAATTGCCCATTTTGGCTCACCTAATAAAAACTCATAAAGGGCAGACTTAAATGGGCGGGCATATGTACTAAATGGGACGAGCCACAGGCACACCCTCGAGCTGCCTATGCCCACCCATTTATGTTTATGTGTGTATAATATTAATTTAAGTATAAATATATAATATATTTTTTATAATATATATATATATATATATATAATATTTATTTAAATATAAGAGATAATGTAATTTTAAAGGATAAATTTCCAAGGGAGTTAAATGATATAATTATATATATATCTCTCATGAATCAACAGAATCATGATCATGATATAGAGCTTTTATATATAATATTATAAATTGGTCTTACTCCAAAGATTTTATCAACTATTAATTAAGGATTAATTAGATTATCAAAATAAATTATCTCATGAGGAGTGATGAGGACTATGGTGCTTTAATAATTATTAGTATTTTTAGTAACTTATATTGAAAAATTTGTAACAACAAAATAATGAGGTAGAAATGTAGTTTTTGGAAAAGATGTATTAATGGATAGCCTATGCCCATTCCAGCCCACACGGGTTTAGCCTAGTCCATTTGTCATAGGCATGAGTGGGCTTTTGACGAGCATGGGCTAGCCCATACCCATTAAAAAATAAATAGGCGGGCAGCGGGCAGTTCATTGCTCGGCCCTACTGAGAAACAAATACACAAAGCAAGATCATAACAAACATTATTGATCTTGCATATAAATAAAAATTCACATGAAAGGTGCATAAAATTGCAAATATAAAATATTACAAATTGAAAATTATGCGTCTCATAAAAAAAAAAAATCAGGGTCCATTTATTCAAAACTCAAACACCAAAATATGGGCAATAGTCATTATAAATTGCAGTCCGGCAAATTGGAGTTCTCACACAAGATTCCCTCTAATATTTTGTTAATATATTTCATTTCTTTTTGCATAGGAAAAACATGGGAAGTAGATCAAATGTTTTTTTTTTTTTTTGCGACAACCATGGTCTATTGCTTACAAATCAAAATATACGATATTTATATGAATAAAAAGAAAATCTAAGTGAATTTTGATAAATAAATAACATTTATTCAAATCCTTGATAACAATGAAACAAATGATGCTACAAACTAGAAAATAAACTTCCTTTTCTCCAAACAAGGTGATTGATGAGAAAGGCTCTGATTCTAGGATCATGACTTTACACTTGATTACACACATTGTAGTCTACATCTCATAATTCTAAGTACAATAACAATAATAAATTTTATCCTCTTGAGTGAGGTAAGGTACATACATTGCATGATGTCATTGTGCTCTATCAATAAAAAACTATTCACAACACACTCATCAAAAGAATGAATAAGGGGCATAAACAAAATGCTGATCCCTTGAATTTAATTGAGAAGGTGTTCAACCCATTGGTCTAGAATGGCAGGGGAACCATACCAAAGTCTCAACTCATCATCAGAGCCAATGGGTGAGTTAATGGCAATTAACTATCCGAAAAATAGAAGTTGATGAAGCAGATATTTTCAGGGTGTTTTCATCCAAAGATAGGAACAAAATTTAAAACTAAACATTCTTGTAATTTTTTGAAAAAAGTAATGTTGTAGCTTTAAGTAATTCTATTGGTAATTTTATGAGAATCAATGGGAACTTATTTCTCTGATCCTTAGAGGAATTTTATGTTCCAAAGTCTGTAACTATTAGTAACACAAGTTATGGATCTTTAATTGTAATTTTTGAATAATCAAAATATAATCATATATAAAATATATCCAACAGAGTGATCTTTGGGTGCAGAACTGCAGTAATATCGATCCAATTAGGCATATAAGGTGCAATGAAGAAGAAAAAGAAAGGTTTTTATAAGAGTTAAATAAATAATCTAATCTTTTATATTAATTCTTTTCATTGGTTTCATGGCTCTCAAAAACAAAAAGATAATATTCATAAAGTAGCATCTTAATGACTTAAAAAACATCTATAAAAGAGTCTACATATTGATTAAATAATTGAACACAGAATACACACTATAACTGCTTGCTTATCAAATCACTTAGGGCCCCGTTTGGATCAAAGAAAATGTTGGAAAGGAATGGAATGGAAAGGGAAAGAATAGAAAGGAATGGAAAATATTTTAACACATAGGTGTTTGGTTTGCACTGGAAAATAAAATGATTTGATAGGAAAATTTTTGTTTAGTTTGAATAAAATGAGGTAGGAAAATGAGCCAAAAGACCATTTTGTCCTGGAGTAAAAATATTATTCAAATGTCCATGGGACCCACTCACCTTTTTATATCACATCCAAAGTCACATCAAGGGGCTTTTGTGTGTTTAGGCATTTTCCCTCACCATTTAAAAATTGGTTCCCACCAATTTTTGTGGGAACTCATATTCAATCATATGACTGAAAATTGGTGGGCCTAGAAAAATATTTTCTAACGGAAATAGGGAACCAAACGGTTGCTGCCGGTTGGAAAATCCAATTTTCTCTTTCCCTCCTCTCATTTTCCTTGAACCAAACGGGCCCCTAACTTTATGTGTGTTGGTAGTTGTTTTATAGCCAGCAATTGAATTCTCCTAGTAGTGCTTCCACTGAGGTAACTATACAACAAAAAACGCCCCAATACACAAGATTCCTATCATGTAGGGTCTGGGAACAGATGTATCAACCATACCCCAGTTTATGGAGAGGCTGTTTCCAAGATTTGAACCCATAACTTTCAGGTCATACGAAAACAACCTTACTGCTGTGTCAAGACTCACCCTCAAAGGATAGCGACTTTCAATCCTTCGAAGAAAACAATTAGAACACAAGAGGTTACATTATGGACTTCAACTAGAAGAAATACAAAGATATGCAAGTGCTACCAACAAATGTTGGTTCATTTGGTAAGAAGTTGGCTCATAGCCCATAAGATTATGAGTAAAAATCTTGTTGTCGATGTAAGGACCTTGTTGGTGGGTGATTTGAAAGTAACTATGTAATAGAACTTTGTTGAGGGCCCAACTTACCTAAACTTTCTCTTATGAAAAAGGATATGTAGGTGGTGAATATGGCCTTCACAAATAATAACGGAACCTTGTGACAAAAAGAAAAGAAAGGAGGTCATATGATTATAGTTCAATCATGACATAAATACTACCTTCAGTCATTAATTTTATGAGAGTCTAATAACTGAATTAAATGGTTTAATAAATTGGTTAAAAATAATAAAAATGTCAGAAATAAACTTTATTTTTCAAGTATGCCCTTATTTATAAGAGGAAAATAAGAGAGATGATAGAGTAACAATGATAACAAGTACGAACGAGAATTTAGAATGAAAAAATGATGAGGAGAGATAATATAATTAAATGGAGTAAAAATGATAAAAGTACATTAAATACTCAAATAACACCAGTGAGATCTTATACAAAGGGCTAAAGTAATTTAAATTTCATGTTCTTGTAAAAAGGCTGAGAGGGAGGACATATCTTGAGATGGAATGTGCTAGATATGATTATGTAATAAATATTGGGCCAAGAATGACGTCAAACCCTTTTGGGATGAGAAAAACTGAAAAAGAGACGTGGAAGAATTCTCTTCTACTCCTGTGGTGTCATGCATAAGGTACTTCCAATATGTTTTATACAGAAAAAAAAGAAAATATTAAATTTTATTAACTTTTTCATAAAATTCAACAACTTTTTAATTTTACCTCCACTTAATATATATTATACCCCATAAGAATAAAGTCAATACTATAATAAATGAAGGATATTTGTATACTCCTGAAATTTTTCTTTTTTGGCCCTATTACAAAAAAAAAAAATTCTTCTCTCTCTCTGGCCTATTTATAGGACCAAAGGAAAACTCTTTGCCTATGATTCTAATTCTTCGTCTTTGAGTTTCTTCTCTTTCCTCTTTGCTTTCTTCTTTTTTGTGTGTGGAGTGACCGATGTTTTGTTTGGAGTGATCAATGTTTTGTAGCTAATTTGATGTGATGCTAAGAAACCTGCCTACTTATTTTATTGAAGTAAACAAAAATGAATCCTACAAAATTGGATCATAGAGTGATTCCAGTGATTTTATTGTGAACGTAATGGTAAACTGAAAAATAATTGTCTGTCACTTCTCTCGCTTCTGCTTCACCTATTCTCCATCCAAATTAATTAAGCACTGCGCTTTTTCCATTACAAATATGAGAACCAAATGGGCCAGTAGTTTCGGCCACAATTCCGCAAGCTTTTTCCACATTGTACAGTCATTATTCATTGCCATGACATAACGATATCAATCTTAAAATGTCAAAGAAAGATTAGTTGATCAAACATTGTTTAGTTGATTTCATTTCTTGGTTAGGTGTACCCAAAAAAAAAAAAAAAGAATCATAATTCTAAGCCTTTTATTACCTCTCACTTCAGTCTAACATTTCTAATTACTTCCCTATATATTTTTTTATTATATTTTTGATATAATTTTTATTTTCATTTTCTTTTTGCCAGAAAGACGAAGGAAGAAGAAGGGATATCACACTACATTATCTCTAAAAGAGAGCAAGAAATAGGACAATGTAATCATTTATGTAAACCATGTATATAAACTAATTTTAATTCTGAAATGAAATGTGTCTGTGTGTGTTTGGCCAAAATAGTCAAGTTTATTTGAGTAATATTCAAAACAAAATTGTTGTACGCTAAGAGCCGATAAGTCAAGAAAAGGAAAAAAAAAAAAAACACACTCATAGACCATAGTCCTATACGATTCAATATAATCTATCATACATAATGCCACCAAAAAAAAAAAAAAAGAATCATAATTCTAAGCCTTTTATTACCTCTCAATTCAGTCTAACATTTCTAATTACTTCACTATATTTGTTTTTTTTTATATTTTTGACATAATTTTTACTTCCATTTTCTTTTTGCCAGAAAAGATGAAGGAAGAAGAAGGGATATCACACGACGTTATCTATAAAAGAGAGCAACAAATAGGACAATATAATCATTTATGTACAACCATGTATATAAACTCATTTTGATTCTGAAATGAAATGTGCCTGTGTGTGTTTGGCCAAAATATTCATAGCAAGGGAAAATTCATCCAGAAGCTATGAAAGAAATCTAAAATAAAGATCTATCAAGAAAGCTGTAAAATGTTAGATCCAATGAAAAATGGAGTAATATATTTACATGTCCCAAATCCCTCTTCTATTCCACATCCATCAACTTGAATTGAAGCTAATACCAACAAATTAACTAAGCTTTTTGAGTCATATAATGAAAAAAATATAAGAAATAAAAATTACTATCATACTATATCACATGGACTATTTACCACAATGCTACAAATTTGAAGTATTTTGTAAATTTTAGGGAAATTAGCTAGGCTTTTTGTCATATAGCAATTTGGCATTTTTTTTTTATGTTTCAATTATTTTGTTGTTGTTATGGTCCAAAAAGCCAACAAACTAATTATTAATTTACAAACCTGGGTTTCCTCCCACACTTGTGTGAGGCGGCTACATTCTAAGTCAGTAGCAACTAGTTTCCATTGATAAAAGTTGCTAGGAATGTATTTTCTAGGAAAGCCATGCCAACAAAGCCATTTGAGATCTTCACTGATGAATTTGTAGTCACCTCTGAGTTGTACATTGTCAAGATTAAGTAATCTGAGTCTCTTCATCTTCTTAAATGCATCTATCCCAAGTTGCATTTTTTCACTTTGTGACAACTTCAAAGATAGTCCTTTAATAGCCTATGTTCCCTGCAAAAATAAAAGCATATTGAAATCAAAGTGTTCATAGTTGTGTTATTTTTGTTTGGAATTCTTGCAATACATGTTAACAATAAACAATAAATCTTGGACATAAAAGTTCCTACCATGTCTTTAAATAAAATAGCTCGAGCGTCCTTATAAAACCATATCATGTTTCTCTTTCCAAGCTCCTTTTGAGATTGTTCACGGATTATTTCTCTTCCCGTGTCCCAGAACAAGTCATGCATACCAAGCTTGTTCTTCTCGTCAATGGTTACAAGGCTTCGCTCCACAAGGTTATTGATTCTAATGTTAGCAAAAAATTTACAGCCATTTAATATCTGCGTCACATCATTTCTATCCATCCCAATAAAGAAGTAAGATATGTCAAGGAATATTTCCTTTTCAAAATCATCTAAACCGTCAAAGCTTATTTTTAGCTTCTTTTGTATCTTATTATTGGGAATTTTTTTAAGTTCCTTCAATACCTTCTCCCATTCCTCCATCTATGAAATAAATGGGAGCCAAGGACTTGAAGAGCTAATGGAAGTCCCCCAGAATACGAAACTACATTTCTTGAATTTTTTTTTGAAATCTTCTTTAGGCCTTTCTTGTTTAAATGCATGCCAACTAAAAAGCTCAATAGATTCCCTTTCATCCAATTTCTTCATTGGATAAACACCACAATTCATGTCAAGGAGTAGACGTGTATTTCTAGTTGTGATGATTATCATACTTCCTGTTTTAAACCATACAGGACTTCCTATTAAAGCATTTAGTTGGGCACACTTATCCACATCATAAAGCACAACCAATTCCTTTTTATAGCAAAGTCTCTCTCTCAATGTGATTTTTCCCGAGTCAATGCTACTTATCTTATTTTTGTTGTCTTGCATATTTCAGAAAGAAGCTGGTTCTATAAGAGCATTTGGCTCCCTTCTTGACCCCAAACTTTTCTGATGCTTGGCAGGTAACTTCTACTCTCAAAAGTGCAGCCAATTTCATTATAAATGGCTTTGGCAATGGTTGTTTTACCTATGCCACCTATTCCCCATAACCTTGCTATGACAACATCTTCAGATTGATGGTTTTGGAGCATTGTGACAAGTTCTTACACGTGATTACCCACTCCTATTGGATGCTCAACGACAAACAAGTCTTTCTTGTCCAATATATCACAAACATTCTCAACAACAGTTTTCACACTTTCGCTTTCCTCCCTGTGAATCATTTATATATATATAAAGTAAAATGGTGTTGGATATATAATCATGTACAATTATAAGTAAAGAAAGTCAATATTTTGAAAGCTACATGTGTTTGGAGAAGGGGAGATATATGAATAAACTATAGATCAAAGTAATTTGACCTATTATTAACAAGAGAAAATATATCAAAATACTCATTACTTAATGTTAGAAGTCAGAAAGGCTTTTAGTGCAAGCCTGACATTTTTGACTTGCACCGAAAACCTCTCTTCCATTTCCTTCAATCTCTCTGCTATCTCTATTTTCTTTCTCGCATTTTTTCCCATTCTGTATTTCTATAAATACCCATTTTACATCCAGTTATTGTATCAAGTAAAGATGAGATATTAAGCTCATATGGTATCATAGCTTAGTCATAAGATGACTGGCAACCAGAAACTATGAGAGCGAGAGAGAGAAATGCCAGAAACAGAAAAATAGAGGAGTCTCAGTCATTTGAGATCTCTACAACGTCGGCGAGTAAGCTTACACCACCCACCTAGAATGAATCAAGAGGTGCCGATCGACCAATCACAAAAGTTTGGCAACAACCTGACTGGTGTGTGAACCACACGTGCCATCACAGTCCCCTGCGCGTGAGATTCACGTGCTGGTAGTTTTAGCAGTGCGTGAACAGCACATGCCACCGTCTACAAGACTCTCTAGCCACCGTTCTTCCAAAAAAGCATGGATCCTTTTAAGTTTTCCCCTGTGTTTGGATCTTTTCCTAGAAATTCACCCATAATCAAGGAAACTCCAATAGCACTTATGTCAGGTACTAATTCTGAGACTCAAGACTCTTCTTCTTCTCATTCCTCCCCTACTAGCAAAACGGTGATGACCCCAGAACTATCCGATAGTCAGATTATGCCTATTAACCATAGGTTCATTGGATGGAATTACCTCCAATGGCCTCAAACTGTGTTAAAGTATCTTTGTGGCAAGCGAAAAGCGAAATATATCAATGGAGAAGCACCTTAACCTGCCCCTGATGACACCCATTTTGATACATGGTTTGCTGAGAGCAATCAAGTTATGAGTTGGTTGTGCAATTCCATGAATGATGACATTAGCGAAGGATATCTCCTCGTAACTACTGCAAAAGAAATCTGGGATGAGGTAAAACAAACTTACTCTTCCCTTGATAACATTGATGCTTTAATCCACCTGAAACAACAACTTTGAGATATGAGACAAGGTAACTCAATAGTTACTGATTATTATAAAGTGTTGCATAAACTATGGCAACAACAAGATCTCTTTGAATCACTTCCATGGGAGACTACCAAAGACCAATTATATAAGAAGACAGTAGAAGAAGGATGAGTATATGACTTCCTTCTGGGACTCAAAGACTCGTTTGAAGAAATAAGAGGCCGTATCATGCGCCTTAAAAAGTTACCACATCTATTTGATGTAGTCAACCATATGCAATTTGAAGAAAGCAGAAAGCTCTTGAATCAAGGTAGCTTAAGCTCAATTGAAAGGTCAGCCCTAGCAGCAAATGAAGGTAGTTCAAGCTCAATTGAAAGGTCAACCTTGGCGGCAAAATGACCACAAGACGAACGAAGAAATAAATTGTGTAGTCATTGCAAGAAGAAGGGCCACACCAAAGAAGAATGCTGGAAGCTTCATGGAAAACCAAGAGTTAACAAACAAAGCCATATCCCTGCTACTGAGCCAGAAACTGAAGATAACGATTCCTTGACTATAGAGGAACTGCAGATCTTTCGTAGAATGCTTGACAAATAGAACAAGTCTAATTCTACGCCGGGTACCAACCTTGTACAATCAGGTAACTCTATTTTAGCTCTAAATACTGCACGAGCTAATGACAATGCTTGTATTATTGATTTAGGAGCGACTGATCACATGACTGGTAATCACACATTGTTTACAACTCTTAATCTGATTCATGAGAATATGAGATTCAAAGTTGCTAACGGTATATACACTAATGTTGAAGGAATTGGCACAATTATACTATCTAATACCCTGAAAATTCATAATATTCTATTTGTGCTTGCACTCATTGTCAATCTTATATTTGTGAGTCAATTAACTAAAGGTCAACTGTGCCGAGTCATTTTTGATAACAATGTCTATACTATCCAGGATTTAAAATCGAGCAAGAAGATTGGAACTTCTAAAGGATGGGATGAATTGTTCTACCTTGAAGATTCAAACCTGAAATCAGGAGATACAAGTAAGGCAAGAAAAGTATTGGTTAGCTCCATCTCACAAAATCATGATGTACACTTATGGCATTGTTGCTCAAGCCACTCTAGTTTTGATTATATGAAGCATTTGTTTCCAAATTTATTCAATAACAATTCTGTCCCTTTTCATTGTGAAACTTACTAAATTGCAAAACAAACTAGAACTTCTTATCCTAAACAACCCTACAAACCTTCCTCACCATTCGCACTAATCCATAGTGATATTTGGGGTCTTGCATGAATAAAAACACTCACCAATGCCAGATGGTTCGTTACTTTCATAGATGACCACACTAGAACCACATGGGTTTATTTAATGAAAGATAAATCCGAAGTAGCCAAAATCTTTCAAAACTTCTACACCTTTGTGCGTACTCAATTTAATGTTTCCATTAAGGTACTACGAAGTGACAATGCCAAGGAATACATGAGCAACACCTTTAAAGAATTTCTTGACCAACAAGGAATTCATCACCAAACCTCTTGTCTGTACACTCCTCAACAAAATGGAGTCGTTGAGCGAAAGAACCGTCACCTGTTGGAAGTAACCCAAACCTTACTAATGGAATGAAATGTTCCTACCATCTTCTGGGGAGCAACCATGCTCACGGCTGCTTATCTCATCAACCGCTTGCCTTCCAAAGTACTTAAATACAATACCCCTATCCAAAAACTCCTAGAACACTTTCCCAATTGCTCAATCATCACCTCATTGCCTCCTAAGGTATTTGGTTGTGTTGTCTTTGTCTACAAAAATGATGGCAACAAACTTGGTACTCGAGCTGACAAATATCTATTTCTTGGCTACTCCCCTACTGAAAAAGGGTACAAATTCTATTGTCATACTTCTAAGAAGCTTATTATCTCCAGGGATACAGTCTTCTCGAAAGAAGAAGCATATTATCTAAAATTACCTATTTAGGGGGATTATACTAACAGTGAATGGCTAATCCTGAATGTAGAACAACCATCACCACCACAACCTAATCTCATACCTGTCATTGACTCTTTACCTCTCACAAACCAACCTAGTCCTACCCAAAGTAATCCCGAAACCAAACAAAGTTCATCTCAACCTCCCTCATTGAATGAATTGGAAACAAATGTTGAAATCAATTTAGGGATGGATGCAGAATCGAGACAAGAGGAAGAATCCAGACTACAAGATGAATCAAACACTGGTAGAACTATCTCTCCCATTTAAAGGAACAACCATGACTCTAATCCAATATTAAATCATGAAGAACTGAGTTGGCCTATTATATTAAGAAAAGGGGCAAGATCATGTACTCAACATCCAATTCAACATTTTGTTTCATATAGTAATCTTTTTGCAAAAATGCATAGCTTTATTGTGAACAGTGCACAGATGAAAATTCCAGACACATTTCAACAAGCTATGACTTATCAGAATTGGGAACAAGCTGCAAAAGAAGAATTAAGGGCACTTAAGGAAAATAAGACGTGGGAGATTACAACTCTTCCTAAAGGAAAGAAACCAGTAGGATGCAAGTGGATATTTACCCCTAAATTCAATCCTGATGGTACAATCAACAAATACAAGGCTAGACTTGTTGCAAAAGGATATACCCAGATATATGAAATTGATTATCAAGAGATATTTGCTCTAGTAGCGAAACTTAATACCATCCAAGTGCTACTATCGATCGCAACTAACTTGGATTGGTCGTTGCACTAGCTGGACGTGAAAAATATATTTCTGAATGGGAACTTGGAGGAAGAAGTATATATGGAGATTCTAGATGGAATTACAGCTCCTAACAACTCTGTGAGTAAACTCAACAAATCACTATACGGACTTAAACAATCACTTAGGGCGTGGTTTGGCAGATTTACCAAAACAATGAAAAGACTTAGGTATATTCAGGGAAAGGAAAATGACACATTGTTCATTAAACGTGTCAATGACAAAATCACTATCTTAATCGTCTATGTGGATGACATAGTCATTACAGGAAACAACAAAGGATCCATTGCTCAACTAAAACAAGATTTATCAACTGAGTTCCAAGTGAAAGATCTTGGACAAATGAGGTATTTTTTCGGCATGGAAGTGGCAAGAACTCAAGAGGGCATCAACATATCTCAGCAGAAGTATACCCTAGATTTGTTGCATGAAACAAGAATGTTAGGGGCACAACCTAAAGGAACACTGATGGAAGAAGGATGTCACCTAATAATCAAACCAAATGGTATCTCAGTCAATCCAGAATGATATAGAAGACTTGTTGGGAAACTCATATACCTTACTCACACATGTCCAGATATTAGCCATGCAGTTGGAATAACAAGTCAATTCATGCATCAACCACATGAAGAGCACATGGTGGCTTTGTATAGAATCCTAAGTTGTTTAAAGCTTAATCCTGGAAGAGGTATCTTCTTCAAGAAAGGCATTGTCAGAGATATTAAAATCTACACTAATGCAGACCATGCAAGAGACAAGGAAACTAGAAGGTCAGTTTCAGGATATTGCACATATGTGTGGGGAAATCTGGTTACATGGAGAGGTAAGAAACAAACTGTGGTGTCAACAAACAGTGCAAAAGCAGAACTGAGAGCTATTAACAATAGAGTACGTGAAGGACTTTGGATTATCAGATTACTGAAGGAATTAGGAATTCCACATAAAGGACCAATGCAAGTGTGGTGTAACAACAAAGCCAACATTGAAATGGTAAAAAATGCAGTCTATCATGATAGGACAAAATATGTTGAGATAGACAGACACTTCATTAAAGGAAAGATTGAAGCAGACATCATGAGATTGTCCCACATATGATCTGATGACCAAATTGCAGATATTATGACAAAACCACTAAGAAAAACCAAGTTTGAAGGATTTCGGTGCAAGTTGGGAATGATCGATATATATTCTCCAGCTTGAGGGGGAGTGTTAGAAGTCAGAAGGGCTTTCGGTGCAAGCCTGACATTTTTTACTTGCACCAAAAACCTCTCTTTCATTTCCTTCAATCTCTCCATTGTCTCTGTTTTCTTTCTCGCATTTTTCACATTCTGTATTTCTATAAATACGCATTGTACATATAGTTATTGTATCAAGTAAAGATGAGATCTTAAGCTCATACTTAACTACAAAATGAACATTTAATTCACTGTGAGCACATTAATTTATATCACATTTATATGAATTAGAATGAGGAATGTGACTAAACCATATTTTTACATGATTTTTGATGATTAATTTGGGATTTTTAATGTATTTTCTTGGACATAATTGCATGATTAAGCACTATTTTTAATTAGAAACATTTGTATTGAATTAATTGTAAATAGGGTTTAAAAGGTTATAAATTTGTTATTATTTTGTGTTTAATTTTTGCATTATAGGTGCTCAAGAAGGAACTTTGAGACTTTAGAGGTCAAAAGTTAATATTTTGTGGATTGGAGAAAATCACAAAATGAATCCCAAAATTTCATGGAAATTATAAGTGTATGGAGAAAAGGGACAAAAAAAAATTACAGTCAAAGACCCAAATTATTCAGAAATTTTAGTCCTGCCTCACAAATATTTCAAACTGTTGCATTGGAGTCCCTCCAATAAGGTTTTTTGTCTTTGCACTTAAGTCCCTGGTCAAAACTTGCGTTTTGACCAGGGCACTGTAGTGGGCTTGCTTCATCTGGACTATAGAGTAAGAGGCACATGATAGGCCCAAGACAGAGACACAGTGAAGACCCGACAGTGGTCTTGAAGCCTAACTAAAAAAAAGCTAAAGCCCAGAGAAACATATCTGATGAACAGAGACAGAGCTGTGATCCGAAACCCACTGGACCCGGTGGATATGGCTGCTGGACATAGAAGGACCCGAGACTGATATTTCAAAGGGAGAGAACAGCGCCGCAGGGGGATGATGTAGAATCATCACCATCATCGCCTACCATCTTTATCCTTCCTTCCTCTTCTTCTCGTCGCCGGCGGCTTGCTTCACTCTCACCACCATTAGCCGCCGGTGACTTAGCTCCCTGAACCACCACAGACCGAGATAAGTTACGGAAAACAGAGGGGGCTGTGGAGCTTCTGGGCCAGCGCCGCAAGTGAAGAACGAGGAGACATAGACCTGAGAACATCACAGTGGGACGACGGACAGGAGAAAACCAGAATAGAGCACCGCAACTGGTTCTGGGGGACGGAGACAGACCCGAGACCATGTTTTGAACCATTTCACCACTGTTGTAGCATATTTTCTAGATTCTGGTGCACTGTTCTTCCTTTTTTTTTTGTCCATTTTAAATTCAAGTTTGAACCGTAACCTTCTCTTGTTAGCTTCCTATCTGTTTCACATTTAAAAATCACCCATTCTCTTCGTTCCATCTCCATTCCACCATTATCATATACCTCCTTTGTTCATCATCATCACAGCACCATCATAGCCTTGTTATCTACCATTGGCTTGACCTCCTTCTGCTTCTCATTCCACTATTCAGATTTAGTCTCTCTTTCGGTCATGGATTGCTATTGTTTTGAAGAAGCTTTGGCAAAGTTTAATAGAATGAGAAGCTAATTTTGCTTGGGTCTTGGTGGCAAAGGAAGTGGCTAGAGCTTCAAGGTTCTATAAGGGGAGTTCATTATTTTTCATTAGCTCAATTTTATACATTATGTCTTTGTGGATTAATTTTGCATTGATATGTGTGTATTTTTGAGACTTAGATGAGTGATAATTTGTCTACGATGGATTATTTTGTATTGAATTTGGTATTGGTGCATTTGAATTTTATTGGACTTATTTTCCTATAGGATTAATGAGGTTATACATTCTATGTGATATCTAGATTTTGTGATGGATTTAATTTAATTTGAATGTCGCGATTGTGCTTTCAATTAAGAGGAACCAAGTGCATTAATCCATTTTCAATACACATGAAGTGGGTTTTTAACAATTTGCCTAAGAGGTGACTAAGAATGCGATTGTAGGACTAGTCATTTATTAGGTAGATTGGACCTAATGCAATTGCTTAGGGTTTTTAATTTGACTTGATGCAAAAGTAACTCCTAAAATATTTTTAAAAAGCTAGGAAAGCCACCAAATTTGCCACCAAGGTTCATTTCATTATATTATCCCTTTTTAATCCAAATCATTTCTTTATTAATTTTAAAAAAATATAATAGCTTAGCATTTAATTAATTTGCATTTTCTTTTAGTTATTAATTTGAAAAAAATCCAAAAACCTTTTTCCCCTTGTTTTCTTTTATTGCATTCGCATGACATTTATGTTACTTAGGTAGTTCAATAAAGGCTCCTCAAGAGAACGACCCGAGTGTTGCTTTGTACTACAATTCTTTGATTAAAAATATTTTGCATTTGACCCCAAAACGTAAAGACACGGTCAAATCAGAATGCCAGCCGGGGGGTGTTGGGGGTGCCAGAGAATCAGTGAGAAGTAGGGAGGAATATGAGAAAAAGGCAATTTAAACTTTGCGGTATCATTCAATTGTAACGCATACAAACAAAAGGTCTATGATAAAATTGTCGAATTCCATTTTGCATTGGAATTGTGATTGGCTTATTAGGCTTCATTTTGCAATAAGAAGTTGATTGACATATATTTAATTAATTGCAATATAAATAATTCACAAGTTAAAAATACAAAAATAACTTGGAACTAAGCATAATAAATGACAACACATGTATCACATGCTTAGTTGACTTTCATAATAAGCCGTGCATGATTATGAGAGGTATATTCTAGCCCTAATATTAGGTTTGATAAAATATGAAAGGAAATTGTGAGCAAAACAATACATATACTATATTAGGCATGAGAATTTTACATATGATATATATTCCAAGTATTCCAAAAAATATGCCTATTTAAATACGTATAAGCACACATGTGACGTCTCAATGAGAAGCAGATAAAGAGTTAAAACCAAGTACAATGATCCCTGCAATGCTCCCAGCCTTAGCAAGGTGTATCCCCCAATTGGAAACAAGATACTCTGGTGGTGAGATTCTATAGATAAGATCTTCAAATGCTTCTCCAAAACTAGAAGTTTGATTATGAAATTCTAATGGATCCATGTCATAAAACACTGGAAGAACCACCTGATCATTAGATTTATGATATTCCATGATTAATGACAATTCCTCCAAACACCATCTAGATCCAGCGTATTTTTTAGTGAATATGAGTATTGCAATTTTTGAACGTCCGATTGCTTACAGTAGTTCTATTTTGATATAATTTCCTCTAGGAAGCTCAACATCGTCTTTGAAAACAACAATGCTAGCATTACATAGAGCCGAATAGAGATGTGAAGTAAAAGTTGCCCTAGTGTCTTCACCTCTGAAACTCAATAATACTTCATACCTAGACTTGAATATTATATTTCAAAAATACACAATTTAATGAATGAAATTCCTATTTAAATTAATATAATAAAAATATTATTATGACATAAAAATTTTTATAATTTAAGACTATATAATGTCAGAAATATTATGGATAATAACCTACCTCGATTTCGAAGCTCATTTTGTGAACTTTCACATATTATTTCCCTTCCCATGTCCTGCAACATATCATGCATTCTAAGTTTGTTGTTCTTGTCAATGGTGACAAGGCTTCGATCCATTAAGACTCTTATCCCAATACTAGCATTACATCCGCTTCCATCCAACTTTTGTATCACATCATTCATGTCCTCACCAATATAAATTGCAGCTATATTTATAAATATTTCTTTCTCATGACCATCTAAAGAGTTATAGCTAAGCCTCAGTATACTGTACATTTCGCCACCAGAAACTATGCCATCTATCTTCTTGGATGCCAACTCCCATTCCATCAGAGACCGCCCATACATCCAAGAGCCAAGGACTTTAATAGAAGCGGGAATCCCTTAGCATAATCAACCATTCTTCAACTAACATCGATAAATTCTTCTTTAGGACTTGCTTGTTTGAATGCTTCTCTACTGAGAAGTTCAAGAGAAGCATGAGCACTCAAAACTTTCATCTCATAATGAAGGTCACCCAAAAAGTCCATAATTAGACCTCTAGTTGTAATGATTATACACATCTAGTTTTGCCTTCACCTCTGTAGGGCACTCGAGGACTTCAAAAATTTTCTTTAACCGGTTCAACCAGTCCTCAGCAGCTTGGGGGTTAAACCTCCCCCTGAACACCGGAGGCATATGCAACAAAACTTGGAGACCCAAGAATTCAAGTCCCTTCCCTCACGAACCGGCACCCCTTGAGACTCTTGATTAGGCACCGTGTGAAGTGGGGATTCATGAGATCCATTGGAACCCTCAGCTGTCTCCTCATGATGAGTCTCTGGTTGAGTCTCCTCATGAGTTGACTGGGCCCTTCCCTCATTTCGCTTGGCCCTTTCCTCTTAGAGCTCTTCTCTCAGCTCAGCTATCATATCCCTTTGTTCCCGTACGAGATCCATCATCTCTTGCATTAGATCAGGAGGATTGTCATTAAGTTCCTCCACCTCTGGGTCTTGTTGCCTTACTCTAGTAAGAGGGTGAACCATTTTGTCTTTATCACTACAAATGATTCACCACGTCAGTACCTTAGCCAATGTATACACATAATCCATAAAATTCATTTCAATCCACAATTAGTAGAAATGCTCAAGTGTATACGCAACAATCACTTATCAATCATTAAGCTACCCTAAACTCAAAGGAATAAGGTCAACTAAGGAGCTATCCTAGCAAATCCTCACCTTGCCAGGAACTACGTCTCTGATACCACAAATGTAATCCCCTTCACGCTTAAGGCCGAGATTTAGTTCATAAACACGTAATTGATGTAGAATTAGAGACCTTAGATGATTTTGAGACTTAAACAAAATCAAAATTCCCAAAATCATGGCTTACAAAAACTTTTACAAAATTTGTTCATGACGGTCTCATATTCACATTTCAATACTAAATGGCCTGTACAAGTTGATTTCATTCACAAATATCAAAGTATAGAGATGACCACCGTCAATCCCTACACGGCTCACGCTGACCTGCTCACGCCGTAATGGACCATGGCACACATTTTACAAATTCAACGATAAGTTATGCATGCCAAAACATCATACATAATATGAGAGAAGAGTCACTACCTTGATCCTTCCGTGCATGTCCTAGCGCCAGTCTCTCCCGAGGAGGGCAAATATCGTATCCTAGAATCATGATTAGGGACGAAGAGTTATATTCTATTCCAAGACTTAATTAACTTGAAACACTTAATTTTGGTTATCATAATTGACCCTTAAGAGGCCACAAATGCCTCTAATAAAAGCCCTAAAAGGTTGGGAAACAATACGTTAAAGATCTCCTTTCGAAAACTTAAAGTGCTGGAACACAGGGGTTGGCCGCGGCCAGCCCTTCCTTGGGCCGCGGCCCAAATATAGTCAGAAGGCCGTGGGCCGCGGCCAGCCACCCATGGGCCGCGGCCAGAATCAGGCAAGAAAGGCTTGGGCCGCGGCCAAGAAATTTCCTGAGTCTTAGCTGAACTTCAAAAAACCATAACTAATTGTAGAAAAATCGAAATGAGGTGATTCCAAAGCCAAATGAAAGGTATATAAGTCCTCTTTTCAAGGAAAAATATAGCCCATCACTGGAAATCACTACACAAATACAGAATCACCAAAAACTAAACACTACTCCAAAACAGAGTTCTGTTTCAATCCCAAACTTTGGATAACTATATCTCACAGAATTCTAAACTTTGGATATGTGGATTGTGCGTTACTCTGACTTTAACAAATTCTCCAGGTGCTTGGGCATTTTGTTTCTAAAAGTCTTAATAGTGTTTCGACCAAAAAAAAAAAGTCTTAATAGTGTGGAACACGAGAAGAGAGTGATGACTCTGGTAAAAAAGAAGAGAATGATGACAAGTCATTACTTATTTTATTAAAGTTAAGTAATAAAAAAATAGAGCGAAACTGATGTGGCCCAACCTTAATTGCTTCGGGGTCAAATCACTAATTACCACGAATTAAATGTAATATTGTGCAAATAACTTGGGATCGTTCTCTTATCAAGGAGCCTTTTATTTTGACTTCCCTAGGTAAAACTAAATGACAAAAACATGGTTAGATTTGGGGTTTTGGAAATTGATTTTCTTTAAATCAAAATTCATAAAAGTAAATAAAGCTAATCCTAATATTTTTGGTATTTTAGAAAATAATAAAGAAATGATTTGGATTAAAAAGGGATAATATGATAAAATGAACCTTGGTGGCAAATTAATTTGGTGGTTTTCCTAGCTTCTTTAGAATATTTTGGGAGTTACTTTTACATCAAGTCTAATTTAAAACCCTAAGCAATCGCATCAGGTTCAATCTACCTAATAAATGACTAATCCTACAATCGCATTCTTAGTCACCTTTTAGGCAAATTGTTAAAACCCACTTGATGTATATTGAAAATGAATTAATGCATTTGGTTCCTCTTAATTGAAAGCACAATCACGACATTCAAATTAAATTAAATCTATCACACAATCTAGATATCATATAGAATGTATAACTTCATTAATCTAATAGGAAAATAAATCCAATAAAATTCAAATGCACCAATACCAAATTCAATATAAGAAAATCCATCTTAGACAAATTATCACTCATCTAAGTCTCCAAAATATACATATATCAATGCAAAATTAATCCACAAGACATAATGTATAAAATTGAACTAATGGAAAATAGCGAACTCCCCTGGCACATGCATATTGTATCTTCGCCCTGTGTATTTTATTATTCTATCTACTCTTCTATTTTATTAATATAATTTATTAGTGATTTTTATGGATGAGGTGAATTTGTTGTGTCCTATAATTAAACTTTATATTAGAACACTGAACATGGTATTGCTTTTAAAGATAGTGGAATTTTTTTTGCTTTTGGGCTATGGTACTCAGCTCTCACTAATATTGAGGGGAAGATTTTTCCACATTAAATTATTGTATCTCTATTCATTATTTTGTTACTCATTTTAATTTTTATTTTATTGACTCCATACAAACCTTTTCATTAGGAAAATTTAATATCCGATGTGCTCTTCCTAATAATTCTAACTCTTGAATATAAACGGTTGATAGGATAATTAATAATTATTTTGCACTTTTATTTCTAATAGGAGAGAGATAAAGAGATGACACTGAGTCAATGACAAATAATAAAAACATGTATTTGAAAATCTCTCATTCTCTAATAAAGGTAAAATAAGTGAATGTTATCAATTTGAAACACATTTAGTTAATAACGTCTATAAAATTGACTGGTTGACTGGGGGAGTGCTTCTCTGACACTAAATGTGAGCTTCAATTAAGTTGATGTCAGAAAAAAGATAGAGATTTATGAGGACTTCGCCGAGAATGAAGAGAGTGTGTGAAATGAACCAAACCATCCTTTTAAGGATATCATCATCGAGACTAGAGCTCTTATTCATAGAGACTGGAATGTTGTCGTTCATCATGTGTCTAGAGATTCTCTTATTCATCATCGAGATAGATTAGCTAAACTAGCTCATAATCTGGTAGGAAACTTTTATATCATTGATCAACCGGCCACCCCTTGATTAGAACGTGGAAATTGATGAGGGATTAGGTTCGTTTTGTTTTTTTGTTGCTTTTTCCTTTTATTTATAGTTGTAAGGATGTAAGTATTACTGTTATGTAATGGTATCCAGATTTTATGCCAAAAAAAAAAAAGAAAAAAGAATCAAACGGACCCAGAAGACGACTTTTTGGGAAGACTTTATAACAAGGTTACGTTATCTACCTAACCCTCTTAAGGTGTGTTTCGTTTGAGGCTGAAGTATTAGCTATAATTTTTATTTATGTTATACAAATAAGTATAATACAAGATATTTTAAAAATCAAATTAACAAAAATCATGAGAGCACGATAATAAAATAAACTTCATTTTTTTTTCTCACAAGCAACAACACCAATAATAAAGCCTATATCCTCTAGGTGAGGTCGGCCATATGGATTAAATAACTCTAATAACTTTTCTCTATTTAAACCACCCAGCTTGAATTCTGTTATTAACATCTCCATTAATTTCACCATGTTTTTATAAAATTGATACCAAATATATGAACTCTGTCATTTGTGGAATAACCTAATCTTTCAATTTTTCTCTCAAGCATTAATAAAATATCACAAAAATCATGAGTAAAAAACTTTTTACTTTAAACTAATTTGCTCTAATTATATGGAATGAGTGGAGAGTTTATTTTTATTTTTTTCTCATATGTTAATAGAATGCCATAAAAATTATGAGAACAAAATAATAAAAAATTTTGACTTCCACAAAAACAAAACTTAAAGGAAGTCAACATGAGGGGAGGGAGGGTTGGATAGATTTTGGCTCCCTCCCCTCCCCCCCAAAATTCCAACCAAATACATCCTGAAAAATTATGGACAATCATTGTGTGAGTAACAACCCATGTGGGAGTGTTGTTTAGGTTGTCTTCTCTGTCCCACCTCCATACTGTCACTCACTC
Source organism: Inga leiocalycina (assembly GCA_963242795.1). NCBI lineage: Eukaryota > Viridiplantae > Streptophyta > Magnoliopsida > Fabales > Fabaceae > Inga > Inga leiocalycina. The sequence continues at coordinate 21,567,009 of OY725324.1, forward strand.
TCACTCCCCTCAACCCCCCCCCCCCCAAAAAAAACTCGCCCCATCCGGTCTTCCAAAATCTTCCTCAAAAAAATTCTTTCACAAAGTGAGAATTTTGTTTTTTAAAATTGTAATTTTTTTAAAAAAAAATTTCTCAATTTTATTTAAGGGAAACAAGTTTGATCCACTCCTCTCAATCGCTATTTTAGCAGTCATTTGCATTGTCCACAAAGGGATTGCCTCATGGAGAGATGGAGGCTGAAACTTGGACGCTAGTTCATTCTGACAAATATATATATACATATATATATATATATATATATATATATATATATATATGCAAAGAGCATAACAAACATTCATTCATCTTGCATATATATAAAAATCCAAATAAAAGGTGCATACAGATACAAATATAAAATATTTAAATTAAAATTTGTGCTTCTAATATACATAAAAATGTATGTGGGTCCATATATTCAAAACTCAAACATTAATATATGCATCATAAATTGCAGGTCCGCCAAATTGGAGTTCTCAATCTCACACAAGATTCCCTCTAATGTTTTGTTAATATATTTCATCTCCTTTTGCGCGGGAAAAACATGGGAATTAGATCAAACGTGTTTACATGAAAGATAGAAAATCTTAATGAATTATAATAAACAAATAAATAACATATAATCATATCCTTGATAACAATGAAACAAATAACACTAAAAAATAGAAAACGAACTTTCTTTTCCCCTCATTGTAGCCTACATCTCATATTAATACTAAGTACTACAATAACAGCAACAAACTTTATCTTATTAGGTGAGATCAACTACAAAAATAGCACTATGTCATTTTATTCTAGCACTAAATAAGGCGCATAAACAAAATGCTGATCTCTTGAATTTAATTGAGAATTTGTTCTACCCATTGCTCTAGAATAGCAGGGGAACCATACCAAAGGTCTCAAACTCTGAACCAACAGGTGAGTTAATGGTAGTTAAAGACCATGAAAATGGATTACCATTGGTGCTTTTAAAAAAACAACTTGATCAACTAGATATTTTCAGGGTGCATGTTTTCATCCAAAGATAGGAACAAAATTTAAAACAAAACATTCTTCTTGTCATTTTGAAACAAGTCATGGTGTAACTTTAAGTAACATTATTGGTGGTAATTTTATGAGAATCAATGGTAACTTACTTCAATGATCCTTAGAAGAATTTTTATGTTTTAAAGATTGTAAATGTCATTAACACAAGTTATTGATCATCCTTCAATGTAATTTTTGAATAATTAAATATCAAATATGTCCAACAGTTGTACAGAGTGATCTTTGGTTGAAGAACTGCTGTAGTTCAATTTGCATATAAGGAGCAATGGAGAAGAAAAATATTCAAGAAGAAAGGTTCTATATGGGTTAAATAGATCATGTAATTTGTTCTATAATTCCTTTAAGGGCTTACAATATGGTTTGCAAAAACAAAAAGGATAATATTTAACGAAGTAGCATCATGATGACTTGGAAAACATCTATCAAAGAGTCTACAGATTGATTAAATAACTGAACACAAAGCATACACTATAACCACTTACCTTTCTGTGTTTTGATAGTTGTCTTCAGCAATTGAATTATTAATAAAGAAAGAAAATGATGAGTATGAATAGTTTATAATAAAAGTGTCAAAAGGATCTTCACTTTCAATCAATCCTCTGAAGAAAACAGTGAGAATACAAGAGGTTAACATGGACTACAGCTAGAACAAATACAAAGATATGCAGTGGTGAATATGGCTTCCACATATAATATAACATAACCTCATGCTGTAAAGAGAACAAAAGAGAGGAGGTAAGATAAATAATTGGCAATCATGGCATAAATAATTGGCAAGGAACGGTTAGATCTTAAGTTCAAGAACCTCAACAACTAATGTGGTAATCATAGTGTAGTGCTATGAATATATATATATAAGTCCTTTTATTTTTGAAAGTTTCCTTAACCTCCCCAAACTATAAGACTCAGAACAGGATGCATGCATATCTTGTCTGAAGTGCACATTCACAGCCAACTAGGAGATTTCAGTGCTCAATTGTAAATAAAGGTTTTATAAATTAATTGAAGGAAGACCCAATAGTAAAATAGAAGAACAGTTAAGTTCTTCTTTGTCAGTGACAGTGACAGATTGATGAGCTTTGTCTTGTTGACATGATTACTTTCATTCTTGTACCAAAATGCTGTCCACTTTCACTCTCCTTCTGTCCTTCATCCTAAAATTAAATGCCATCAAGTGCTGCCACACGCTTAAAAGTTGGCACCAACCAATCATGACTTATTAGAGTCTAGCAAAGTGGCATTTTTTTGATAAGCTCATCTAATTCAAAAATTTGTTTTCAAATTCCATGAAACTAGCCCAATAGAAAGAGTCCAATCTGTGTTTTAACTCGCACAAATGGTGGGGAGATGTTGTCGGATTGCAGCTGTTTTTGCCTCCTGTGGTATGCGAGTTCATTTCTCCTCTTAGCCTAAGAATACTTATTACTTGGACTTTTGATACTCCCTAGTATTTAATCTTACATTGTAAGTACTTAAAAAGAAAATTTTAGATTTTAGAGGGTCAGAATTAATTATTTTGAGGATTGGAAAAAATTACAGAAAAGTTTCCTAGAATTTCTTCAGGAAATTTCAAATTAATGAAACAAAGGGAAATAGACAGAAAAGTGCCCACATAGTTTCAAAATTACATTTATGCCTAATAAATATTTCAAAAATTTTGCATTTAGTCTTCCTTGAGAATTTTTCAAAATTTCAGATAGATCACTGGTAAAAGTAGGTTTTGACCAAGGTCATTTTTTGCATCTCCTGGATCGGGAGGCCGACGAGAGAGGAGGAGGGAGGCGCGGCAAGAGCTACGGATGAGAGAGTGAGAACAGAGATCGTTCTCTTGATTCAACATCACCACAGGGGCTTCCTTACTACCATCACCAGCCAACTTGGCCACACCTTTTGGAGCTCGGACCTGAAGTAGAAGCTGACCAGGGAGAGAGCGATTTGGGAGGGAAGCTTGGAGCTCAGATCGACCAACCCGATCGGACCTCTCCCTTTCATCACCTTCGTCTCTTCCTCTCCATCACCATTGTCAATTTCCCTCTAACGATTCCTCCTCCGGTATCACCACACCCCTCATCATCAACCACCACCTTCTTCCTCCTTTCCGGTGACCTAAACCAGAGAGCTAAGAGAGAGAGTTTCAAGTTGAGACCTTCACAGAACCAGAACCAGAGGCTCGACTGACGGTGTGTTTTAGCGCCATGGAGTTGGAGAATTCAGAACCAGAACAATCACCTGCTTCTCTCTCAGATTCAGACTGTCCAATACCAGTTCCAGATCCTTCTTCATAAATTCCTTGATGAGCTGTTCCTCGGCCGTTTCTGCATCTGGATCGGCTATTACATCCTGATAAAAAAATATACTGTTATGAACACAGATTAATATAGTGTCATGAGATAGTTGAAGAAGCAAGTCGGTGGTGTATTTTGTTGACTATTCCTCAACTACTCTTTGATTTGTTCCCGCTAATCACTCTTACTTTGTCTATATTTTTTCCTATAAATACCATGTAAATTCTCTCAGTTAAATACAATCAAATTCAATCTTCTAATTCTCTTTATGGTATCAGAGATAAGGGAGAGAATAGAATTAGAATTCATACCAGAAGCCCTCTGATTAATAAGAATCAGTATCGGCATTTTTGCAATTCTGGTTCACGCCCTCTGTGTTCTCCATAGATCTTAGAACCAGTATCGGCATCAGTGTTCTCAACTCCATCTAGTGTTGTCTTGGTGTGTTCCAACATCGACCCATTGTGATTTCCAATCTCCGTTGATATCGTCAGTTATAATCTCGGCCAGCCATAGACTCGCCATTTTTCAGTCCACCACTGCCATCGATCCTCAGTACCATCGGTGACTCACTTATACTGTGAGAGAGAGCCAAAGCTTGACAGGCCAGAGAAAACAGAGCTACGCGGCGTGAGAAACCAGAGTTCTCCACCACGTTCACCGGTAGAGCATCACCGTGCGAGACCAGCTGTAGCTGTCCCAGCCCCGTCATCGTGTTCCAGCCCGTGCAAGCGTCACCATTGCCGTCCAAGATCTGAAGAGAAGCAAAGACGTACTTCCTTGTTTCTCTTACTCGGTTTCTCGTGTTCGCGTTTGAAGACTCAACGGCTCAGTCTCACCATCTCAGTTTCACAATCGAAGACCACTCAATCTGACTCAATTATTTAATTGAGTCAAAGACCAATTTGTCATTTTCACAATTCAGAGGACCAAACTATCATTTTGCAAATTCGGAGGATCAAACTGTCATTTTCCAAATTCGAAGAACCAACATGTCATTTTGACAATTCTACGGACCAAACTGGTATTTCTGAAATTTGAAAAACCACTTTGTCATTCTTTCCAGTCATGATGTCTACAGTTTCAGATGCCTCTTCCTCTGTGCGTAGATCTAGTTCTAATGACCTATCCACGGTCCTCCTTGTCTCTGAGAAACTTACTAGCGATAACTATCGGGAGTGGTCTCAATCTATGACTCTTGCCCTCGATGGACGTGAGAAACTTGAGTATATAACTGGTGAAGCAAAAAGGCCACCAACATCAAAAACTAAGGAGTTCCGCAAATGGAAGTCAGAAAATGCATTGGTATCCTCTTGGTTAATCAATGCAATGACCTCCTCAATTAAGAAGAGTTTTATGTATCTTCCCTCGGCTCAGGAAATTTGGGAAGCTCTTCGTGAGACATACAGTCCTGTGGGAAATAGGTCCCGTATATTTGATGTCAAGAAAAAGATATGGCAGCTAAAACAGGACCACATACACTCGGTGATTATTATCTTGAAAAATCCTATCACTTGGCAACCACTTCTAAAGGACCAATCCATGCCTCCTTGAATTCTTTATGTGGAGCAGAGTAATGAGGCACATAATCCATGACATAGTCACCAACTTCAAAAGTGGTCTTTTGTGCTTAAAGCTCCTCATAAGTGAGTTTACTTGGATCAATGGATAAGGCATGGAGTGGAAGTAGTGAAGAGCTTCCAAATCCATCCTTAGGCCTTAAAGGCTTCTCTTTGCTAGGTGGTGGATTAGTATGGATTTGGCAACTTGACTGGTTTGGAAACTTGCCTCAAGGCTTTAAAAATGTTCAAAGGTTGCTTGGAATGAGTCTTGGAAGCTCCACTAAACCCTGTACTATCATTACAAACAACACCTTTCTCAAAAGTATTTGGGTTAGTGGAAGATTCAACAAGCATAGCATCATTTGGTAAAATAGCAGATGGTGTAGAACAAGTGTAGTCTAGTGAACTAGCACTAGAACACTTGACATCACTACCATAGGAGGGGAAAATAGAAGAATAGGGGTTAGAAGGGGTAGAATTAATCACATGTGCATCAACATGATTCATATGTCTACTAGAAACTAACCCATGCTCAATATGATCATTATCATGTAACTCATCAATAAAATGCAAGTCAAGCAGAGAATAGTCTTCATGTGGGTGTTTCATTGTTTCATACATATTAAAATGCACAAAATGATCACCAATAGACATAGTTATAGAACCTTCCTTCATTTTGATCTCAGTGTTAGCAGTTCTCATGAAAGGCCTACCCAAAATCAACGCACCTTCACTCATACTCTCCTTAGACATGTCTAAAACATAGAAATATGAGGGAATAAGCAATTCATTAACTTTGACTGACACATCCTCAAGCACCCCAAGTGGATATCTAATTGTTTGATCCGCTAATTGCAAAATAACACTAGTGGGCTTGAGTATAGTGACTGATATGGACTCATAAATAGATTTGGGCATCATATTTATTACAGCACCTAGGTCAAGCAATCCCTTAGGAATTGTGAAATTCCCAATTGTGCAAGGTATGGTGAAACTCCCTGGATCTTGACATTTAACTGGCAATTGGGGCTTAAACAATGCACTCACATTAGAAGGAAGTTGGACCATCTCATTAGGCTTGAATCTTTTTTTGTATTTGCATAAGTCCCTTAAGATCTTAGCATATTTGGGTTGTTTAACAAGTTCAAGTAAAGGTATATTGACTTCAATCTTGCTAAACAATTCATACAAATCATTATCATGCTTTTCATTAGCCTTTTTCATGCCTTGAAGATAAGAGTGAGGGAAAGGAAGGTCTTTCAAATTTACCTCTATATCTTGGTGGACAATGGTTCCATAATACTCATTTGGGGATCCTTGTACAACTCCTTCATTCTTTTGGCTTGTAGAACTAGTGGAGGAAGTCTTCTTCAAGATGCTTTTCTCCTTTTGGCTCTCAGAAGAAGGAATGACTTGGAATGGAAAAGCTTGCTCTTGTATGCTTTCATCATAAACAACTTCTTCATCATCCTCTTTTAGATCATCAAGTCCAACTTGCTTGCCACTCCTTAGTTGGATAGCATTTAAACTCTTAGGATTAACCACAACATTAGAAGGCAAGGTTCCCTTCTTGGCATCATTCTCACTCTTTGCATTAGCCAAATGAGAAATAAAGGTTTGAAGATTGTCATGCTTCACTTCCATTTGTTCAATCTTGTCACAAATCTTGCTCAACATCTTCATCAAGGCCTCATTAGTGTTAGGTTCTTGAATAGGTATCTCTCTTAAAGTTGATGGACCTTGATAAGAAGTCATAGAGGGATTTCCAAAGTGTCTTTGAGAATTTTCAGCACCTCTATAGAAACTCTCCTTCCCTTGATAGCCTCTATTGTCATTGCCCCCATCTAGAATTGGAATTGTCCTTCCACCCTCCATTGAAATTGTTTTGATTATATTGGGGTGGCCTTTGATAATTCATAGCAGCCACATCACATTCTCTAGCTTGAGAAGGATAAGTCAAAGTGGTGTGCATAGGGCTACCACAAGTTTTACAAGAAGTAGGCACCAAGGCTTGAGACATAAGAGGAGGACATGAAGCACCAACATTGTGGACTTGTTGAGCTTGAATTGTCTTTTGCATACAACCCATTTGATCACTTAAAATTGCCAACTTGTTTAAAATCTCATCGTTGGACAAAGCTCCAACTCCACATGCTTGAGCTCTTTCTTGTGTACCAAATTGTTGGTTATTGGCAGCCATTTTTTCAAGGAGACCCCAAGCTTCTTGAGAGATTAAATCAATTAGAGAACCACCAGCTGTAGCATCAATGGTGTCTTTGTTGTGATCAAGCAGCCCATCATAAAAGTATTCCACCAAGTGTGCTTTGGAAATTTGATGGTGTGGACATTTGACAAGGAGTGCCAAAAATCGAGTCCAATATTCATACAAGTTCTCACCCATTGCTTGTTGAACGCTATAAATTTCTTTCCTCATCTTAGCCGTTCTTGTAGCTGGAAAGAATTTCTCTAAGAAGACTTTCTTCATTTGCTCCAAAGTCAAGGTTGCAAAGTGGTGAGGAAGCATATAAAGCCACTCTTTAGCTTTTCCCTCCACAGAAAAGAAGAAAGCACGGCTCATGACTTCATCCAAGTTAGCACCTGGAGGTTTCATGGGTGAGCAAACTACATGGAGAGTCTCCAAATGCCTATGAGGATCTTCACCTTCATTACCATGAAATTTAGGTAAAGCACTTATCAAATGTCCCTTCAATTCAAAATTAGCATTGAAATTATAGAAGCCATAAGGATTATAATCAACATTGGAAGAAATTATATCTCTTATGCTCCTATTTCCTACATCATCATACACATGATTATTATTGTGAGGTACTTCATTATGGCCATTATTAGGAACCTCATTATCTTGATTTTCATTGTGTCCATCCATGTTTTGATCTAGCATAATATGATTATCAATGAAAGGGCAATCAGTGAAATCAACAAACAAATCACCACTATCAGTAACAATTTCCAGCTTGTCACACAGCACAATGACAGTAAAACTGATACAAAAAACAGAGCAATGTCACACACAAATGACCTTTTAGATAACACCAAGGAAAATGCAGCAAGGTGTTTGACCTTAACGCAACCACAAGCAATGGTCTATCACAGCACGCAACTCAATGAATTTCTAACATTTAGCATTCTTACACACTCAATGAAACATCCAAGAACAGCAATGAGTGGCTAGAATTAGTAGAAGAGGTGCTAACTTTTTTTTAAGAAAAAGTTCTGTTCACCGCGGCGCAGACAACATGGAAAATAACACAATGGTAGTAGAAATTCAGTTCCAAAACAGAGCAATTTCACAGCAAAGAACAGGACTAGTCCTCAGAAATGCAAAGTCAAAAAACCATATGAGTAAGCAGCAACACATTTGAAACAGCAAGTAATGTATATAGTAAGGGAAGTCAGAGATAGAATCAAGTCTGCAACACAAAAAATTTCACTCCAAAATTCTGTCACCCACTCAAATCCTGGGCAAATTCCCAAGAATTGCTTTTAATCAATTGTGAACAATGCAGCGCAGCATAGCAATCAGACATGTAAAGCTTCAGAAATAACTAGTACAGCAGCTGAAATAATGAGAGAATGCAAAACCTCACAGGCTAGCACTATTCAAGATGATGATAGCATTGACCAAGTAAAATCAACAATATATTCTCCATTGAACCAGATGCAAGTGGACTCCTAAGAATCACCGAAATGAGAATCACAAAAGCTTAAAACTGTCACAACTTTCCACACAGATTTTTCACAGAAAATTCATTATGAGAGCTCAAAAATCATGACAATAATGAAAAACAAGCACTAATCACACCAAAAATAATCTCAGTCGAGTAACAGTAGTGATCAAGATCCAATTCCACCAAGAATTCAGTTTAGCAGCATGACAACAAGCTCTAGTTATAACAGCACTAACAGGAATATCCTGTGATAGCAACTTTCTCTCAAACAATTCCAATTTCTCCCTTCTTTAACAGTTTGAAACTCAGCAGGAAACACAAATGAAAGTAGCTTTAAAACTCAGATGAAAGCAATTAAAACCATGAAGCAACAACTCAGCAATATATATATCTTTTCTCAACAAATGAAATTCATACCAGCAACCAAGGTGCAGCAGTTCCGCACAAAGTTTCAAAATAATTTCAGAGGAGTCAGCTCAATAAAATGACTCAAGTCTAGAACTCAATGAGGAAGAATGTGGCAAAATTCTATGCTTATGGTTGTCAATGAAGTTTAGTGCAACAATTCAGTGGCAGAAATTTCACAGAGCCACAAAAATCTCGAATGCACTATTTTTGACAGCAATTAACACCATAAATCAGCAACTGTATCAGCAAAATTTGGGCTCAAAAAGTATCAGTAACATCAGTAAAATGGCTTCCATAGACAATAGTAATTATGACAGCAAACTCAACAAGATGACAACAACATGGCAATTTCACAAGCAACCTGAAATCTCCAGCAACAAATGTACAATTCAATGTAAAGCCAATAAATTTGAGCCTATGACACCACACCAATGTAACGAACTCAGATTAATGACATCAATGAATCCAAAAATCCACACTACAAGAACTTGTTTGATCTAAGTACATCACAACCAGATCAGTTCCAAGATTGACTATAACTAATGAAATTCAACCAATTCCATGCACTATAGTAGCAATGCAACTTAGCAATGATCATACTTCAACAACTCTAAAGAACCACTTCAAAAATTTGATTTCACAATAGTTCAGCTTGAGAAATTCAAGTGAAAATACTCCGAGCATTTATATTTTGTTCTCAGAAAATTGAATACACATTAAATAGCCAAGTATTACCAAACTTTTTTCACAATTAGGAAGAAATCAGGTAGTTGGGATACTCAAAACAATTTCTGTTACAATGGTACAACAAGCACCATAAATCGATTCAATCTTCTGCCAATTGAGTTAGCAACGCACAACCTATAGTGATAACCTCTCTCTCTCTCTTTAACAAATGTCACAGCTCACATCACAGAACCAGAGAATAACAGCAGCAAAATCAGGTTCAAGCAAGTTCACTGAACATAACCTATCTTGACTACGAGATCTTCTGTAGAAGCATCGAAATGGAAAAACACAGATCCACAATTATAGGTGTCACTAGTCAGAAGTTATTCGGTGATTGCATGATATTGTTGACTATTTGCTATGTTCACCGTTAATCACTCTTTCTCTATCTCTATTTTTTTGTTCTATAAATACCATGTAAATCTTCTCATTCTATAATAACAATTCAGTCTTCATATTTCTCTTCATGGTATCAGAGCGTTAGAGAAGAATCAAGACTGAATCAAAAATAGTCACCGTTGTGTTCTGCGTTGTTAATATCAGAACTAGAATCGGTACCTCTGTCTCTGACGTTGTCGGCGCTTGTCCCAGCGTCCCAATTTCTGTTAGAACCAAGGTCGGTGCCTCCCAGTCTGTCTCTGCCCAACGAGTTCTACCGTTTGTCGCAGACATCAGGACACATCAGGTTGCCGACGGCTTCACCGTCATCAATCTCCACCTGGGTGACTTTCTCCTCCATCGTTGTCAAATCTGGGCACACATAAAGAAATCAGAGAAGACAACCACCAGTGACATTCATCACTATCACAGCCGGCGTCTTTTCCCTTCTTCCTTGTGACCATCATCGTAGTGTTTAGAAAGGAACCTGAGAGCTATATCTGGGCACGAGAGTAAAGGGAATCGGAGTACCATCGTCTCTCCTTCTTCCCAAATCACCGTAGTCCGGCTACCGTCCACTGTCCACCGTCCACACTGCTGCCAGAATCGTGGATCATCTCCATCGGATCCACTCTCTTCACGAGGCGCTCTCAGCTCTCACTCCAGTAAGCTCACAACAATCAAGATCTCAAAGTCTCATCGAGCATCCTCCAGAGAAAGAACATAAGTCACGCAATCAGCAGCCCAGAAGAGAGAGGAACGCATAGAATTGAGAAAGAAGAAGACAAAGAAAGAAAAGATTAAAAAAAAAAGGGGCGACAGGTACTATTCACAGGTCACTATTCACATGCACTGTTCATTCCATGACTCATTATTGTTCATTGGTGCTGTTTTGTCCGTGACACCTTACTATTCACTTGTACGGTTGATCAAGACTATACATCGTACTGTTTACGTTTACTGTTCATCACGTACTATTCACTGGTACTATTCATCACGGTACTGTTTACGTTTACTGTTCATCACGTACTATTCACTGGTCCTATTCATCAACAGTACTGTTTCATACTACTCACGGTGTTCTTCCCTATCAGTACTAGCGACCATTGTAGCGTTTCTTCATTTCCAGATTGGTCAATATGTCTATAGTTTCTAATGCCTCTTCCTCCGTGCCCCGATATGATTCTAATGACATCTCTATTGTTCGATCCATAGAACAAAGAAGTTCTAAAGGTCGTCCACTCTGTGATCATTGTAAGAAAAAGGGGCACACAAAGGACACTTGCTGGAACCTCCATGGTAAACCTATTGGCTGGAAGCCGAAAAAAGAGCAAGACAGAGGTTACGTGACTGAAGCTTCCAAGGAATTATCCCAAAGTGACAAACTGCACAAAATCATAGAAATGCTAGCCACATTACAAACTACGACAAAGCCTACTGCTATAGTAGTTAGGAGAGGTAATTTCTTTCAAGCCTTGGCTATGATAAAAGAACTATGTATAGGGAATTGTTGGATTGTTGACTCAGGTGCCTCGGATCATATGACTGACAATAAGGCTCTCTTTTCATCCTATACTCCTATTACCAAAGGAGTGACAGTGCGAATTGCTGATAACTCAGAGTCTGTTGTAACTGGAATTGGTTCCATCAAAATCTCTGCTACACTCACTCTTCACTCCGTATTACATGTTCCAAAGTTGAAGTGTAATTTACTATCTGTGAGCAAATTAGCTAATGATGAACGATGTCAAGTTAACTTCTTTGCTACTCACTGTCTTTTTCAAGATCTGTTGACAGGGACGGCGATTGGGAGTGCAAAAGAGCTTGATGGTCTCTATTACCTTGATGAAAGTGATAGTCATCAGATTAAATCTTGCAATAAAGTGTCTCTCCCTAGCACTAATGACTTAGAATTATGGCACAAACGTTTAGGTCATCCAAATTTAAATTACATGACTCAAATGTTTCCATCCCTTGTTCCTCATAAAATCACCTCTGATTTTCATTGTGATTCATGTGAAAAGGCTAAGTATCATCGTACTTCATTTCCTAAAATCCCATACCAAGCATCAAAACCTTTTTCCATAATTCACAGTGACTTATGGGGACCATCCCGTACTCCAAACCGATCCAAAACAAAATGGTTCATCACATTCATCGATGATCATACACGTGTCAGTTGGGTCTACTTGTTGAAGAATAAAACAGAAGTGTATCAAACATTCCTTTACTTCTACAATATGATCCAAACCCAATTCCAAACCCAAATCCAGATCTTGCACACCGATAATGGGACTGAATACTTCAATCAGGTTCTATCTACCTTCTTGACCGAAAATGGCATTGTTCAAAAAAGTACTTGTCCCAATACATCTCAGCAGAATGGTATTGCTGAACGAAAGAATCGCCATATTCTCGAGACTGCCAGAGCCATCATGTTTAGCAGAAATGTTCCTAAATATCATTGGGATGATGCTGTCCTTACTGCCACATTTCTCATTAACCGAATGCCAAGCCGACCACTGTCTTACAAAACACCACTTCAACTCCTCCACAAATACTATAACCTCCCATACCTCGAAAACACTCTACCATTCCGGGTGTTTGGCTGCACATCATATGTTCACCTCCATCACACCAATAAACTTGACCCTAAAGCCCTTCGGTGTATCTTCCTTGGTTATTCTCATTCCCAGAAAGGATATAAGTGTTATGATCCGATCTCCAAACGTTTATTTATCACCTGTGATGTCACCTTTCTTGAAAATACACCCTATTATGCCTTGTCTGCAATTCAGGGGGAGAGAGATGGTGAATTTCAGACAAAAGAAACACTCCAGGATGACCAAACAGTCACAATTTATACACCGACCCACACAGAACCTAACCTTGATATCCCTAATAATCCTGACAACCTTGATAACTCTGATAATGTGCCAAATCCAGGGGGAGAAACAAATATGTGGGATAATACCTATATACGGCGACACAAAAGAGGTAATGAGCCACAAGCTATTAGCACTCACCAAGAGTCGATACCAGAGGCAAGTCCAGGAGAAATAGAAGGTTCTGATCTTAATCTTCCCATTGCAGTGCGAAAACAACCTAGACAACCCAAATCATCCACTAGATATCCCATTGAGAAGTTCGTCTCCTATAAGGCCCTTTCATCTAAATACAATGCATTTGTATCTCATCTTGATAGAATTAGGATACCAGACACTATTGATGAAGCTATGGCTATACCTGAATGGAGACAAGCTGTCTTGGAGGAAATGGAAGCTCTTAAGCATAATAAGACATGGGATGTAGTAGATCTACCACGAGGGAAGAAGCCTGTTGGGTGTAAATGGGTATTCACTCCTAAGTATAAAGCAGATGGAACTCTTGAGAAATACAAAGCTAGATTGGTTGCAAAAGGCTTCACGCAAGTATATGGGGAAGATTACACTGAAACGTTTGCTCCAGTAGCCAAGTTAAATACCATCAGAATTCTCTTATCTATTGCAGTGAATTTAGATTGGAATCTGCACCAACTTGATGTAAAAAATGCTTTCCTCAACGGAGAACTCAAGGAAGAGGTGTATATGAAGTTACCTCCAGGGTTCCCAGGAAAAAAGACTAACCAAGTCTACAAGTTAAAGAGGTCGTTATATGGGTTAAAGCAATCTCCGCGTGCTTGGTTTGACAGATTCACTCGGGTTTTGAAGAGACATGGTTATACTCAGGGGCAGAGTAATCATACCTTATTCTTTAAACATCATAAAGGTAAGATGGCTGTTCTAGCTGTATATGTTGATGATATAATCCTTACTGGAGATGATGAGGTAGAGATCAATCAAATCAAGGGAGCACTTACACGGGAATTCCAAGTCAAAGATCTTGGAGAGATGAAGTACTTTCTTGGGATAGAAGTTGCTCAGTCAAAAGGCGGTATCTATATTTCCCAAAGAAAGTATATACTGGATCTCTTGAAGGAAACAAGGATGACAGGCTGCAGACCTAGTAACACACCTATTCGGGTTGATAAAATAAACGAAGAAGCAGACCTTGGTAAAGCTGTGGACATAGAAAACTACCAACGAATAGTAGGTAAATTAATATACTTGTCCCATACTAGACCTGATATCGCATTTGTCGTTAGTATGGTCAGTCAGCACTCCCATAATCCTACACAGAAGCATTTGAATGAAGTATACCGGATCCTTCGTTATTTGAAGGGATCTCCGGGACGTGGCTTACTGTTCAAAAAGACTGATAAACGAAATATAGAATTGTTTACAGATGCTGATTGGGTAGGTGATCAAGATGATAGGAAATCCACATCTGGATACTGTACGTATATATGGGGTAACTTGGTCACATGGAGAAGTAAAAAGCAAAGTGTAGTTGCAAGAAGCAGTGCTGAGGCTGAATACCGAGCTGTGTCACTTGGGATTTGTGAAGGCATATGGATAAAACGTGTTCTTGAAGATGTAAAAGAATGCATAAATCTACCGATTAAAGTCTATTGTGATAACATGGCTGCAATCAATATTGCTCATAATCCAGTTCAACATGACAGAACCAAACATGTCGAGATAGACAGGCATTTTATAAGGGAAAAAGTTGATGAGGGTATCATTGATCTAAGGTACATACCCTCTAAAGAACAGACCGCAGACATCCTCACTAAAGGACTGTCCAAAGACAGATTTGAGTATCTGATTGGCAAGTTGAACTTGATTGATATCTACAGTCCAACTTGAGGGGGAGTGTAGAAGCACCGAAATGGAAAAACACAGATCCACAATTATAGGTGTCACTAGTCAGAAGTTATTCGGTGATTGCATGATATTGTTGACTATTTGCTATGTTCACCGTTAATCACTCTTTCTCTGTCTCTATTTTTTTGTCCTATAAATACCATGTAAATCTTCTCATTCTATAATAACAATTCAGTCTTCATATTTCTCTTCATCTTCCAATTAGAATTCATAGTAAACATGGAGAGTTTAGTCAGCAGGTCAAACAATTTAAGCTCACAAACAAGGTTTTAAACAAGTAGGAATCCACATATGAATGCAACAGTTTGCTTGAAATTCTAGGATGCACAATTCAGAATCAGATTTATATTTATCTGAATTAAAAATCAAGAGTCAAGGATATACTAGAAATGCATCAGCCCAAGTTCACAACAACTACAAGCCACAATTCACAAGGTAATGCATCACGGATAGCTTCTAAAAAAACCAAATGAAATAGCAATGACAGCAATCATCACCAAACAGCAGTGAAATTAAGTTCTCATCTCAAGATTGTTCTGATTTTGCATTTTTTTTACTGAAAACATAAAATGAAACAGATAATATTTGTTTGGTTTTCCCAGATTTTGTTTTTCTAGAAAAAATTGAAAACAAGTATTCCTAACCTACACAAGCTACACCCCGGTCAATTTTGCAATTGACACCCAATTACCTAGAAGCTAGGCTCCCTGGCAACAGCGCCAAATTTGAAAAGCCATATCGTGGGGCTATCAAATAAAACTAAGCTAAATGCACTATAAGGCAACTAACCTAGGTCGATCTCTACATGGAGCCTATATTTAGTTCCTAAGTAATCTAGTGTAAATAACAAATTAACCAAAGAGTATGGGATGTGAGTTTCATCTATCTAATTAAACTAAAGAGCTACTTGTTTATGAATTTTTCAATTTATAAAGTGAGTGAGTGGGTGTAAATGCAAGAGATGAATGTCCTAGGTGATTGAATCCACTAACCATCCTTGTCCAATTTTAATTCTAAGTTCTTTTCTTAACTAAGTACAAGGACTAGTAAGAACCCTTACTAATCAATACTTAGCTTATGATAGATTCATAAAAGATCCTCTCTACCACCAATTAATTCCTAGAAACCTAGCAGACAATTATCTTAAGAGAATAGAGGAAAGCAATTGAATAACAAAAGAGTGCTATAGTCCAATTACAATCCAGGAGTACAAATCTAGCATAAGTATCATCATCCAGATTACATCAACCGATTAAATCCTCAACCATATACACAAATCATAAACTCTAGCAACCTAGAATCATAATCTGCATATACATAGAGTGGAAGATGAAATTAAGATACAAAGAACTCCCCTAGATGCTCAAGTACTCAGGTTAGCTTTACCATCACCATCGAACGAAAAAGCCTAGCCGCTCATGATTCGAAATTCAGCTCCTCTGGACCTCTCAACTGTCATCTTCATTGTAGATAAAAAAACAGAGAAAACAGGGAACAATATCGATGGAAAGTGGAAGGAGAAGGAGAGGCCGTCGCCTGGGGAAGTGGAGAGAAAATGAAAAAAAAATGGAGGAAAAAAATGAGTGTCCACCAGCGATGAGATCCCGTAGTGCCAAAAAACATGATCCCTTCCCTCCTTCATTATGATCTGATTTCTGGTGAGTATAAAGCACAAGGCCTTGTTTGGAGATGGGTAAAAACTTGAGGTATCCTAAGGCCAAGAAACTCAAGCCACCAAACAATGCCTAATTCATTTCCCAAGCATATTAAAATCAGAAAACTAGGTGATAAAATGTGCACATATGCTCTTCTTTAATTCCATCTTTATCCTCCATTAAGCTCCAAAATACCATGTCATCACTTACATTTATGAGATGCATAAAGGTAATATCATATATTCACAATTAATTAATAATAGGAATAAAAAATATTATTTAAAATAAATCAATTTAGCCAATTTAATTCCCAAATTAGGTTTACACTCAAATCTCACATTAATACCTAATTATGCCCAAAATAGTTAATCAAATCCCATAAAAAGCCTAAGATATGTAAATATTTAGCTCTATCATAGGGCGCTTGTGAAAGAAGGGCAATCAAGGGAGAGACATAGGAAGAGGAGGGAGGGATAAAAGAGAAGACTTGTGTAGGGAATTGAAGGTAGAGAGACAGAAAATTGGATAAGGGGGTGTGAGCGTGAGCCAGTTTTTATTTCATTTTTTACCCGTTTGAAGAATTTCATTATATATATTGGTATGAGAGAGAAACGAGACGGAATTCCATTTTATTTCTAGTTTTTTACCCTAGAATATCGAGAGTTTCTAATAATGAAGTTATGGCTTTAAATTAAAATTTTAAATATGTAGTATTTCTTTACGTAGTATATTAAATATTCTCCCTATCCATAATATAAGTTACTTTAACTAATTCATCATAATTAAAAAAATGACAGTTAACTTGTTAAATTTGTCTTAAACTGAAATATTTTTTAACTTTACCCATATTAAATGAGATTTTAGAGAAGAGAGAAAAATATAATAAATCACATTTAAACATTAAATACATGGGTGAATTGACAAATAAATATTAATTTCTTTTAAAATAACTTATATTATAGACTTAAGCATACTTCTAGAAGTTATTTATATTGTAGATTAGGGAAAGTAGAATTTAAAAAATCTCTTACTAGTCCTGAATATCAGCTTCTTTGGTTACATTGAGGAAATTTTGGTTTATTACGATCTAAAGGTTAAGGTCCATTTTTATCTCAAAAGTTATCAAAAAAATTCAATGTTGCCCAGAAAGGTTTTTTTTTTTTTGAAACAATGTCGCCCCAAAAGTTTCCAAATCGTAGTAATTTCTCTGTAGCCATTATATAAGTTGAGTTGGACTGTTAGTTAACCAAATATACTGAAAATAGAGGAGTTAAGTTCACTAAAGAGCAATGAAGAAAAAGATTCAATTATCGAATTCAAGACACAACGAACAAGGTTATCGAGAACGAAGCTACTAGTGACCCTTCGCCAGTGCACCCTAGTGACAACGAGATAAATAGGTATTTCTTCAATTTTCTCTTTATTGCACAGTACGTTTTCACCTCTTTAATTTTCTCCGATCATTCAAATGGGACACATTTTGTTCTAGATCAACTATTCCAAAGTCTATGTCGTTTTTCTTTTTGCCCATACTTATGTTGTAATTTAGATTCCTTTTACCTTTTACATAAATATTGTCTTTTTATAAAAAAAAACTATTTTTTTCTAAAATTTGTTCTGAAAAATTACTCTAACGAACTATTTTAAAATATAAAAACAAAAAAGAGAACCAATTAAGCCCTTTTATTCTTCATGGCTCAACCATCGTTTAATAGTCAACTGCATTTTGGCAAAAGGATTGGCACATGAAGAAATGGAAGCTGAAGCTTCTAAGGCTTGCCAGTTCCATTCTGAGGGGGGGAAAACACTAAGCAAAATACGTGCAATAGTCATTATATATTGCAGTCCGGCAAATTGGAGTTCTCACACAAGATTCCCTCCAATATTTTGTTAATATATTTCATCTCTTTTTGCAAAGAAAAAACATGGGAATTCGATGACATATATTTCATCTCAAAAGATAGTCACTTTCAATCCTTCAAAGAAAACAGTTAGATCACAAGAGGTTACATTATGGACTACCGCTAGAACAAATACAAAGATATGTAAGTGGTAACAACAAATGTTGGTCCAAGTGGTAAGAAGTTAATTTATAATCCATAAAATTGTGAGTATAAATCCTGCTGCCAATGTGAGAACCTTGTTGGTGGACGATTTAAAAGTAACTATGTAACAGAACCTTGTTGAGGACCCAACTTATCTAAACTTTCTCTTATATATATATATATATATAAAGATATGTAGGTGGTGAATATGGCATCCACAAATAATAATGGAACCTTGTGCTGAAAAGAAACAAAAGAGGTCCTATGATCATAGTTCAATCATGGCATAAATACTACATTCGGTCATTAATATAAGAGATATTGATTGAATTTGGTCTTAAATATAATACCTCAATCCACTATATCTTTCACATTTACAATTTTTTTAAAAGTATCCATATTGATTATTCACATTAAAGATCATTTCTATTTAAGGGCAGTCATGATAAAAGATATTATTTTAGAAAAACCAATATATATATATATATTATAAATAACTAACATATATAATTAATTTCCTTAATCTACCTAAATTAGTCAACTACCTCTTATATTAAGGACTAGAGGTAGTAATTGGCAAGGTTAGATCCTAAATGCCACAACCTCAATAACTAATATGATAACCGTATAGTGCTTTGAATATATTTCCTTTTATTTTTTAACAGTTTCCTTGGCCTTCTCAAATCACAAGCTCGTCAGAACAGAATGCACATACATATTGCTTGGTGCACATATTCATAGCCAAGGAAGAGATCTCAATGCTCAATTCTAAATAAAGGTTTTATAAACTGAAAGGACTGTGATAGTGACAGATAGATTGATGAACTTTGTCTTCTCCACGTAACTGCTTTCAATACCAGGACAGAGGTTACACATGGGAGTATATATAGCCAAAAAAAAAGCTTTATAGAAAGTGTTACAGCAAACAATGGAAGAAACTTTCCCAAATTCAAATCTTCATTACCTTTCTAGGTCTGATAGATTGATGTTCATCCTCCTCCTCCTCTTCCTCACATTTGTGTTTAGTGTCCTTTAGGTTTATAGCTGTGGATGGAAAAGGCTCCATATGCTCATTATATATCAAGTGATGATCAAATGAATCATTATATATAAAGTAAATAGCTATTTTCTTCAAAGTGAATCCATTCCTAAAAGCCACTTTCACCTCCACTTGATCATCAGATTCTAGATTTGATATGAATTCTTTCATCTCTGCTTCTTCCAAGGATTTTTGTTCATCTTCCGTATAGAGCAAACTGGTTGCCTTTGTATAATTTACAATCATTAGGGAAATTATACAAGATTCCCGTGCCTTTTCATCCAAATCACCCAAGGGGATATATACAAAACAAACAGTCATCCCTTTTAAATGCTCACGACCATTAACTAGAGGCACCTGAAAATTTACCGAAGCTCTTTCACCCTTGAAAGTTAGCCAATAGGGAAAATTGTCACCAGGAAGTATACAATCATCATCACTATACTTTGTAAGATTTAATCCCTGCACAACAATATAAACACAACCTCTAATATAACTATACACGGAAGATAGAAATCTTTTCAGGAAAAAAACGAGTCCAATTAGAGATAGAGAGAGAAAGAACCTGTGAAATCTTTTTTGAAAGTGTTTGAAAGACTTGAGAAATATTTCCAATATGAATTAAAAGATGTTCCGAGCAATTTTCAAGCCTCAATATGTCCATACAATTTGTGTCACGCGAGGAATTCAATCCATCTTGCAACAAAAGACATTGTTGCTTTGGCACAGTACTATGGATTATTGATGAAGGACCATGGGCACTATTTAGCATTTCGCACGAAATTGACAATGGCATGCTCGCATGTGTTGGAACAAAAGGTAGTGGATTATTTGTTGGTGATACCCAAGAATGGTAGAGAGAAGGAATCACATGATGTGATAATCCATCATGACCACAAACAGATAGATATAAAATGCTTCTTAATCTCAATAAAGAAAAGGGAACTTGTTTTATTGTGGGAGCAATTAAAGTTGTCAACGATTCCATTTGCTCTATGTCCTCCTCTAGCTTTTCAATATTTATACAACCAGAAAGAATGAGAGTTTTTAAGCATTTTAATCTATAAATGCTTCTTGGGAGATCACAAAGGCCAACACAATCCTCCAAATCTAGTAGAAGAAGCTTATCAAGAAGCCCAATAGAATGATGTATTATGGACAAAAGTGGACAATCTTTGAGGATCAACTTTTCAAGATTTGGTAGTTCCGAAAAATCAGGAGTATGCACTAAGTAAGGAGAGTGACTGAGATTGAGGATTTTTAACTTCTTCAATAACTACAACAAAAACATGTAATTTCAAAAGGAAATTAGATGAACATCTTGAAAAAAATAAAAAATGAAATGCATGAAAACGATTATAAGTAAAAGGTAACACATAATTCAATATGATGATGTAATGTCTAGATCTAGACCAAGACGTATTAAAAAAATGTGTATTACAAAAAACCTAGCAGCTTTATTCTTCAATAGTAGCAAGAAAAGATTCATTCAGAAGCTATAAAGATCTATCAAGAGGGTTGTAAAATATAAAAGCCAATGGAAAATAAAGTAATATATTTGCTCGTTCAAAATCCCTCTTTTATTCCATATCCATACCAACAAATTAACAAAGCTTTTTAGTCATATCCTGGCAAGAAAATCAGAAATAAAAATTATGGCAAAAACTATTTACTGTAATGCTACAAATTTGAAGTATTTTAATTTGGTATTTTTTTTAGAGAAACTAGGCTTTTGGTCATATATATAGCAGTTTGGCATTTTTTTTATAGTTATGGCTCAAAAAGCACACAGTATTAATTTCCATACCTTGGGTTCCTTCCACACTTGTTTGAGGCTGCTATATTTTAAGTCAATAGCAACTAATTTCTTTTGATAAAAGTTGCTGGGAATGCAATTTAAAGAAAAGCCTTGCCAACAAAGCCATCTGAGATTTCTACTAATGCATTCATAGTCTCCTCTAAGTTGCACATTGTCAAGATGAAGTAATCTGAGTTTCTTCATCATCTTAAATGCTTGTGTCTGAAAATGGTTTTTTTTATTTTGTGACAATTTCAATGACAGTCCTTCAACAGTCTCTGTTCCCTACAAAAATAGCAGCACGTTGGAATCAAAATGTGCACTTGTGTTATATGTTCATCAAAAAGCAAATTAAAATAGAAACATATATGTCATGCTAAGCTTATAGAGCATGTGACTACAAAATGATTTTTATGATGCATACAATAATTCAAATGGTTTTTATACATATGACCAATTTATTGATGCTCATTTGCACTTCTTAAAATACATGTTAATAGGAAACAGAAAATATTAAATATAAAAGTTCCTACCATGTCTTTTAATAAAACATCTCGAGCGTCCTTATGAAACCATATCCTACTTCTCTTTCCAAGCTCATTTTGAGATTGTGTGCGGATTATTTCTCTTCCCATGTCCCGCAACAAGTCATGCGTACCAAGCTTGTTCTTCTCGTCAATGGTTACAAGGCTTCGCTCCACAAGCGTTTTGATTCCAATGTCAGCAAAAAAATCACAGCCATTTAATATCTGTGTCACATCATTTTTATCCATCCCAATAAAGAAGCAAGATATATCAAGGAATATTTTTCTCTCCAAATCATCTAAACTGTCAAAGCTTATTTTTAGCTTCTTTTGTATCTTGTCATTGGGAATTTTTTTAAGTTTCTCCAATACACTCTTCCATTCCTCTGCTTCTCTACCGAGTAAATAGGAGCCAAGGACTTCAAGAGCTAATGGAAGTCCCCCAGAGTATGCAACTATATCTCTTGAAACTTCAACGAAATCTTCTTTTGGACTTTCTTGTTTAAATGCATGCCAACTAAAAAGCTTCATAGATTCTCCTTCATCCAAATTCTTCAGTCCATAAACTTGATAGCCCATTTCAAGGAGGAAACTATTATTTCTAGTTGTGATGATTATTGTGCTTCCTGCTTTAAACCAACTACGACTTCCAACTAAAGCATTCAATTGGGCCGACTCATCCACATCATCAAGCACAACCAATGCCTTTTTATGCCGAAGTCTATCTCTCAATGTGATTATTCCTGATTCAATGCTATTTATCTTCATTTTTGTTGTCTTACATATTTCAGAAAGAAGTTGGTTCTGTAAACGTACTTGGCCCTCTGTTTGATCCCAAACTTCTCTAATCTTTGGAAGGTAACTTCTACTCTCAAATGTGCGACCAATTTCATTATAAATGGCTTTGGCAATAGTTGTTTTGCCTGCGCCCCCCATTCCCCATATCCCTACCATAACAACATCTTCATTTTGATGTCGATGGTAGTGGAGCATTTTGATCACTTCCTGAACACGATCATCCACTCCTACTGGGTGGTCAGCAACAAACAAGTCTTTCTTGTCCAATATATAACAAACATGCTCAACAATATCTTTCACATTTTCACTCTCATCCCTGCAAATCATATAATCATAATAGGAAATGCGCGTTGGATATATAAACAGATACGATTACAAATAAAGGAGGAGGAGATTTTGAAAGCCACATGTGTTTGGAGAAGGGGAGATATATCATGAATAAACTATAGATCAAAGCAATATGACCTAGGGTTAACAAAAGAGAATATATCAAAATACTCATTATTTAACTACCAAATGAACATTTAATTCACTGTGAGCACATTAATTTATATCACATTTATATGAATTAGAATGAGGAATGCCAAGAGGGGAGGGGGGATGAGCCAGAGAATCAGAGAGAAGTAGGTAGGAATAAGAGACAAAGGCAATTTAAACTTTTTGATATCATTCAATAATAAGGCATACAAACAAAAGGTCTATGATAAAATTGTCTAAATCCATTTTGCATTGGAATTGTGATTGGCTTATTAGGGTTCATTTTGCAATAAGAAGTTCATTCACACACAGTTAATTAGTTGCGATATAAATAATTCAGAAGTTAAAAATACAAAAATAACTTGGAACTAAGCACAATAAATGACAACACATCTCACATGCTTAGTTGATTTTCATAATAAGCCATGCATGATTATGAGAGGAATATTCTAGCCCTAATATTAGGTTTGATAAAATATGAAAGGAAATTGTGAGCAAAACAATACATATGCTATATTAGCATGAGAATTTTACATATGATATATATTCCAAGTATTCCAAAAAATATGCCTATGTAAATAGGTATAAGCACACATGAGGCGTGTCAATGAGAAGCAAATAAAGAGTTAAAAATTACCTGGAACCAAGTACAACAATCCCTGCAATGCTCCCAGCCTTAGCAAGGTTTGTCCTCCAATTGGAAACAAGATCCTCTGGTGGTGAAATTCTATGTATAAGACTTTTGAATGCTTCTCCAAAACTAGAAGTTTGATTACGAATTTCTGATGGATCCACGTCATAAAACACAGGAAGAACCACCTGATCATTAGATTTATGATATTCCATGATTAATGACAATTCCTCCAAACACCATCTAGATCCAGCGTATTTTTTAGAGAATATGAGTATTGCAATTTTTGAGTTTCCGATTGCTTGCAGTAGTTCTGTTTTGATATAATTTCCTCTGGGAAGCTCAACATCGTCTTTGAAAACAACAATGCCAGCATTACATAGAGCTGAATAGAGATGTGAAGTAAAAGTTGCCCGAGTGTCTTCACCTCTGAAACTCAAGAACACTTCATACCTATGACCTGAATATTATATTTCAAAAACACACAATATGATGAATTAAATTCCTATTTAAATTAATATAATAAAAATATCATTATGACATAAACATTTTTATTTAAGATTATATAATGTCAGAGATATTATGGATAATAACCTACCTCGATATCGAAGCTCATTTTGTGAACTTTCATATATTACACTACTTCCAATGTCTTGCAACATATCATGCATTCTAAGTTTGTTGTTCTTGTCAATGGTGACAAGGCTTCGATCCATTAAGACTCTTATCCCAATGCTAGCCTTACATCCGCTTCCATCCAACTTTTGTATCACATCATTCATGTCCTCACCAATATAAATTGCAGCTATAGTTATAAATATTTCTTTCTCGTGACCATCTAAAGAGTCATAGCTAAGCCTCAATATACTGTATCTTGTGCTATCTATCTTCTTGGATGCCGACTCCCATTCCATCAGTGACCGCCCATACATCCAAGAGCCAAGGACTTTTATAGCTAGTGGCAGTCCCCTAGCATAATCAACCATTCTTCTACTAACATCGATGAATTCTTCTTTAGGACTTGCTTGTTTGAATGCTTCTCTACTGAAAAGTTCAAGAGAGAAATGAGCATTCAAAACTTTCATCTCATATATAATGTCCACCTGAAAGGTCTTAACTACATGTACATCTCTAGTTGTAATGATTATTCTGCTCCCTTCACCAAACCATTCATGACTTCCACATAAAGCATGTAGCTGCTCCAAGTGATCCGCATTATCAACCACGAGAAGTACCTTCTTTTTCCAAGTTCTTTCCCTCTCCCAAGCTTCCCTGTCATCATTTGGAAGAAAATATGCACTCTCAAAGTCGTAACGAATATGATCAAAAATGAGTCTGGCAAGAGTTGTTTTGCCAATACCCCCAGCCCCGTTTATCTTTATGGAGACAACATCTTTTGATTTATGGTTATGAAGCATTGAAATCACTTCTTGCACTTGAGAACTCACTCCAACTATGCCATATGTGGCTAATGATGAGCCTTTCATCTTCAATATATAATGAACACTCTTAACAATATTCTGAATATATTCACTTTTATTGCTGTGAATTGTAAAGAAAGAAAAGCAAAAAAGGGAGCATTGATTAATTAACCATGGCTACAAATAAAAGCAGAATAGTTAAACGTATCAAGAGAAAAACATATATTTCAATCAATAAATTGAATGAATTTTAACATCTTGTAATGGAATTAAAATAATATAAGTCAGTTCAGAAAATCATAACTCCATGTTAATCGTGTTACATAAATTAAGCTTACACTACATAGCTTGAATAAAAAGGGAATTGTGCATGTCCTTTATCCTAAAGTTGTTATCTATGACAAGTTTCAATGATGACATACACGTAACAAATATGATGCTTAGTTGATTGCTAGCTATAAATTTTGACCCGAAAACATTTATAGGAAAAAAACACATTTTTATATGAGTTGGGTGTATAGATTTTTCTAGCCTAAAATCAACACACTTTATAACATTAATTATTATTATTTAACTATAAAACATTCAGTTTCCTCTTGTGAGCGAACAGTCCACCCAAAACACCAATTTCATGAATCAATATCACACTTACTTTTAATAACTAATTGTTATAGATTGCATTGCTAAAAAATTGTTTTAGACTGCAACAATAAGTTGACTCTCCCTCACACACAAAATAAAAGCAAAATTGAAAAAAAAAACGTAATGCAAAAAAAAAAAATTACTTGGACTCGTTATAATCAGGAACATCAAACCCATAAATGCCTCCAGCTTCCCAAATAGCTGTCCCCCACCTTAACACTTCATCTTCAGAGGATAAAATTGTTGGTGTAAGATGGTAAACTTGAGAACTAACAACATCCTTATCCACACCATAGAAGATGGGAAGAAGTACATGATCACGAGATTTGCGAAGCTCCATGATTTTTGTTAGTTCCCCGAGGCACCTTCTGGAACTAGCATAGTAGTTAGTGAAGATGATGATTGAAATTTCACAACCTTCAATATTGCTTTGTGATATCTCATCTTCGAGAATGGAAATTCCATCTTTCCTTAGAGATGAAAAGAGATTCGAGGCGAAAGATTTTGCACTGTCTTTATCTCTAGTACAATCTCTAGTACAACTCAAGAACACTTCATATTTACAGCCTACACTTGAAATATTACACAAACACATAAAAGGATATGTATGGATGACAATAAAAATTTTAAATATATTCAAGAATCAAAAGATAATTGAGTCATTGGCTCTCATACCCTAAAAAATAATACATGTCAATTTTTTGTTTTTTTCCCTTCGTATTTTTTCTTTACTTTCTCTTTCTTTCTTCTCCCACCGAACTCTGCTGGAGAAGCAACTGTGTTGTTAATTGAAAGACACATTCAAATAACCTTCTGTCTCTAAGTGCAAAGTCAAATTTCTAGTCACTATGAGCCAAATCATGTGTTTTTTACTTTTCTAGGCAAATCATCTGTGCAAATAGTCTGTTTTTTCCTTTGATCATAGATGTAAAACCTAATTTAGGAGCGTATTTTAATTATAAATGTAAGACATTTTACATTTTATCTCTATAATATTTATTATTTTTTTGAACTAATTTATCTAACTTATAAACAAATATATATTCTAAAATCGCACATAAGTATTTTAGAAAAAATATGTCACATATGTTATAGTTAAGTAATTTATTTAGCATCCTAAATTTACATAAATTAAAGAAGTATATATGTGTGTGTGGGGCCTTAAATAAATGACGTATCGACAATGTGTTTTTTTGAGCCAAGTGGTAGATTTTCTTAAAATAAGAATAACATATATTTATTTGTTGGTATTTTTAAAAAAAAGTGCAAAAGCTTTTCAATTTAATGACAAAATCTAATCTTGGCCCTGAGTTGGAGGTAGCAGGAAGTTTCGATTCTGGCTTCAAAATCGGTCTTGAATCACATATAAACAAAACTTGAGGGGCTATTAATACTATGGGGTATGTATATATGTATATATATTTTTGGCCAAACACACTTAATTATATTAAAAGGACATAAATCCCAGAAATTTCAAATATATTAAAGACACAGGTTAATTCTTGGTGGGAATAATTTCTTTTGCGTGGATCAAAATGTCCCTCTTTAATTTTTTAATACACATAATTTTTTTTTTTTTTTTGGGTATGGCACATCAAATATCTTCCCTGATTCAGCAAATCAGATCCATGGGATGTTCTGTGCCTACGGGGGTTAGGTCGATCGGATGGCCTAGTGGAGATATGTTTACATTTAATGCTCAGCTTAATTTTCTCTAATAGAAAAAATATCTAATTCTCTAATAGCAAGAAGGTTCGATTGTGGGTAAATCGGTTTTGAATGCCAGGTAACTTTGGCCAACTTCCGCCTCTTGAATACTTCGCTAAGGAGGAAGGTGATCAAAAAGGGTGATTTCTTTTTTAATACACATCTTTTGTTTTCTGAGTGTGGCATATAAAATATGTATATCTTCCAACTGAAATTAAAGATGAAAGGATTAATTGGTTACCCTGCTGGCTCAGAGGCTGATTCACCTGATCCATGGTATATTCCGTGACTATTGGCTTCAAAGATGTTGGATTGTTGGAACGATCAGTCGTTTCTTTCTGAACAACAACAAGAAGAGTCGTTTCTTTCTGAACAAAAAACAAAAAAGGTGTAGATAGAGCGGAAAGTTACCTGTGAATTGCTAGTTGATGATCAAGATCAGAGAGAGAGAGAGAGAGAGAGATGTATGAGGCTTTTGCTGCTTCTGTAGGAGAGAGTCGATGGAGAAAGAGTGAAATGACAGAAGCAAAGGGATCCACTAAGAGCCATTGACTTGACTCCGTCATTAACAAGCATTAAGGTATCAACCAACAAACAAACAAAAAATCGATATAATAAGGCAATTATTACGAAAATAAGAAGGGTGGAGAGGAAAGTTCCCTCTGGATTGCAGGGTTTGTGAAACAGACGAGGAATCAATCGGGGGGGGGGGGGAATTTTAGGAGGCTTTTGCCGCTTGTGGAGGAGGGTGAAAGGAAGTAATGGGACCCAGAAAGCGACATATGAGAAGAAGAAATGGGAAAATGACTCAGAAGGTAAGGCTTTGTGGCTTTTGTTTTGTAGATTGTGCGTTTCTCTCACTTTAACAAATTTAATTCTCCAAGTGCTTAGGCATTTTGTTTCTTAAACTCTTAATAGTGTGGAACAACAGAAGAGAATGATGACAAGTTATTGTTTATTTTATTAAAAGTAAGTAATAAAAGAATTTTAAAAAAATAGAGCGAAACCAAGCTTCTTTAATTAAATAAACACAGCCTCCTATTCAAATTATAAACTCTAAAAGTTTTTTTAACTAAATAAACACTGCCTCCTATTCAAATTATAAGACGTTTTACTGAAGGAAATTTCGGTCTTTATTATGTCATAGGATATCACTATATAGAACTCAAGTTATAATTGTTCAGGCTATTTTATGTATTTTCTATTTTATGTATTTCTTATTTATGAAAAAAAGGAAAGGACATAAAAGGAATAAATAGAGAACCCTAATAAGGACTGTGAAGGCTATCATATTTTGTGAGGGGAAAAAAAGGATGTTTCCTTGATAACTCTTTATAAAAGAGAATATTTTCAACAATTTTTCAACTTGAGCAGTTTTGATTTAGATGATGGTCGGAAGGTGATTTGTTGTTGGATTGATATGAATGTTTTTGTGAAGTTGCTAGACACATAGACGTTCATTGTGAACAGTTAGATCATATATTTGAGTATTCTATTTTCCCCAAAATATTAAAAGGACATAAGCCCTAGAAATTTAAAATAAATTAAAGACACAGGTTAATTCTTGGTGGGAATAAATTCTTTTGCGTGGATCAAAATGTCCCTCTTTAATTTTTTTTGATACACATCTTTTTTTTTTTTTTTGTGTATGGCACATAAAATATCTTCCCTGATTCAGCGGATTAGATCCATGAGATGTTCTGTGCCTATGGGCTGTGGAGATATGTTTACATTTAATGCCCAACTTAATTTTCTCACATGTGCCAATAAAAAATAGGGAAAAAGACAGAAAAATACCATTTGAATTTCAAAATCCAGCTGACAAGAATGGTAATGGGATTGATAAGAATGGTAATGGGATTGACAACGCAAATCTTTGTCAAAGGACTAATTTGAGATTTTAAAGTTCAAATGGTATTTTTCTATATTTTTCCCTAAAAAATATCTAATTATGCAGTTGGTACAGTAGATAGCAAGAAGGTTCGATTGTGGGTAAATTGGTTTTGAATGCCAGGTAGGAACAAGAATAGGAGGAAAAAAGACTTGAGGGGCTATGAATTATATGTAAAGGCCATATATTAATTCAGGAAAAAAAAAAAGGCCATATATTAATTCTAGAAAATTCAGATGAAAACAAAATGTCTCATAGTAATAATATATCAGTGGCTTGTATGTAGTTAACTTTGGTCAACCTCCGCCTCTTGAACACTTCGCTAAGGAGGAAGATGATCAAGGAGGGTGATTTCTTTTTTAAAACACGTCCTTTGTTTTCTGAGTGTGGCATATAAAATATATATATCTTCCAACTGAAATTAAAGATGAAAGGATTAATTGGTTACCCTGCTGGCTCAGAGGCTGATTCACCACATCCATGGAATATTCCGTGACTATTGGCTTTAAAGATGTTGGATTGTTGAAACGATCAGTAGTTTCTTTCTAAAGAAGAAGAAGCAGAAGAATCCGTTAAACTGCAGCAACTAGCATCATTATCATCAATCAAACCAAAAATATAAAAAAGGGTAGAGATCGGAGAGGAAAGTTACCTGTGAGTTAGTGAATCAGATGAGGAGTCAATCAGAGAGGAGGGAGAGAGAGAGAGAGAATGATTTAGGAGCTTCTGGAGGAGAGTGGAGGGAGAAAGAGCGAAATGAAACAAATGGACCCAGAAAGCGACTTTTGGGAAGAAGAAACTGGGAAATGATTCAAAGCTGAGGCTTTCTGGCTTTTCACACTCGATCACTTTAACAAATTTAATTCCTAGACGCGTTTGGTAACGTGGTGGGGCTGACAAAGCACTGAAGGAAGGGAAAAAACAGAGGGACTAACATGAAATATTTGAGTTAACATTTTATCAAACGAGAAAGAAGAAAGAGTGAAATGAAGCAATGGGACCCAGAAAGCAACATATGGGAAGAAGAATCGTGGAAATGACTCAGAAGGTGAGTCATTTAATTCTCCAAGTGCTTAAGCATTTTGTTTCTAAAATTCAATAGTGCGGAACACGAGAAGAGAATGATGCCTCTGGTCAAGAAGAAGAGAATGATGACAAGTTATTATTTATTTTATTTTATTTTATTGACCTGGTATTACTTATTTTATTAAAAGTCAGTCATCCCGTGTTCCTGTCATTTTGTGGGAGAGGATATTGTTCGACATTATTGACTCCATTCTATTTATATTATCAAGGTAGATGAAAATAGAGCGAAACCAAGATTTGTCTCTCCACTCAATTGTCAAGGATTAATAAATAAACACTGCCTCCTATTCAAATTATAAGAAGTTTCACTGAAGGAAATTTTGGCCTTATTGGGCCATTGGATATCACTTCTACGTAGAACCCAAATTCTAATTGTTCTTTTTATTTTATGCATTTTCTATTTTATGTGTTTCTTATTTTATGAAAAAATAAGAAGAGGAAAGGAAAGGAAAGAAATAAATAGAGAACCCTAATAAGAATTCTGAAAGCTATTATATTTTGTGAGGTCGGAAAAAAGAAGTTTCTTGATAGTTCTTTGTAAAAGAGAATATTTTTAACAATTTTTCAGTGTCAGCAGTTTTAATCTAAGTGACGAACGGAGGCGATTTCTTATTGGAATGATTTGAATATTTTTGTGGAGTTCCTAGACACACAGATGTTCATTCTGAACGGTTTGATCATCCTTTAAAGTTTAAAGTCTTCTATTTTCCCCAGAATTTTTATAAACGTCCCTTCATGTCTCCTGCGAGGCTCTGTGGCTTTTGCTTTTTGGGAAATGACCCAGAAAGCGACATATGCTAGAGTGTGCGTTACTCTCACTTTAACAGTGTGAACACGAGAAGAGAGTATGACTCTGGGATAAAAAGAGGAGAATGATGACTAGTTAGTAGTTATCACTTATTTTATTAAAAGTAAGTAATAAAAAAAATAGAGCGAAACCAAGATTGATCTCTCCACTCAATTGTCAAGGATTAAAACTCCAAAAACTTCTTTAACTAAATAAACACTGCCTCTTTTTCATGAACGTTGGTATATGTTATGTGAATATAGTTTTTGCATTTGGTAATTCCTGGCACATGCATATTGTATCTTTGCCCAGTGTATTTTATTGTTTTATCTGCTCTTCTATTTTATTAATATAATTTATTAATAATTTTTATGGATGAGGTGAATTTGTTGCATCCTATATTTGAATTTTTTATTAGAACAATAAACATTATATTTCTTTTTAAGATAGTGGAATCTTTTTATTTTGGGCCGTGGTACTCTACTCTCACTTACATTGAAGGGAAAATCTTTCCATGTTAAATTATTGTATTTCTATTTATTATTTTATGACTCATTTTATTTTTTATTTTATTGACTCCATACAATCCTTTTCATTAGGAAAATTTAATATCCAATGCGTTCTTTTTAATAGTTCTAACTCTTAAATATAAACTGTTGACAGGATAATTAATAATTATTTTGCACTTTTATTTCTAATAGAAGAGAGATAAAGAGATGACACTGAGTCAGTGACAAATAAAAAAAACATGAATTTGAAAATCTCTCATTGTTTAATAACGTCTATAAAATTGACTGGTTATAAAATTGACTGGTTGACCAGGGGGAGTGCTTCTCTAACACTAAATTGACTGGTAAATTAACGTCTAACAAAATTGACTGGTAAATGTAAGGTTCAATTAAGTTGATGTCAGACAAAAGATAGAGAGAGATTTATGAGGACTTTGCCGAATGAAGAGAGTGTGTGAAATGAATCAAAGGGACCCAGAAGGCGACTTTATGGGAAGACCGTATAACGAGGTTACGTTATGGACCTGACCCTCTTAAGGTGTGAGGCTGAAGTATTAGATATAATTTTTATTTAACTTATACAAATAAATATAATACAATATAGTTTAAAAATCAAATTAACAAAAATCATGAGAGCACGATAATAAAATAAAATATTGTTTTTTATTTTTATTTTTCTCACAAATAACAACAACAATAATAATGCCTATATCCTCTGAGTGAGGTCGGCTGTATGGATTAAATAATTCTAGTAACTTTTCTCTATTTAAACCACCCAACATGAAGTGTATGATTAACATGTCCATTAAGTTCACAATTTTTTTGTAAAATTGATCCCAAATATATGAACTTCGTCATTTGTGGAATAGCCTAATCTTTCAATTTTTCTCTCAAGCATTAATAACATATCACAAAAATCATGAGTGAAAACTTTTTACTTTAAATTAATTTTCTCTAATTATATGGAATGAGTGGAGAGTTTATTTTTATTTTTTCTCATGTGTTAATAGAATGCCATAAAAATTATGAGAACAAAATAGTCAAAAATTTTGACTTCCACAAAAACAAAACTTAGAGGAAGTCAACATGAGGGGAGGGACCGAGGGAGGGCTGGATAGATTTTAGCTCCCTTTTCCCCCAAAAATTCCAACCAAATACATCCTAAAAAATTATGGATAATCATTGTGTGAGCAACAGCCCATGTGGGAGTGTTGCTTAGGTCGTCTTCTCTATCCCACCTCCATACTCTCTCTCATTGCCCCCAACCCCCCGGCAAAAAAAAAAAAAAAAAAACCTCGCCTCATCAGATCTTCCAAAGTCTTCCTCAATAAAATTCTTTCACGTAATGAGAATTTTGTTTTTTTAAAATTTGTTGCTCTTGTAATTTTTTAAAACAATAATTTCTCAATTTTATTTAAGGGAAACTAGTTTGATCTACTTCTCTCAATCTCTATTTTAGTAGTCATTTGCATTGTCCACAAAGGGATTGCCTCATGGAGAGGTGGAGGCTGAAGCTTGGAGGCTAGTTCATTCTGACAAATATATATATATATATATATATGCAAAGAGCATAACAAACATTCATTCATCTTGCATATCTATAAAAATCCAAATAAAAGGGTGCATACAGATACAACTATAAAATATTTAAATTAAATTTTTGCTTCTAATATACATAAAAATGTGGATCCATATATTCAAAACTCAAACGTTAATATATGCATCATAAATTGCAGGTCCGCCAAATTGGAGTTCTCAATCTCACACAAAATTCCCTCCAATATTTTGTTAATATATTTCATCTCTTTTTGCGCGGGAAAAACATGGGAATTAGATCAAACGTGTTTACATGAAAGATAGAAAATCTTAATGAATTTGACAGATTGTAAAATTAATAGTAGAGATACTGGTTAGTTAGGATAATAGTTAGTTAGAAATGCCTAATTTGTTGAGCATTATTATATTGTTAGCATAGTTAGCCAGGAGGGCATTTCGGTTATTTAATTTGTTGTGTGCCTTTACTAATATATAAAGTAAGGCAGTGTACAGTGAACACACATGTGAATATACTGAATTCATTTTCTTCCTTTCTCTTCCCCGATATTCCTTTTCTCTGCTCAATCATCCCAATCCCTAAATCATCTCCGATTCTTTGTGTTTCTTCAACCTTCGTCCTCTGATTCTGTGTTTCATGGTATCAGAGAATACCTTCGCCATGCCTCATATTATCGGTGAATCTACCACCGACGAGATTTTTGATTCTTCCTTGAATATCTCCAGTTTGTACTATCTTCATCCGAACGAAAACCCAGCCTTAGTGCTTGTAAATCCAGTCTTGGCAGGACCAAATTACCATACCTGGTCCTGTGCCATGAGAATGGCTCTGCAATCGAAGAACAAGCCGATCTTCATTGATGGTTCGGTGCTAGCTCTATCACCTTCTGATCCGATTTACTCGACATGGCTGCGATGCAACACCATGGTCTGTACATGGCTCACGAGATCACTCTCTCTTACCATAGCTCAGAGTATTTTATGGCTTGATAAAGCATATGAGATTTGGTCTAATTTGAAGGATCGGTTTGCACAAAGCGATATGTTCAGAGTGGCTGAATTGCAAGATGAGATTTACAACTTCGGGCAAGGTGATCTCTCTATTAGTGAGTATTTCACGAAACTGAAGATTTTTTAGGATGAGTACACTATTTTAAGTCCCATTACTCGTTGTGCTTGCAATTTTAGATGTTCATGTCTTACATACCGAGAGCAAGATTACACTCTTAGGTTCTTGAAGGGTCTCAGTGATCGGTTTTTATCTGTGAAATCACAAATCATGCTATTAGATCCCTTACCATCTATCCCTAAAGCTTTTTCAATGCTTTTACAACAAGAACGAGAAATGCTTCCTGCCTCCGACTCACACATTGTTTTCTATGGGACCTTCACGGTCCTCTCCTACTGCTCTAAATTCTGGATTCAAGAATTCGGTTAACTCTGGTTCAGGCAACAATAAATTTTGTACCTACTGTAATAGACCACGTCATACCGTGGACACTTGCTATCAGAAACATGGTTTCCCATCGGGTTTTAAATTCCGTAATCAAGGTTCTGCCTCCACTAATCAATTTGGCACGATGGATCCTAGTTCTTCTGTGACAGATGGTAACACCAGCTCCATTGGCATTTTACCAACACCTGCTGCTCAATTCACCCCTGAACAATATCAGAAGCTGCTTGCCTTGGTTCAGCCATCTATTTCATCCTCTCCAACACCACCAGCTAATGTACCTTCTGTCCACTCTCTCTCTTCTTCTCACCAAAATGCAGGTATTCGGTTTTCTTCCCCTTCATTTTCCCCTCGCACCTCATGGATCATTGATACAGGTCCTACTGACCATGTATGCCATACTTTATCTTGTTTTTCTGCCTATAAGCATATTACTCTTGTTCTAATAAAGCTGCCAAATCATAGCGTGGTTAATGCTACTATTTTAGGAACTATTCACTTGACAAATTCCTTGACTCTTCATAATGTTTTCTATGTTCCTGACTTTACCTTTAATATCCTTTTAGTCACTAAACTCACTGCTTTTACTCCATGTTGCTTTATTTTCTTACCTTCTCTTTGTTTCATACAGGTACTTTCACCTTGGAAGACGATTGGTACAGGTGAAGTATTTAAAGGATTGTATTTCCTTAATCCTACACCACCTCACAATGCTTTGGCTATCTCTGTTTCTTAGCCAACCACTCACTCATTTGATCTTTGGCATCACCGTTTGGGTCATACATCTTCTTCAACTTTGAGAACTTTACATCAGCAATTTCCTTCTATACCTTTCAATATGAAATATGTTCCTTGTGATGTATGCCATATGGCAAGGCAAAAGAGATTATATTTCCCTGTAAGTCTTTCAACAAGTAATAAAATTTTTTCACTAATTCACACTGATATTTGGGGCCCATTTACTGTTCCATCTGTATGTGGTTTTCGGTATTTTTTAACTCTTGTTGATGATTTTAGTCGATTTACTTAGATTTATCCTATGAAATATAAATCTGAAGTTAGAGTTCATTTACAATCTTTTGTTCAATTTGTTGAAACACAACATAACACTAAAATTCATATTATACATTCGGATAATGGCCTTGAGTTTTCCCTGTCTTCATTTTATAATTCTAAGGGCATCATTCATCAAACTTGCATTGACACACCTCAACAAAATGGTACTGTTGAAAGAAAACATCAACATATTCTTAATGTTGCACGTGCCCTTTTATTTCAAGCCAAACTTCCTAAAGCTTATTGGTGTTTTGCTATTATTCATGTTGTTTTTCTTATTAATCGGTTGCCTTCTCCTCTTCTCAATCAATCTACTCCTTTCTTCTTATTGTTTCAGTCAACTCCATCTTATTTTGATTTAAAGGTATTTGGTTGTTTGTGTTATGCTTCTACCATTTCTGCTCATCGGTCTAAATTTGATGCTCGGGCTTCCAAATATGTATTTTTGGGATTTTCTGCTACTACTAAGGGGTGTGTTTTACTAGAACTTCATTCCAATAAAATTTTTCTTTCTAGGGACGTCATATTTTATGAATCTTTTTTTCCTTATCATAATCATACATCACCTGCTGCTCCAGATTCTTGTCTACCTTTACCTGCTGATGTTCCTCCTCTTGATTATACCCATCCTGTTGTTGAAGCTTCACCTCTTCCTCTACCCTCTTCTAACCCTTCCTATACTTCCCTCCCTTCTTCTACTACCCTTCCTACAAGAGTATCTACTAGACATCATAAGCCTCCCACCTATTTGCAGGATTATTATTGCTTATCCTTCACTACTTTAGCTGCATCATTTTCTTCTGGTGATAAGTACTCCTTTTCTCCTACTATTTCTTCTTCTCTTTCACCTTCATATACTCGGGTTTGTCTCACCATTGCTTCTGATGACATTCCTACCACCTATCGCCAAGCTTCTAAACACAAACCTTGGAGAGATGCCATGGATGCTGAAATCAAGCCCTGGAACAGAATCACACATGGATCCTTACACATTTGCCTAATGGGAAAACTCCCATTGGTTGTAAATGGGTATTCACCAAGAAATATAAATCAGATGGCACCCTTGATCGGTATAAGGCTCGGTTGGTTGCCAAGGGTTTCACTCAAACCAAGGGAGTTGATTACTTTGATACATTCTCTCCGGTTGCCAAAATGACCACAGTACGGTTACTTCTTGCTTTAGCATCTGCTCATGAGTGGCATATTCAACAATTAGATGTTAATAATGCATTTTTACATGGTGATTTGCATGAAGAAGTGTATATGGTTGTGCCTCCTGGATTTTATTCTCATGACTCTACACTAGTTTGCAAACTTCAGAAGTCTCTTTATGGTCTTAAACAAGCAAGTAGACAATGGTTTTAGAAATTATCTTCTGTCCTTCTTTCTTATGGCTTTATTGAGTCTAAGACTGATTATTCTCTGTTTATCAAGGCTTCTAGTTCTAGTTTCACTGCTATCTTGGTCTATGTTGATGACATTCTTATTACTGGTAATAATATGCCTGAAATTGAGACTGTCAAGCAGAATCTGGATTTTCTGTTTAAAATTAAAGATCTTGGTCCTGTCAGGTATTTCTTGGGTTTGGAAGTTGCTAGGCGTCATGATGGCCTCTCTTTATGTCAACGTAAGTTTGTTTTTGACTTACTCACTGAAACAGGGTACTTAGATTGTAAGCCGGCTACTACTCTAATGGATAAACATTGTAGGCTCAGTTCTGTTTCTGGTATTCCCCTTGAGGATCCCCTCCATTACCGCCAACTTGTTGGCCGCCTACTATATCTTACTACTACTAGACCAGATATCTCCTTTGCCACTCAACAATTGAGTCAGTTTATGGCTCACCCTACTGATTTGCATTTGCAGGCAGCTCATAGAGTGCTTAGATATCTTAAGTCTACTCCTTCTATGGGTCTTTTCTTTCCTGCTAAATCAGATTTCTGTTTGAAGGCTTTTAGTGATAATGATTGGGCTTCTTGTGTTGATTCTCGTCGGTCTATAATAGGCTATTGTATCTTCCTTGATACTTCTCTTGTATCTTGGAAGGCTAAGAAACAAGGGACGGTTTCTACTTCTTCTTGTGAGGCTGAGTATCGGGCTTTAGCTATGACTACTTGTGATATTCAGTGGATTTTATACTTGCTTCAAGATCTTAAGGTTCCCCATTCTCAGCCTGTTCCTTTGTATTGTGATAATCAGTCTGCTATTCAACTTGCTTCTAATCCTACCTTTCATGCTCGCACCAAGCATATTGAGTTGGATTGCCATTTGGTTCGAGATAAAGTCCAGGATGGCGTTCTTCATCTTATGCCAGTTTGCACTCAGGACCAACTTGCTGATTTGTTTACCAAGCCCCTTGGTCCAGGTCCTTTTACCACAGTTGTATCCAAGCTGGGCATGATTGATATCCATGCTCCAGCGGGGGGCTGACAGATTGTAAAATTAATAGTAGAGATACTGGTTAGTTAGGATAATAGTTAGTTAGAAATGCCTAATTTGTTGAGCATTATTATATTGTTAGCATGGTTAGTCAGGAGGGCATTTCGGTTATTTAATTTGTTGTGTGCCTTTACTAATATATAAAGTAAGGCAGTGTACAGTGAACACACATGTGAATATACTGAATTCATTTTCTTCCTTTCTCTTCCCCAATATTCCTTTTCTCTATTCAATCATCCCAATCCCTAAATCATCTCCGATTCTTTGTTTTTCTTCAACGTTCGTCCTCTAATTCTGTGTTTCAGAATTCTAATAAATAAATAACATATAATCATATCCTTGACAACAACGAAACTAATGACACTAAAAAAATAGAAAACGAACTTTCTTTACCCCTCATTGTAGTCTACATCTCATATTAATACTAAGTACTACAATAACAACAACAAACTTTATCCTATTAGGTGAGATCAACTACAAAAATAGCACTATGTCATTTTATTCTAACACTAAATAAGGCGCATAAACAAAATGCTGATCTCTTGAATTTAATTGAGAATGTGTTCTACCCATTTCTCTAGAATAGCAGGGGAACCGTGCCAAGGTCTCAACCTCTGAACCAACAGGTGAGTTCATGGTAGTTAAAGACCATGAAACTGGATTACCATTGGTACTTTTAAAATTACAACTTGATCAGTCAGGTATTTTCAGGGTGCATATTTTCATACAAAGATAGGAACAAAATTTAAAATAAAACATTCTTCTTGTAATTTGGAAACAAGTCATGGTGTAACTTTAAGTAACAGTATTAGTGGTAATTTTATGAGAATCAATGGTAACTTACTTCAATGATTCTTAGAAGAATTTTTATGTTTTAAAGCTTGTAAGTTATGGATCATCCTTCAATGTAATTTTTGAATAATTAATATAAAATATACCCAATGGTAGTAAAGAGTGATCTTTGGTTGAAGAACTGCTGTAGTTCAATTTGCATATAAGGAGCAATGGAGAAGAAAAATACTCAAGAAGAAAGGTTCTATAAGGGAGTTTATTTATTGGTAATTATAAAAAAAATTCAAAAATTTAATGACAAAATCTAATTTTGGCCTTGAGTTGGAGGTAGCAGGAAGTTTCGATTCTGGCTTCAACATCGGTTTTGAATCACATATAAACAAGACTTGAGGGGCTATTAGTACTATGGAGTGTGTGTGTGTATTTGGCCAAACACACTAAGAATTATATTAAAAGGACATAAATTCTAGAAATTTCAAATTAATTAAAGACACAGGTTAATTCTTGTTGGGAATAATTTCTTTTGCATGGATCAAAATGTCCCTCTTTAATTTTTTTTAATACACATCTTTTTTATGAGTATAGCACATAAAATATCTTCCCTGATTCAGCAGATCAGATCCATGGGATGTTCTGTGCCTACGGGGTGTTAGGTCTATCGTATGGGCTGGTGGAGATATGTTTACATTTAATGCCCAACTTAATTTTCTCTAATAGAAAGATACACATGCCTATAAAAAATATCTAATTTTAATTATTGTAATGTGTTTTAATTTATAAGACACTTTAATATAAAATTTTAAAATATTTAATTTTAATTATTGTTTATTTAGTGCTTTATATATTAGTCAAATTACAGGCCAAGACTACTACAAAAAAATAAAGCTGTGGCACTTATAATTACATTAGCTGTGGCGCTAGAGAAGTGCCACATATCTGTACGCCACTAAAAGAAGCTGTGGCGCTTGGAAGCGCCACAGCATTTAAATTTTTTCTTTTAAAAAAAATACCCTCCTGTGGCGCTTGTTGGAGGAAATGCCACAGGAGGGGGTCTCCTGTGGCACTTCCTCCAACAAGCGCCACAAGAGGGTATTTTTTTTAAAAAAAAAATTCTACAAAAAAATATACTTCCATAAAAAACCATAATGTATAAAAACAAAGAAAACTAATTAATTTCTATCACCATGGATCATTAGCGTCAGCCTCTATAAAAACATAATATCATCTTAATAATACAAGCATTTTCTAGTCAGGTATTGTTTGTGTGTATAAGAGAAGTCGAATAAATATATTGTTGATCCATAAAAAACCATAATGTATATTTTAGTGTTCAATTGCAACATAGATTTATATATCTATATATATTATATTTATCAACTTGATGACATAGTCAATAGCTCAACTCATTCATTTATGAAATTAGTTTATATTTAATATATTATTTTAGGCACAATTAGACCGTCTTTCCTGACTCTTTCAGCTAAACTTGGAGAATAAAATTCAGTCCATGTCACTGAACGTACACCACAGTTTGGTTAGTAACTTCATTCATTTATTTAATATTCACAAACCTAATCCGTTTTCAAAAATGGCAGGCCATTTTGTTAGCTTATAGTGAGATAACTTTACTTTTTTTTTCTTATAATGTAACTTTACTTTTAAATTCATTATGTATTATGGTTAGAACATAGATATCAATTTGAAATAAAAAATTACAGAAATTATATGACAATTAAAAAAGAAGAAGAAGAAGCATGTTGAACTTACAAGCTTAATTGATCAGTGCAGTGGAGTGAGGGACCACATTGCCCGTTGGTGACGCAATCTTGAGTGAGGAGGAGGAGGAAATTTGAGAAGTTGGGACCAAAAGTGAAAGACAGTACAAAGAAAAGGGAACAATTGGGACACGAGTGGGGATGACAGTTGGAACAAAACAAAGAAGTAGATTCGATGATGAAGACGTGTGCGTGTGTGGGTATGTTTTTAAGTGTGAAGATGAAAGGAAATGGAGAGAGAGGGGCGACGGGCATCCACTGCAAGAAGCTGTAGTGTAGATGAAAAGGGAAAGTGAGAGAGGAGAGAATAATTAAAGTGGGATGAATCAAAATAAATTAAAAGAGAAGGAGGGAGGCTACTGCGTGGGAAGGGGAAAAAAGATAAGGGTGGGGGTGGGGGTGGGGGGGATTGTGATTGGTAGGAAGTGGATAGTGTAATCCACTAAAATTGTCAAAAAAAATTTTCTTTTTTTTTTAATATATAACCAACCAGGCGCCACAGCTGGTGGTAAAAATTTTTTTTCTTTTAATATATAACTTGCTATAGGATTAATTTTTGGTCAAAAAACAATTTTTTTTTTAATATATAACCTATTGTGGTGCCTGGTTTCTTAGGCGCCACAATTGGTTATAAATTTTTTTTTAAAATATATACACAACCAGCTGATCACGTGGTGGCCAGCTGGTCAAAAATTTTTTTTTTTTTATTATTAACACCAGCTATGGCGTCTGGTAATCCCAGGCGCCACAGCTGGTCCAAGTAGGCAGGCGCCACATTTGGTCTAATTAGCTGTGGCGCCTAGTCTATCAGGCGCCACAGCTGGTACCTAAAATTAAAATAAAATAGAAAATAAAAAAGAAAAAAGACAACTGTGGCACTTTTGAAAGAAGGGTCACAAAATGTGCACCACCTTTTGATCTTTTTGTAGTAGTCTTAAATTTTAAAGTGTACAATTGAGGTTATTTTTATTTTTATTATTATAAATTAGATATAGAATGATGATATTAATTGATTATTTGATTCTCTAGCAAGTAAATTATTTAGGGTTAAATATTTTTTTATTTGTTAGTCACTGCACACAGTACACACCCAGCATTCTTTTTTGCTTAGAAAAAGAGTACACACCCAGTATTTACCCTTTTTTGTCAAAAAGTATATACTCTCTTGTATATATATGCATTCCCTTCGCTGCACTGACTCATCAAACTATTTCAGCTTTCACCACTTTGCACTCTCTATTTTCGGTTGAAACGTTGTCGTCTTGTAGTAAAGGATAAGCAGCAGACGGACCCGCAGCGGAGGGAAGCCGCAGCTTGTGGAGGAGAGTGAAAGAAGAAAGAATGAAGTGAAGCAATGGGACCCAGAAAGCGCCATATGGGAAGAAGAAACGTGGAAATGACTCAGAAGGCGAGGCTTTGTGGCTTTTGCTTTAGATCGTGCGTTTGTTTTTTTGTTTTTTGGACAAAGATTGTGCGTTTCACTCTCACTTTAACAAATTTATTCCAAGTGCTTAAGCATTTTGTTTCTAATAGTGTGGA
Organism: Inga leiocalycina; assembly: GCA_963242795.1. NCBI lineage: Eukaryota > Viridiplantae > Streptophyta > Magnoliopsida > Fabales > Fabaceae > Inga > Inga leiocalycina. The sequence continues at coordinate 21,609,531 of OY725324.1, forward strand.
ACACGAGAAGAGAATGATGACTCTGGTCGTCAAAAAGAAGAGAATGATGACAAGTAAGTATTTATTTTATTGAAAGTAAGCGTGTTTGGTTGAAAGAAAAAAAAAAGTGATGGGACAAAACCATAATTTTAAAAAAAAAATCCCAAACACCCCATCTTTCAGCAGAATCCCTTTTTTTCAATCAAACGATGGTTGGCCTGAAATTTGGTGGTGGTATTTGTGACATATAGGTCTTGGATTTCGACGGTGGGATTATGGATTGAAACTTCCTACCATTTTCAGATTTGGCGTGAATGTTGGTATATATTCTGTGATTGTAGCTTTTGCATTTGGTGATTTCCGGCATGTGCAAATTGTATCTTCACCCACGAGGTACGTATTTTATTGTTCTATGTGTTCTTCTATTTTATTAATATAATCTGTTGGTGATTTTTTTTGGATGAAGTGAATTTGTTGCATCTTATAGTTGAACTTTGTATTATAACACTGAACATTGTATTCCGCTTAAAGATAGTTGAATCTTTTCACTTTTGGATTTTGGACCTTAGTCATTTTCTCTCACTTACATTGAGGGGGAGATTTTTCTACGTTAAATTATTGTATTTCAATTTATTATTTTGTTGCTTTTTTTTTTTTTACTTTTTTTGACTCCATATAACCCTTTTTATTAAAAAGATTTAATATCCGATGCATTCTTCCTAAGAGTTCTAACTCTTAAATATAAAAGGTTGAAATGATACTTAATAATTATTTTTCACTTTTATTCCTTAGAAGAGAGAGATAAAGAGGTGATAATGAGCCAGATAATAAAAGCATGTATTTAAAAATCTTTCATTCTTTAATAAAGGTAAAATAAGTAAATGTTATACATTTAAAACATATTTAGTTAATAACGTCTATGAAATTATCTGGTTCATTGACTGGTTGGCCAAAGGAGTGCTTCTCTAACACTAACCATGTTTGGTTGGAGGGGATGGGAGTTAATAACGTCTATGAAATTGACTGGTTCATTGACTGGTTGGCCAAAGGAGTGCTTCTCTAACACTAACCATGTTTGGTTGGAGGGGATGGGATGGGATGAAAAATGAACCCCTCCCCTTATTTAGTATGAAAAATTAGAGGGGAGGGGCCCCAATCCCTCTCATCCCCTCATATTTGTTCCCTCCAAATTGGAGGGTTTTGGAGGGAGCAAAAAATGTGGGACTGTTTTGCCCCCATGATTTTTTCATATTTCCATTTCTACCCTGTATTGAAAATAAAAACATACCTCTGTTCTCCATTGTTTCAAGTTCGGACCATGCGTCTACATAGAATAATAAACATACCTCTGTTCTACATAGAATAATAAACTTAGCAACGTTGTTCTATCCATGCCTGACGCCATTGGCTTTCAATTTGGCCGTAGTTTGGTCAACGTTTTTTTTTTGAGAAATACAACTCAAATGCATGTAAAGTTTATTTTTCCTAGGTTGAGAAATATAATGCACTGTAAATTTTCAATATTCATCATATGGATAGGATTGATGTTTTCTATCAAGTATTTGTACATTTTTGTTATGTGTTGATGAAACATAATGCATTATTTCTCAACCCATAGCCAATGAACCAATTCATGTGATTATAGGTCATAATATTAAGATCAAGGTTTATCTTTTGTGTCCCAGATGTTGGGTAACCTCTAAATTATTGACCTGAGGTTTATTGCTTTGAGAAACTTGTGCCTTTTAGGACCATCATTATTTAATTCACTACATGGAGGTTGCCCATAAAACTATATCAATTAATGTTTAAGGGTAAAATGGTAAATTAGTCATTATCTCCCCTCCCTCCCCTCTTAAACCAAACAATTGATCACTAAAAAACCTTTCCCTTCCTCCCCCTCTAACCAAACTAAATAAGGTGACCCTCCATCCTCCCATTCCATCCCCTCCCTTTAAACCAAACAAGTCCTATATGTTCGGTTCAATTAAATTGATATCAGACAAGAAAAAGAGAGAGATTTATGGGTCCTCATACTATGCTCATCTAAAAGATGAGCACAACATGCTCATCCCTTCAATTTTGAGGTGAGGGCCATTTTTTTTTATGTATTCTTATTTATTTGGATTAAATTGTATACTGCACTCTAAAATATTTTTACCATTCGGTATCTCAAATTAATTAATTTCTAATTCTGCATTCAAAAATATTTTTATTGTAACACCAATAACCTAAAATATTTTTTTAATAGCACCCAATATCTGAAATATTTTTTTGACACCTAGTATTTTAAGCTAATTAAATTTTTGTACATGGCGTATTTTTTCAAAAAATAAAAAAAAAATAAAAAACCCCTAAAATTGGGGGATGAGCATGGAATGTGGATTCAGATTTATGAGGACTAAGTACTTTTTGCTGAGAATGCAGAGGGTGAAATGAATCAAAGGGACCCAGAAGGCAACTTTATGGGAAGACTAAATAAGGAGGTTACGTTATTGACCTGACACTCTTGAAGGTGTGTTTGGTTTGAGTATGAAGTATTAGTTATAATTTTTATTTATGTTATAGAAATAACTTTAATACAAGATATTTTAAAAACCAAATTAACAAAAAGCATGAGACCATGATAATCAAATAAAAATTTATGTCTTATTTTTATTTTTCTCACAAGCAACAGTAGCAACAACATTAAAGCCTATATCCTCTAGGTGAGGTTGACTGTATGGATAAAATGATGCCATTGGGTACGTCAAAAATCAAATCTCGTGGTCTCAATAACCTCATTGAAGATTTGCTTTAGTCTTCTTCTACCTTCTTAACTAGGCTCCAAAAAATGTAATATGCCCTCCTTACTGACGCAGCCAATGGCCTTCTCTGTACATATCCAAACCACCTCAGATGATTTTCTACTATTTTTTCTTCAATAGGTGCTACTCCAACTGTAACATCCTGATTTTTATTTATAGGATATAATTAGAAAATAATTATTTATAAAAATTAAATTAGTAGGTAATTTTTGGAATTAAAAAAAAAGATATAGTTAAAATATGATTTTTTTTAAAAAAATCATAATAAATATATATATTTATAAAAAATAATAAAAATAATATATATATATATATATATATAAATAGTGGGTGGCTTTCGGCAACATCTTAGTCATTCAAAAGTGTCGACAATATCCTAATTGTTTAAAAGTGTTAGCAGCATCCGTCCAAGAGTGTCAGCAGTCTTTTTTTTTTTTGGTCAAAGTGCTAGTAGTCTTATCCCTGTATAAAAATTATTATTTTGGTCCTATTTATAAGTCATTTTAAATTAATTCTCACATACCAAGGAGAGTTAGTTAACTTATTAACTATGAGCTAAATTTCCAATTTTGCCCTTATCTATGATTGGTTCTAAAAGTCAACATGAATAAATTCTTTTTGGTTATTGCAATTAACAAGGGTAAAAAAATATAAAACACATTTACTATCCTGAAAATGGATTTATAAATAGGACCAAATTTTTTGATAAAAAAGAATTTATAAATAAGATCAGAACAATATTTTCCAAGTGTGACTTGGTAACAATGGCTTTCTACGTCACATTCAAATGATAATAATAAAAAAAATTAAATTATAATAAATAACAATTTATTATGGCCCCATTTGGTACCACACGAAGTGGTTGGGGGTAGTAAATACCCCCTCCTTTCAATAACCAATTCACTCATGAGATTTGGTGCGCAGGGGCTGACGATGACATATTGATAGGAGTATTTTTGATTTTTTGAGGATCAATAAAATATTTAAAATTATTTCTAATCATAAAAAATTTTTCATAAAATATATTTTAAATAATTTTTTATTTCTTATGATAATAATTTCATGTTGATTAGAGAATATTTTAGGATTAGGATTTTGGGTAAGTTTAAATTTTATCAGTATATGACTATAATAATATAGAAGATGATTACTAGTGAATTTTAATTTGTTTATTTTTGTTATTTAGTTGGTATAAGATTTTATAATGAATTTTATATACAATAAATATATGAATAATTCTATATTGGACATTTTAACATATTAAATTTGGGTTAAATGATTTATTTGGATTATTGGGGGTATTTTTGAAGTTTTAATTGGTTTAGATTTTTTTTAAGATGATGATTTATAATATAGCTATTTTATGTTCTAAACTTAAAATTGGGGATTTTATGTACGGAAATGAAATTAATAATAATTAATGGCTTCAACAAGTTATTTGAGTTAAGAAAAATATTTAAATTAATAATTGAGATTTTAGAGTGAAATTAGAATTTTTGGGAGTAATTAATTCAAACTTTTAAATTATAGAATTAATTTAAGTAAATTAATTTTTCTAATAATTCAAATGTATAATAAATTGATTGTTGTAGATTGATTTTTGGCGTGTATTTAAGCTCTTGGATTAAGAGCTTGTGATTATAATTGTTTCTTTGGTGAGAGGTAACTACTTTCCACTTGTTATGGGTGTTGCCATGTTGTTTGTGAGTATTTTGTAAAATGATTTTGAGATTTGAAATGGTATGCTGATATTTATTAGATATTTCAATGAGTAAAGATTTATTGTGATTGAGAAAGTTATCATTATATTGTGAAGTATTTTGATATAAACTTGTCTTGTGGAATTTTATAATTTGAAATGAAAAACATGTATATAGTTATATATGAATATAGGAATATTGGGAAAACTCTTGATGAAATAATGACTGATAATTAATGTGATAATGGGTTTGGAATGACATGGAGTAAATTATTTTACCACGTGGAATAGCCTCCATTAGTTCACAATGGTTGGCTTTCTATTGTCCCACCAGTTCAATGAGGGGCTACGACACCCTATCAGTTCAATGAGGGGAAAGACCCATGGTCCCCCAGGCACAAACTCTGTGGATTTTGGCCAATCCTCATCATGTGACTGGTGAGTTTTTTGAGTGGCTAGTGACATGGATAGTAACTTTATCCATGGGTCTAGCCAGTGGAAATAAGGCAGTTTGGTTGGATTGGTAAGAGGCAAATGGGAATTGTAATAGGAGATTTGATATATAATAATCGTGATATATAATTCGTGATATTATATTTGTATATAAAACTGTGATATTAAATTTTTATTAATTATGTCTCTAATAATTTGTTATAAAAACTGTTCCACTTGGCACCTCATGAACACATGTCAGCATGTGTAATGAATCAGATAGTTGGTTACTGTGGCTTTTGTCTCACCCCATCAATTGAACATTTTTCAAGTGATATTTCCCCTGCTGGGATATCAAGAGGAGCTCATGAGGCATTGATATATATATATATATATATATATATATATATATATATATATATATATATCTGTATATCCTCTCGTGGTTTATTATGTGTTGAATAAATGTATATTGCCACTCATAGGACCCATATTCTGTAAACTCTTATTCAATTGCATACTTTGATTATCGTATTTTATTTAGATGTCATATAAAGCTAGATGACTTTGGTTTTGAAATGGGAATTTTTGGTATGATCACGGTAGAATTAATGTTTACCTTGATTAATATTTGAAGATGAGTTGTAATATTTTCTTTGTAAGGACTTAAATCCTTTATTACCATAGTAGAGTTTTCAAATGGTTAGTTGAACTATTTTCTACAATGGTAATCTTTTAAAAAATGAATTATAATATTTTTATTACCATGGTAGATTTTTCAAATGGTTAGTTGTACTCTTTTCTACTATGGTAATCTTTTGAAAAGTATGTTGTAGTCTTTTCTATCATGGTAGACCTTTGGGTTTAAGTTTTTCCCTTTTGTGCAATGGTATTGTTTATTATCAAAGAATTTGATTAAGTGTTTTGAGAACTAAGTATTAAGGAAAGTATGTTCCAACTTAGAATTGAGTTTTTTTTAATGTTAAGGAAATGATTTTACACTAACCCTTTCTCATATAAGTTCATTACGAATCTTATCTTTCCATGTATGACCATACATTCATCTTAACCTCCTCATCTTAGCTACCCCATCGTTGTGCTTATGAAGCCTCTTCACCGGCCAACATTCACTACCATAAAGTATTACTGGTCGAATAGCAGTACAATAAACTTTTCCTTTTACTTTATTAAGCACTTTTCTATTACAAATAACTCTAGTAACGTTTCTCCATTTAAACCACCTAGCTTGAATTCTATGAGTAACATCTTTATTAATTTCACCATCTTTTTATAGAATTGATACCAAATATCTAAACTTTGTTACTTATGAGATAACCCAATCTTTCAATTTTTCTCTCAAGCATTAATGAAATATCACAAAAATCATGAGTAAAAAACTTTTAACTTTAAATTAATTTGCTCTAATTATATGGAATGAGTGGAGAGTTTTTTATTTTTTATTTTTTCTCATATGTTAATAGAATGCCATAAAAATTATGAGAACAAAATAGTTAAAAATTTTATCTTCCAAAAAAACAAGAGGAAGTCAAAATGAGGAGAGGGAGGGTTGGGTAGATCCCCCAAAAAAAACTTCCAACCAAACACATCCTAAAAAATTATGAACAATCATTGTGTGAGCAACAATCCATGTGGGAGTGTTGCTTAGGTTGTCCCTCCGTCCCACCTCCATACTCTTTTTCACTCTCACCTCCCTCCCCCCCCCCCCCAAAAAAAATAGTCTGCTCATCCTGTCTTCCAAAATCTTCCCCAATAAAATTCTTTTACAAAGTGAGAATTTTGTTTTTTAAAATTGTTTGCTCTTGTAATTTTTTTAAAAAAATAATTTCTCAATTTTATTTAAGGGAAACAAGTTTGATCTACTCCTCTCAATCGCTATTTTAGTAGTCATTCGCATTGTCCACAAATGGATTGCCCCATGGAGAGATGGGAGGCTGAAGCTTGGAGGCTAGCTAGTTCATTCTGACAAATATATATGTTGCAAAGAGCATAGCAAACATTCATTCATCTTGCATATATATAAAAATTCAAATAAAAGGTGCCTACAAATACAAATATAAAATATTTAAATTAAAATTTTTGCTTCTAATATACATAAAAAAGTGGGTCCATATATTCAAAACTCAAACATTAATATATGCGTCATAAATTGCAGGTCCGCCAAATTGGAGTTCTCAATCTCACACAAGATTCCTTCTAATATTTTGTTAATATATTTAATCTCTTTTTGCGCAGGAAAACATGGGAATTAGATCAAACGAGTTTACATGAAAGATAGAAAATCTTAATGAATTCTAATAAATAAATAACATATAATCATATCCTTAATAACAATGAAACAAATGACACTAAAAAATAGAAAACGAACTTTCGTTTCCCGTCATTGTAGCCTACATCTCATATTAATAATAAGTACTACAATAACAACAACAAACTTTATCCTACTACGTGAGATCAACTACATAAATCGTACTACGTCATTGTAATCTAGCACTAAATAAGGCACATAAACAAAATGTTGATCTCTTGAATTTAATTGAGAATGTGTTCTACCCATTGCTCTAGAATAGCAGGGGAACCATACCAAGGTCTCCACCTCTGAACCAACAAGAGAGTTAATGGCAGTTAAAGACCATGAAAATGGATTACCATTGCTTCTTTTAAAATTACAACTTGATCAACCGGATATTTTCAGGGTGTATGTGTTCATACAAAGATAGGAACAAAATTTAAAACAAAACATGCTTCTTGTAATTCTGAAACAATTCATGGTGTAACTTTAAGTAACACTATTAGTGGTAATTTTATGAGAATAAGTGGTAACTTACTTCAATGATCCTTAGAAGAATTTTTATGTTTTAAAGCTTGTACATGTCATTAACACAAGTTATGGATCATCCTTCAATGTAATTTTTGAATAATTAAATATAAAATATATCCAACAGTAGTACAGAGTGATCTTTGGTTGAAGAACTGCTGTAGTTCAATCTGCATATAAAGAGCAATGGAGAAAAAAAATACTCAAGAAGAAAGGTTCTATAGGGTTAAATAGTTCATGTAATTTGTTATATAATTCCTTTAATTGCTTTCAATATGGTTCGCAAAAACAAGAAAGATAATATTTAATGAAGTAGCATCATGATGGCTTGGAAAACATCTATAAAAGAGTCTACAGATTGATTAAATAACTGAACACAAAGCATACACTATAACCACTTACCTTTCTGTGTTTTGATAGTTGTCTTCAGTAGTTGAATTATTAATAAAGAAAGAAAATGATGAGCATGAATAGTTTATAATAAAAGTGTCAAAAGGATCTTCACTTTCAATCAATCCTTTGAAGAAAACGTTGAGAATACAAGAGGTTAACATGCACTACAGCTAGAACAAATACAAAGATATGCATTGGTGAATATGGCTTCCACATATAATATAACGGAACCTCATGCTGAAAAGAGAAGAAAAGAAAAGAGGTCATACCAATAATTGGCAATCATGGCATAAATAATTGGCAAGGTGAACCTCAACAACTAATGTGGTAATCATAGTGTAGTGCTATGAATATATATATATATATATATATATATATATATATATATATATATATATATATATATATATAAGTCCATTTATTTTTGAAAGTTTCCTTAGCCTCCCCAAATTATAAGACTCAGAACAAAATGCATGCACATCTTGTCTGAAGTGCACATTCACAGCCAACTAGGAGATTTCAGTGCTCAATTGTAAATAAAGGTTTTATAAACTAAATGAAAGAAGACCCAATAGTAAAATAGAAGAACAATTAAATTCTTCTTTGTCAGTGACAATGACAAATTAATGAACTTTGTCTTGTTCACATGATTACTTTTATTCTTGTACCAAAATGCTGTCCACTTTCATCTCTTCATCCTAAAATTAAATGCCATCAAGTGCTGCCACACGTGTATAAGTTGGCACCAACCAATCATGACTTATTATATTCCACGTTTAAGTAAGTACAAATAAAATCATAAAAGGAGATTGTTGGCGTCATCACCTAAATTCACATATGATCCAGTGAATCTTTCAACTGCACTTAGTGCTCTGCAGATTCTATCGGCAGTAGCACATACAAAGAAAATGAATAATCTGAGTCACATCCAAGATAAAACAAATCCTTCTTCTGAGAACAAAGTGAAGAGAACAACGAAATATAACAGAACTCAGCAGACATAAGATATACAAAAGGAGGAAGATAGGTGCTTGAAAGCTCTAGAGTAGTGTATAGGTGCTCTAGCCATCCACGCCTTATATAGGCCTCAAGCATACGGAATTTGGGCAGCCTCTTAATGACATCCGTTTTGTAAACTTTAAATGGCATAAAATAGTTTAAATAATAATGTATAGTCGTTGGAAATAAAAGGACTTTAAGGCCATCTCTACCTGAACGTTTTGGCATTAAAGGTGAATCAAAAATCAGTTGAGTTCTACAAAATACCAACGTCCAGAATCACCACTAAAGTCTAGCAAAGTGGCCTTTTTTTATAAGCTTATCCAACTCAAAAATTTGTTTTCAAATTCCATGAAACTAGCCCAATAGAAAGAGTCCAATCTGCGTTTTAACTTACGCACAAGGGGTTGGGAGATGTTGCTGGATTTCAACTGTGTTTGCCTTTAGTGGCCCATTATTGTGCGAGTTCGTTCCTCCTCTTAGCCCAAAAATACTTATTACTTGGACGCCTCACAATCCCAGACAAAGTGAGACTTGTTCCTTATGACACACCCGCTCCTTATTTCCAACAATCCTCTATATGTGTCAAAGGAACGCTTTTAGTTGAGTTGCACATATGGATATAATCATTGTATCTAGTGGTCCTAAAAACTTACTTAAAACCAAACCTAAACTGATAATAACACTTAGTACATAGAGATGTCGGTGGTCCTATGAACTTCAAACCACTCATCTCTTAGGAATATACTAGAGGCATTAAGAGTCATTATACCCCCATATTTCACTGTTAACATGGTTTTGCATGTTAAAACGGCCATGCGTATGCCTGGTGCATAGCGAATGCTCCAGAAATTTCGCCATGATCTCATAGGAGTGGCTCCACTCCACATTCGTAGAGGTGATTTCATGAAATGTATCTACAATGAATAAACTATTCTGTAGGATTATGAAATCATTAAGAGCTTTTGCTCAGTATTAACAAAATGCATTCTAGCACTTTCTCATGACATAGGAAGGAACTCATAATTTATTTTAGGGCTCTTCTAGCTTTTCGTTCAGTTTGCCTCTTTGACCTTACAATTATGTTGCCAAAAAGATGTTCTTCCAGAGACTCAAGTTCCTCATTCGTCGGCTCCACATCATCAGACTCCTCATTATTATTTAGGCTACCATCTCGCATTGTCTCTGCTTCAGTGCCCACGGATCCTCCCACTAGACCATCTCTTGTTTCCATACGTCGAACCCATTTAAGAAGTAAATTGTTAGGTTTGGACGAAACAAACGATTTATACTCCGATTCTACTGGGGACTTGTTTTTGGCTGGCATAGCTACATCCTTTGCAAACCTTCAAAGCTGTTTCAGCAAGGGCAACAACTTCAGAAGCAGAAGCAGCTATTACAGTCTCTCACTATTAATAAGAGATTTTGTAGCTAAAGTTGCTTTAAAGCTTGCCTATTTATTAGCATAAAGCTACTTAGCTACTGGAAAGTTAGATATATTTTAAACATTTTGCATGACTTAAAAACTTTGAAAATACTCAATAAATAAAAATTTGGTCACAACTCACAAATTAAATGTCAACTCTTCTGCATATGAAGAAACTAGAAAAGTTTACATTTCATAACACTAGTTAACACAAATTAAAATGAAGAGCCGTTGAGAAAGCCAGAGAAATTCTATTTATCAAGAAATCAAGCAAATAGTGAAATTCAATTGCATATGTCCCAAAACGAAGATAAAAAAACCGATGCTTATGTTGCTCAACATTATTAGAGTCTAGTTCTAATGGAATAGTACACAAGACAGAACCAATCATAGTATATCAAGCAGCACTTCGAGATCATTACGTTTGCGAACAAGTTTGTCCACTAAAACCCTCAAATGCACTCTATTAGGAATACATCACTTTCAGCATATGTAACATTATGTATTATTGATCAGACAATCATGGAAAAGTAAAAACTATGTCAAAATATAATTGTGTAATCTAACCTCTGTGGGCGGACCAGTTGTACCAATATATATCCATGGTCTGTTTGTACTGACTGAATCAGAATTACCATCTAAAGTAGTTAATGCCAACTTTTCCAAACTGAGAACTGCTGTTGATCCAATTCATGATGAGGTAGATGGAGATGTAGCAGACTGGAAACACAGAGTTTCTCTATTTTTGCTGCATATTTCAAATTCCAACCAAGAATCATGTCAAAATCTGATTGCAGTAACTGTTGCAACAAACAGTGAAAAAAAAAGAGGACCTTCCTGACCCACTAATTAAATTATATATGTAATCAAACTTCACGCTTGCAGCTTTTGAATAGTTGGAGCAATGCATGAATATTGTCAAGAAGATATTCAAATGAAAATATCACTTAAATCCTAGAAGACCAGGTTGCTTCAAGGAAATTATTATCTGGATATGAAAAATGGAAGCCAACAATGCTCAACTGAACCAATTTGGCTAGATCAATTCAATCAGATAAAAGAACAGTAGGGGTAGGAAAGTGTCCAACTAATCTAGCCATTACAAAATAGAATCAATGCCAATTCCGCACATCAATATAGCTAGATAGGTAACCATGCAGTTTTCATCAAACTTAGTAAAATGAGTTATGTATGATCCTCCCTAATTAGCATATATCCACAATGTGATGAGATTTAAACTATGACCAAAACTAATTTTGTTTTGTGCTTTCCTCATATTTTCTCTACAATTTACTAGAGTCGAGACCACAACAGCAATTTTGTTATAATAGTGTCCAGGCACAAGTAAATTCAAAATAAGAGATGAAATTCTAAAACAAGACACAAGTCAACATGCCATAGATTGGGCATCATTTCCATTTCCTAGGACGGTTTCCTCTTTCATGTTTCAAGCTCCTCATTTTTTCAATTTTTCTTCAGAAATAAGATTAAATTATTGAATTATTGATGATTGTTGATAAAAATATATACAATAGAAATAAACAAAACTCAATTTCCTGTTTCAAGCTCTTCACCATTTTCATTTTATCTTCAGAAATATAACTAAATTATTGATGATTCTTGAATATGACCTTAACTAACAAAATTAAGTCTCTTAGATATATGATTATCGCAATCTATGACAACCAATTTGGTTTAGCATTGAAGAAGCACAAGTGAATTAAAAAATAAAAATGTCTTTGGCAGCCAAATTGAAACCGAAGTTGATGTCAAAATGGGAAAAGACTAAACACAAATGCATAAGCGTCATAAAATCCAACGATAACTGTCATAAATGACCATTTGTTCTATGTCACTTGCCAACTTCACGATTCAAAGATCAACACTGATAGAGACTAAGAACAATTTACATCTAAATCCCAGAGATTCAAAACGCAACTAACTGAGTTCTTTTTAATAAATTTTTTGCAGAAGATATCAACAACAAGGGCAATGCAAACTACTGAAAACTAAAAATTCCTTATTAGACAACCAAAACTACGATAAACCCAGTTCAGCAAATATCGCAATGAAATGAAAAGTAAAGTCAAATGGGAAAGACAAGAGAAAACTTACCAAGATGGGAATGCAAATGAGAGTGAGAGGAGGGAAGAGTAACATGAGGATGAGCTCTGAAGTGGATAGAGAAAGTGTCGGGCTGACACTTGAACTGAGGCAATAAACATGACATTCTATCACTACCAGGAAGAGAAAAGGGTAGGGCGCTTGTGAAAGAAGGGCAATCGAGGGGGTGTCATAGGAAGAGAAAGAAGAAGGAGGGAGGGATAAAAGAGAAAACTTGTGCAGGGAATTGAAGGCAGAGAGACAGAAAATCGGATAAGGGGATGCGAGTATCCCAGGAGGCTCAGGCTCTGAAAGAATATAATCCTTCCACCCTGAAATTTTCAAGTCAAAAGACCTAACATTTTGTCACCCATTTTGCTGCCATACATAAACACTATCATCATTGAAATACAAATCAATATATTAAAAAACATAATGATGATGACCACAACAATGCCAGCTTAAATAAACTGACAATTGTTTTGTTTGTCAAAAACCTATGCGAGATTCTCATTTTTTATTTCATATACAAGGGTATTTGACTAGATCAAATAAAAGTATTGTGAGATCTAATTAAGAATAATTGTTCACACTTGTTGATTATACAATAATTCTATCCCAGTGTATTTTATATGAAGGAGCCTGAATAATTGAGTTGGGCTCACATTGAACACCACCCAGTAGGACTATAAGGCCAGCAACTATCAAAATCAAACGTGGAGGCTGAGTAAGAGGGTAGTGAAGATGACATACGGATTTGTTGTGGTTTTGGAAATTTGAATGTAGTTCATATTTCTAACTATAGTACCAGCAGCAGGACATTCGATGTCAATATTACAGCTCGAGCAGCAAGTAACGCAAATGCAACAGCGAAGACGTCAGACTGACAAACAACCAAAATTAATTAACAGTTAGTAGGGATTCAAATAAATTAAAGCCAGTTAAACCAAAATTAATATTTTCAGGTTACAAAGGCGACTTGTCTTGAAATAGACCCACAGTAAATCTTCAATTCTTTTATGTATTTAAGATCCTTGCACTACTACAAAAAGGGGCTTTAACCTCCCAAATTTGGCACTTTTAACGTCCCAAAACGGGGGGACGTAGATGCTGGGGGCGTAGTAAGTTGGAACAAAAGACGTCCCAAATGATAGGGACGCCTAAAGTCAGACTTTAGGCGTCCCAAATTAAGAATTGGGACGCCTAAAGTCCCCACAAGGTGGGACTTTAGGCGTCCCAAATTAAAATTTGGGACGCCTAAAGTCCCCCAGGGTGGGACTTTAGGCCTCCCAAATTACAATTTGGGACGCCTAAAGTCCCACGCTGGGTTACTTTAGGCCTCCCAAATTTTAATTTGGGACGCCTAAAGTCCCACCTGGGGGACTTTAGACCTCCCAATTGTTAATTTGGGACGTCTAAAAGTTTGGTTTTTTTTTATACCATAATTTACATTCTGTATTACCCAACTAATTGAAACTGCAGAGACAGAATAAAAGATGGATTCATAAACCACACTGTCCGTTACAAACTGGTAAGGACATCCAGCACTACAATCTTTACTATATATACATAAAATAACCTTTCAAGCAACCTACTACTATATATATCAACAAAAAACAACCAGAAAGTGTCAAAACGCTGTCATCACACAAGTACAAACTGATATAAAATAACAAGTTTACTGCTCTATATGTTGAAGAAGATGTCCAGCCAAAAGATCTCTGATCAAATCAAGGTCTTCACGTAGGTAGGCATCTTCATTATCAAAAATCTGAAAATTAGAAAGTACTAAGCTTAGATGAAATGAATCTCAAGCAAATGAATTAATTAGCATTTCGATTAGAACACCAAAAATATTATCATTTGAGAATGAAGAAGCGATTACCTTTTCAAAATCGCTAGTAATTCCACTTTGAGTTATGTTATACATATAAAGTATAACATAATATCCGCATTCAGTGTTGCCAGGTTGTCGAGGGCACTTTTAATCAAAGGGATGCAATTGGTTGTTAAAATCAATAAAGGTATGTCTAAAAGGACCGTCAATGAAACAATTATGTAGGATCGAATGTACTTACTATGGGATAAAACCACTTTGGCTTTTTAACAACTGCACCCTCGCGTGACCCACCTAGGATTCTATATGTTTGACAAGCACTATCATGAAAAGCAAAATGAACAGAAATTAGAACCATTCCTTTATTTTGTTGTCAATGAAATACAAACAGGATAACTTACGTGTCGAAGACGGATTTTGTATCTCTGTCTGGCTTGTTACTCAAGGGATCAAACCAATAGACTATGTTGTGGTGGGGACATATAACACACAAAGTCCAGTGGTTTCTTTAACAACATGTACACATTAAAATGAAGTTAGATGAGTGAGAAGACAATTATTTAGTAAACTTCTGAAATTGACAAAATGTAAATACGAACCGTTGGACAATGGGTGCTAGATAACAACGAAGTTTGTTTTGTGCCATTTGGTAGCCGACATAGTGAGTCCTATGCGCCACAGTACAAGTATCCCCTGTCGTATTCGCAGGACATAAGAATCCATACCAATTACCTCTTTCCATGTTTGCGCAGAGATCGTGCAAGGTGCTATAATAGAATTAAAATAAGGAATCAATGCTTGAATGTATGAAAACAAAAAACCACTAAATGAATTCTATGGGAAAATTGAAAAAAAAACTTACCGGACTGCAAATTTGACCCAGCCTGCATCTATCTCCTCCAACCTGATAAACTGCTTGAGATCTTTATTGTCAATCGTGTAGGGATACTCCACTTGGCCCACAATCCCTGGAGGCATCTTCAAGTCAATCTGTTTAATGCCCTTGTAGATCTGTTGCAGCCGTGCTAAGAAGGGCCATTTGCTCGCAGCTTCGTCATCCTTTTAGAACATCAAAAAACAAATTGTTATTAGGATGCCAACAGATTTTTAGTAACAGTAAGGTAATTCCTACCATTGGAGGTGTTGCGTCTGAACCAATAAGATTGCGAGGCCAAACGATGAAAGATCCTATCGCTTGACCTAACGTGCCAACCTCTGGATCGGGAACAGGGATGGCTGTACCTTCTTCCCCCTTTCTAACACTCGTCACATTCACCCTACGATAATCCTCCAGAATTTGCTGATTATGGTGGGTGGTAGCATATGTGTGAACGAGAGCATCAGCAACAACACGCAGCAGTGGATCATCCAAATAGAGGGTGCAAGGGTCTCCCGACACTGGATTGGGAGAAGGGTCGCCAAGTGGTCCCGACACTGGAGTGGGAGAAGGGTGGCCAAGTGGTTGCTCCAGAGGATTATAACTTCCTCTCGTGCTATTGAAGGCCGGGGATTCCTGAGTTCGAGCCTCGTCCCTTGCCCTTTGTGCTTCAAACATCTTTGCCATTTCAAGTTGAAGCTCTGGCAACAGCTCTTGTCGGAGCTTGTCGCGAAGGTTGGCCTCGATCTCTCGTTCGAGGTCCTCTCGAATCTTGGCCACAACGTCCTTACTAGGTCCAGCTTGTGACGAATAACGTGGCTGTCGTCCAAAATACCTCGCGGCACTAACTCCCCGTGTCTCTCCTCTAACACGACCAAGGTCATCTGCCTTCCCAATAGCCGTTGACAAGATGTCCATCCGTCTACTTGGATTGAATGAACCTTGGCTACTCTGCTCGTCCAGGTCATCCTGTAGCATGCAGTTTATCGTAAATGTATCGAAACCACTTGCGACATGTAAAAAATTAGGTACTTATGGTATAACTACTTACAATCCTCGCAGCAACCTCAGCAACAGTCGGATTTATGTACTTCCCAGCCTTAATCCTCCCTGCTTTCCATTTTTTGTGACGTGGAGGAGGGGCCGGTGGCTGGATAACAACGCTAGGATCAGATTCCGCTGCTTCCTTCATTTTCTGTAACTCTTCTGCCATCATTTGCCGCTCAAGCTTCCGATATCCACCGCGAGACATGAAATGTTGATATTTATTTTCTGCTTGCCTCTGGGCATTTGCTGCACTTAATTTCTATGAATGAAAAACAACAAAAAATGAATCAACGATATAAAGTATATGAAATCAACGATATAAGTAGTTCTATATCATGACAGAAATCTTACCAAAAACTCAGGATCTGCTCGTGATGCCGCAAACAACCTCCAGTCCTCTGGAGATAAATATGTATACTGTGCACATGGATCGTTACCCCTAAGGGCCCCTCGAATGTAATGCTTTGTTAGCTTGTTCTTGAAACCTTTCCATCGTACACGAACCTCATCCATCCAGTGCCTATGCATCTCTGTGGTGTCGGGGACATCGTATGTTTGCTGCAAGGTAAAACATAAGATTATTATATTTGAAACAATAAGAACAAAGCTACAATGCATCAAAACTTACATACCAAAAGTTGCTGCCAAATCATGTCTTTTGTTTTTGGGGGAACCAATCTCCAATTATCGTAGGTAATGCGCACTTTGCTTCGAGCCAAAAGCCCTATGTAGCTAATGAAGTGGTCTTCCTCAGGACCAATTGGATTCAGATTGTCATCGAAGTCTATATGTAGCCTCTCCTGTTGATGTTCATGACGTGCAACCAATGCTCCCATCTTTGTACAGCCTCTAACCCTCCTTCTTGCAGGGGGTTCAACTCTAGGAATTTCGTCATTGCTAGAGCTTTCGTCATCTCCACGCCTCTCGTCATCACTAACGTTGTCCATATTCCTGTTAACACAAAAAGCATCATCAGAAACGTAAGTAAATTGCAATGAAAACACATGTATATAGTAAGCGGGAAGTAAAACAGAAAAAACACAGTTCTCGTTTATAAATTAAGGTCTTACTCTAGATTGTTTCCCATAGTCCTTCACCATGGTCATTTCTTACAGCATATTCGTCATCATCTACCAATTCAACTTCATTTGTTCGAGGTGTAGTTGTTGTGAAAGGTGGTGTGTCATCAAGGTTGAATGTCGGATCACCATACTTCTGTTTTTTACTTTTAAGGACAATGGACATATTTTTTCTGGCAGGATCGGTGACATAAAACACTTGTTTCGCGTGGCTTGCTAAAATGAAGGGCTCGTCTCTATAGCCAACTCTTCCAAGATCGACTGAGACAAAACCAAATTGTTTATCTATTACCACGGCATTGTTGCTAACCCACTTACATTTAAATAAAGCAACTTTGAACTTGTTGTACGTCATCTCCCATAGTTCTTCTCTAACTCCATAATAGGCCATAGACGCTAATATGGGGTTTTTGTCTCTCGAACTGGAAAAGTGCATAGATTCAGCTTCTACCATGACCCCACTATTTTGCATGGTACTTTTGTCATCTTGCTCTTTGGTATAGAAGGAATAGCCATTTATATCATAACCGGTCCAAGTAATGACCTGAAACGAAGGCCCCCAAGCTAGCCACTCGATTGTCTCAGACACACCGATCTCGTGCAAAACCTTTTCCTCGAACCACTGCATGAAGGCGGAAAGTGCATCTCTAGTTGTGACAAAATAATGTAACCCTCATTTTCTAGTTCATCCAACTTTTCAGTGTCAATGACTTTGTTACAGATAGCATTGAAGAAAACGCACAATCTTGTCACTGTGTTTCGTACTTCATCTTTCATTATGCCTCTAATAGCTACTGGTAATAGTTGTTGCATCAACACATGATAATCATGGGACTTCATTCCCACTAACTTCAAATCGTCCATTGAGACACATCTTCTCACGTTCGAGGAATACCCTTGCGGCACCTTCATTTCATGCAAACACCCACACAAACTTCTTTTCTCTGCTTTTGATAGTGTATGCGCTGCTGGCTCCATGTATGCCCTCCTACCATCATCTCTTAGTTGTGGATGTAACCGTTCTCTTATTCCCATATCGACAAGGTCTAATCTCGCATTAATCCCATCCTTAGTCTTCCCTGGTATGTGCAAAAGCATACTGATAAGGCTATCACAAACATTCTTCTCCACATGCATCACATCAATACTGTGTCTCACGTCTAGCGAACGCCAATATGGAAGATCAAAGAAAATGGATCTCTTCTTCCATATGTTCTTCTCAGCCGCAACCCTCTGATTCTTACCAAAAGTGACATGGATACGTTCCACTCGACTGTAGACTTCCTCTCCGGTTAGTGACTTTGGAGCCATTCCATGCTCCGGTAAGCCGTTAAACCGCTTTCTTAGCCTACGATACGGGTGGTACCGATGAAGAAACCTCCTGTGGCCAAGGTAGACAGTTTTTCTTCCATGCTTTAGTTGTTGGAAGTGTGTGTCTGCTTCACATATTGGGCATGCTTTGTGACCCTTCACGCTGTACCATGACAAGTTTCCGTACGCAGGGAAGTCGTTTATCGTTGTGAAAATCATTGCACGTAGCTTGAAAGACTCCTTCTTATAAGCATCAAACACATCTACGCCTTCCTCCCACAACCTCTTCAAGTCCTCAATCAAAGGCGCCAAATAGACATCAATATCGTTCCCTGGCTGTTTTGGTCCAGAAATCATCATAGATAGCATCATATACTTACGTTTCATACATAGCCAAGGAGACAAGTTGTATATTACAAGGAGAACCGGCCACGCACTATGTGTGCTAGTAAGAGTTCTATACGGATTGATGCCGTCTGTACAAAGCCCAAGCCGTAGGTTTCTCGGCTCGCTGCCAAATTGAGGGAAGATTTCATCTATTTTTTTCCATTGTGGCGAGTCAGCTGGGTGCCGAAGATATTTCCCATCAGATATTCTCTCATCAGAGTGCCATCTCAACTTCTTCGCTTTTGTTGCACTCGCAAACAAACGTTTAAAACGTGGTATTATTGGAAGATACCACATAACCTTTAAAGGTTGCCTTTTACTTGTCACATCACCACAACCACCATCTTTTTTCACTTTGTATCGTGCAGTTTTACACTTAGGACACTCACTAAGACCTCCGTACTCATTTCTGTATAGTACGCAGTCATTAGGGCAAGCATGTATCTTCTTATACTCCATACCCATTGTAGACAGGATTTTCTTGGCCTCATACATACGATTTGGAAGTACATTATCGTCCGGAAACATATCACACAATAGTTCAAGCAGCAATGTGAAACTACTATCGGTCCACCCACAAGTTGCCTTTAAGTTAACCAAATGTAATGTTCCTGTCAGCCGCGTGTACTTACTACCACTATACAATGGTGTCTCTGCATCACTCCGCAGGCTATCATACTCCTGCGACTGCGCAAAGGATTCTGCCTCAACATCGTTAATCATTCTCTCCATTCTATCTTCATCTATGACATCCACAGCTCCCTTCTTGTGTGACAGACAATCAGTTACTTCCTCACTATGCCATATCCACCTTGTGTATCGCAGATTTATTCCATCACAAAGTAGGTGATCCTGTATGACATCAACATCCCGTCTACTCTCATTCAAACAATTGACACAAGGACAAAAATACTTCCCATTTCTTGCAGGAGCATTCTTTTTAGCGAATTCAATAAATTCGTCCACCCCTTTCTCATATTCTTCACTAGTTCTCAAAGCATTCATCCAACTATGATTCATTTTGTTACCACCTAAGGCATTACCAATAACATTCACACGTTTAGTACAATTCTCAACGACATATGATGGGATTGCCTAATTAAGTTATCAACCCAATTTAGGATTTTAAAATATGAGCTTAATAACTTTATTGCCCCCTCCTAGCCTCATCTCTCCTCTTAAAAATGTTTCAGTGCCATGTAACTTATTTTTTTAATAAGTATATATATATATAATTAATGTATAATAAAATAAATACAATAAGATTAAATTAAAGAATTTTTTTGACGTTTGGAAGAATTAAAAACAAAACGAGTTCAATATTAACAAAACAATTTTAAGTTGAGTTCTTCCAAAAATAAAATTGTTTTATTGAAAATATTTAGATAAAAATCATTTAATGAATATTGGGGTTATGGTTTTCTTTTTAAGTTTTGGATTGAATTATTCTTCATAATTCGTTTGGAATTAATACAAGAATTTCTTTAACTTTAAATAAATCATATTTTATTTTATTATATATACTAATTAATGGTGCAGAAACAAGACTAATGAAATGGGGTGGTGCCACTATATGTGTGTATGGATAAATCTCCATTAGAGATTTCCCTAAAACTGAACAACATGGATTTCTATTATACACAAGTAATTTTATATTTAAACAACAAAATAAACCATTCCCGAATAAATGCAATTTAAGCAATATAACCACACCAAACACATCAGGCTAATATCAACTATCTCAATATAAGCAATATATATATAATAAACCAACCAGCCTAATATCAATATATAAACAAAAAAAAAATGAAGAAAATAAACCAACCTTACCTGATCAGGGAGGGCGCCCACTAGCTAGTAGAGAAGACGTTGGAGATCCACAGTAGAGAAGAAGACGTTGGAGAGAGCCACACTTGGAGAGAGAGCCACACTTGGAGAAGAAGTGCTTCAACAAGGGAGGAGGGAGGAGTTGAAGAAAACAGTGGAGGAGACGGTGGTGGTAATCTCTGTTCTGATCCAGTACTTCTCCTCTAGTTCTCTAAATTACTTGACTCTCCTCTTCTCCTTCATGACAGACCTCTCTGGTGTTGAAACAAAGAGGAAGAAGAAGGGAGGAGACGGTGGAGGAGACGGTGGGTGCGTGGGGAGAAGAAGTGCTTCAACAAGGGAGGAGGGATCGGAGGAGTTGAAGAACAAATTGGAGAAGGGCCGCGTGGGGAGGAGAGGAGGAACAAAAGAGTAAAGTTGAAGAAAATAGAGGAGGTGGGATAGAGAGAAGAACACGCATGTCAGACACTTGTCTGACATGCCCAGGGGACGCCTTTAGGCGTCCCAAATACCATTTGGGACGCCTAAAGGGGACTTTAGGCGTCCCAAATGCCATTTGGGACGCCTAAACCCAAATCCTGGCGCTAAAAACAATTTCATAAATTTTTTTTTCGCGCTAGGAAGCACTTTAGACGTCCCAAATTCAAATTTGGGACGCCTAAAGGTTCACCTACATATATATAATTACGAAAATGCCACCGCCTCCCTTTTTAACCACCCAATTTTTAATTTGGGACGTCTTTGAGGGTGGTTATATCTCAATTCTGTAGTAGTGAATTGTTTGCTTGTTGGGAGGGCCAGTGTCTCTTACGTTTCCTCACCCAGGACGTATGATGTTTTTGAGGGAGGATATCACTTAATAGTGGGCCTCTCTAAGTTTCCTAGTGTATTGTAATCCCCAATTATTGGCCTTGTAAAAAAAAAAAAAAAAGATCCTTGTTTGGCCTTCTAATTTCCGAGTTTAAAACTACGAGTCATGTTTTAGAATTTAGTTGACGAAGATGAGAGAGAAATGAGACAGCCGAATTCTATTTTATTTCTAGTTTTTTAGCCCTTTTGCAGAATAACGAGAGGTTGTAGTATGTAGGCAATAAAAGAAAAACATTATTTATCCTCATCCTAAAATAAAACAGTTTTTTTTAATTTCTAATAATGAAGACACGGCTTTAAATTAAAATTATAAATATATAGTATTTCTTTACGTAGTATATTAAAATATTCTCCTAATCCATAATATAAATCACTTAAACTAATTCACTATAATAAAACAAATGATAGTTAACTTATTAAATTTGTCTTAAATTAAAATATTTTTTAATTTTACCCATATTAAATGAGATTTTAGAGAAGAGAGGAAAATATAATAAGTTACATTTAATCACTAATTACATAGGTAAAATTAAAAAACTAAATATTAATTTCTTTTAAAGTAACTTATATAGGCTTAAGCATACTTCTAGAAGTGACTTATATTGTAGATTAGGGAAAGTAGAGTAAAAAAAATCTCTTACTAGTCACTAATTACAGGCGTAAAATTGACAAATACATATCTATTTCTTTTAAAGCAACTTACATTATAGACTTAAGCATGCTTCTAGAAGTGACTTATATTGTAGATTAAGAAAAGTAGAGTAAAAAATCTCTTACTAGTCCAGAATATCAGCTTTTTTGGTTACACTTAGGAAATTATGGTTTATTATGAACTAAAGATTAGGGTTAAGGTCAATTTTCACCTCGAAAGTCGTCAAGAAATTTCAATTTTGCCCCAAAATTTTTTTTGGGGTCAATGTCGCCCCCAAGATTTCCAAATCATAGCAATTTTATTCGGCCATTATCTATGTTGAGTTTGACCGTTAGCTGACTAAATATACCAAAGATAGAGGAGGAGCTCAAGTTCACTAGGAGTAATGAAGAAAAAGATTCAATTACCGAATTCAATACACACTAAGCAAGATTATCGAGAATAAGGCCACTGGTGACCCTTCGCCACTATACCCTAGTGATGACAAGATAAATAGGTACATTTTCAATTTTCTCTTCATTGCAGCACATTATACTTTCACCTCTTTAATTTTCTCCAATCAATCAAATGGGGCACATTTTTTTTTTCCTTATTTAATTATGAATCTAACTTGAAAAAAAATGAAGTGGATAATGCATAGACTTGACAGATAAGCATATTTGGCTAACTAATGGGTAAACTTAATTTGAATAATAGCCAAGATGAAACTGCTACGATTTGAAAACTTCCGGAGCAACATAGCTATTGAGTGAAAATTTTCAAAGCAAATTTGCACTTAAACACAAAATAAAAATGCCGTGGATGTCTTGTGGACTGTCAACACAGTATATTTGATTATCTAATGGTCAAAATTAACATAGATAATGGCTAAAGTGAAATTGCTACAATTTGAAAACTTTTAGGATGACATTGCTTCAAAAATTAAAAAAAAAAAAGAGAAAACTTCAGAATTTTTTTTTTTTGTGTGGCATTTTCCAGGATAAAAATGTACCTCGACGCAGGGGTAAATGTAAGCTTGTGTTTTGTTTCAAGCAGCTCTATTCATTTCAAATTTGAACATTATCGATTAGATTGATGTATAATGGTGTTTGATGGAAAGTTAAGAAATGAATATTTTATAAAAAATAAATAAAAATCCATATTTCGATACTGGCTATTAAATCGATAGTTAATGCTTTTCGATTAATGGGCAAATCCAAATCTTGATTTCATTTGGAGTTTATTTTTTCCTGACGTTCATGAGAAAGAAAAACTCAACCAAAAAATTGTTTTCTGCGTGTCTTTTTAACCTTTTTTGGGTCTTTACTTCTAATACTTTAGAGGGAGAATTTCAGTAAAATCACACTGAAAGGAGCTTAATCTAAAATCGTCGGTCCTAATAAATTTTGAAATTACAGGCAGTATTACTTGACCGAATTAAAATTGTCTTTCCTTCATTTTTTTAACAAAGTCAACTCATTGTTGGAGCCTCACCGCCGGCCACCAGAAAATAAATGTTCCAACAAGACAGCCAATAATGACTCAAAAAAAAAAAAAAACTTTATACTTGTTAGGTGCTTAGTTTTAATTCATGACTGATAATGTAAATATTTTAGTTCATTGTATTTTTTGTACTAATATTTTCTCTTTAGATTCAAATAGCTCCCTACACTCAATTTACTTGCAATTTACTCGTTGTATTCTACATCTCACAATACTAAATACAACATTAACAACAAATTTTATTTTATTAAATGAGGTAAACTATATAAATCACCCAATGTTATTATATTATATTCTACTAACAACAAACTCTTCGTGCATAATCATAAACCTTAATAATGTGCATAAACAAAATGTTGTTCCCCTCAATTTAATTGAGAAGGTGTTCCACCCATTGCTCCTAGAATAGCAGGGGTACGATGCATATCAAGGCCTCAACTCATCATCATAGCCAACAAGTGAGTAATAAACTCCTTCAAGCTAATGTTAGATGCATCCTCAAGTTTGGTTGATACTTATGGCATAACACCATCACTCCATACGTCTATTTGGCCACAGATAAGTTTTTTCTAGGATTTAAGTTCATAACCTTCAGGATCACAAGACAACGATCTTATTGTTACTCCAAAGCTCACCTTTAGATGAGTTATTGATAAAGAAAGAAAATTATGAGCATGAGTAGATTATAGTAAACTGTAAAGATACTCACTCTCAATCCTCTAAAAAATCAGTCAGAACTCACAGAACATTATAGGTTATATGGACTAGAGCTAGAACAGATACAAAGATATATGCAGGTGGTGAATGGCTTCTACAGATAATAACGGAACCAATTGTGCTGAAAAGAAAAGAAAGGTGGAATGATCATAGTTCAATCGTGGCATACGTAGTTGGACTGATGTTATAATCATAGTGTAGTGCTCTGAAGTCTGAATATATATATATATATATATAATTGGACCGGGGTGTCAGCTGCCCCTCTCAACTGCACCTTAATTTTGGGCACTTCCCAAAAGTTTTTTTTTTTCATATTTTTTTATCATTAGATTTTACTTAAAATGAATGACATTTTAATATCTTAAAAGCAAAAAAAAAATAGAACTATTTTCAATTATTTTATGATTTTTTAAAGATTTAGTGCTCTACATGAAAAAGAAAACTGCACCATTTTTCTGAAACATCTTTAAGAAATCATAAAAGAAAAAACCAGTTCAATTTTTTTCCATAAAATAGTAGTAGAAATACTTCTTTTTGGAAGTTGGCTTGGGTCCCTCGTTTTGATAAATTGGAACAGTATGCATTAGAGGATGTTCCGTAGACGGCAAAGGAATGGACGGTGGCGACAAAAGTTGCCGCTGAAAGGTTTTGAGTGGTGACAAAAAGTCGCCGTTGTTACGACCATCACTGAAAGTTTTAATTGTTGCCGCTGAAGGTGACTTTCAGTGGCGACTTTTGTGTCGCTGCTAAAGATGACTTTCAGCGGCGACTTTTTGTTGGAATGTGGCTTTCAGTGGTGACTCAATACAGTCGCCATTGAAAGTGCAATTTTTTTTAAAAAAAAATTCAAAAAATATTTTTTTTAAAAAAAATCAAATTTTTTAAAAAAACTTACAAATACCACGTGTTTGCTTCTCAGAGTGCCATGTGTGTCCCCCTCCCCTGGCTGGCACGTGTCACCTCTTCGTGCTGCCACTTGTCATATCACCTCATAATTCCTCCAAGTGAGGCTCGTCCCGTTCGAACTCGCGACCTCAGGTCGCCGACTCCTTTGCGCGCAAGTCTTTGCCACTACGAAATGAACATGTGTCATATTATTACATATTATTATATATATAATATTATCATTTATATAAACATACATATATATAATTAATTAATTATATACATATAATTAGTTATTAATTAAATATAATATTATTAAAAATAATAAAAACGAAAAAAATATTTATAGATTTAAATTAAAAAAATTTTAATTAAAATTACTTAATAAATAATAATTTAATATTATTTTTAATATAAAATTATAAATATAATATTAATAACATATATATTATTTTTAAATAAAATAAAATAATAACTAATATAATAATAATATCATAAATATTATTTTAGTAGAAAATATTAAATATAATATTAATAAATGATAATATAATTTTAATAATTAAGGTTAAATAGAATTATTTAATAATTATATTTTAATTTTATAAATATTATTTTTTAAAAGAATTAATTTTAAAAAACTGAAATTGACTTTCAGCGACGATTTTAATTGTCGCCACTAAAAGTGTGGGTTTCAGTGGCGACTTTTGATAGTCGCCGCTGAAAGTGGCACTTTCAGCGGTGACATTTTTTGTCGCAGCTGGAAATGGAACTTTCAGGGGTGACACAATTGTTGCGGCGACTTTCGATAGTCGACGCTGAAGGTGGTCGCTAAAAGTCAATTTTTTTGTAGTGAAATAATAACATGAATGTCATGATCAAGCTTATAAAGCATATGATGACTAAAAAAAATGAATTTTAAAATGCATAGAATAAGGGATGAAACCAAATGGTTTTATATGACCCTTTAATTGATGCTCATTTGCGCTTTTTGTAATACATGTTAACAGGAAACACTAAATATCAAATATATGTGTTCCTACCATGTCTTTTAATAATGCAGCAAGTGCATCCTTATACAACCATAACCTGATTCTTTTACCAAGCTCTTTTGAGATTGACCGTGAAATAAAAACATGAATGTCATGATCAAGCTTATAAAGCATATGATGACTAAAAAAATGAATTTTAAAATGCATAGAATAAGAGATGAAACCAACTGGTTTTATATGACCATTTAATTGATGCTCATTTGCGCTTTTTGTAATACATGTTAACAGGAAACACTAAATATCAAATATATGTGTTCCTACCATGTCTTTTAATAATACAGCAAGTGCATCCTTATACAACCATAACCTGATTCTTTTACCAAGCTCTTTTTGAGATTGTCCGTGAATTATTTCTCTTCGTATGTCTCGCAGCAAATCATGCATACCAAGCTTATTCTTCTCATCAATAGTTACAAGGCTTCGCTCCATAACGGTTTTAATTGCTTCCAATGTCAGCAAATAATTCACAGCCTTTTAATATTTGTGCCACATCATTTATGTTCATCCCAATAAAGAAGCAAGATATATCAAGGAATATTTCTTTCTCGAATTCATCTAAACCTTCCCAGCTTAATTTTAGCTTCTTTTGTATCTTGTTATTGGGAATCTTTTTCAGTCTCTCCAACACCCTCTTCCATTCCTCCACTTCTCTATCAAATAAATAGGAGCCAAAGACTTTAAGATCTAATGGAAGTCCCCTAGAGTATGCAACTATATCTCTTGAAACTTCAAAGAAATCTTTAAGACTTTCTTGTTTAAATGTATGCCAACTAAAAAGCTCAATAGATTCCTCTTCATTCAAATCCTTCTTCATATAAACACGACAATCCATTTTAGAAAGTAGACGTTTATTCCTAGTTGTGATTATTATTGTGCTTCCTAGTTTAAACCAATTGGGACTTCTAACTAAAGCATTTAGTTGGGCAGACTTGTCCACATCATCAAGCACAACCAGTACCTTGTTATGGCAAAGTCTCAATGTGGTTTTTCCCGAATCTATATTACTTATCTTCATTTTTTAGGCTTATATATTTTAGAAAGAAGTTGATTCTGTAAACTCACTGAGCCCTCTTTTTTGTTTGAAACTTTTTTTATCTTTGAAAGATAACTTTTACTCTCAAAACTATGACCAATTTCATTATAAATGGCTTTGGCAATAGTTGTTTGGCCTATGCCTCCCATTCCTCTTATCCCTACCATGACAACATCTTTAGATTGATAGTTTTGGATCATTGTGATAACTTCTTGAACGCGATTATACACTCCTCCTGGGTGCTCAGTGACGAACAAGTCTTCTTATCCAATATATCATAAACATTTTCAACAATAGCTTTCACATTTTTACCTCATCCCTACGAATCATATAAGCATAATAAGAAATGAGCATTGTATATATAAGCATGTTCAATTATAAACAAAGAAACTTAATATTTCGAAAGCTACATGTGTTTGCAGAATAGCATATGTTATGAATAAATTATAGACCAAAGCGAAAGACCTAGCTAGCAGTAATATGACAAGAATAAACATATTAAAACATTTATAATTTAACATCAAAACAAACATTTACTCCTCTGGTCCTTAGTCTAAAAAGACCTAATTGGGAAGTTGATATTGGTTCGAGATGTACGACCTAGCTATTTCACATATTTATCAACTATTTTCCAAATTAGCCTTATTGATATTTCCTCAGCAATAATGAAGTAGGAGAGAGAGGGAGAGAATTAAGGAAGATGATTAGGGTATTTTATTAACTAACTTCTTTAATCTAATCAAATTTGTTCATTAGGTCTTACATTAAGGATTAAAGGAGTAGTTCAATGTTTGTACATTAATTTATATGAATACCACATTTATATGATTTAGAATGAGGAAGGGAAAGAGAAGAGAGAGGGGAGATATAGAGAATCAGGGAGAAATAAAGAAAAATATGAGAGAAGGCAATTTGAACCTGTGATTCATTCAATGATGAGGCATCCAAGCAAGAGTTTTTAGGATATGTTTGGTGAATGAAAAATCCCAATTTTATTATATATTTTTATACTTTATTTGAGGATTTTGTCATACTTATAGAATTTAAAATGCATTCTTTATGGTTAAATTGGCATTAAAAGTAAATACATTGAATTATGACTAAAAAGGGTAAAATTGTCATAAAAATTGTAATTACTCTTAATCATTTATTTTTAAGAATATTTGATGTTGGGTTAATTATTTTTAATTGTAGGTACTTCAAAAATGGGATAAAAATTGAAAATGACAGTTTGGGGCTCAAATTTGGAAAATGTCAGTTTGGTCTCATGAATTTTGAAAATGCCAGTTTGGTCCACATGCAAAACACAACATTTTGCTTCTACTCTTTAGCTTAGATATCACAGAAGAGAGTGAGAGATTCAAGAACCAGAGCCGCAACGCACTGCCTCCAGACCTTCCTCCTCTGACCGTAACCTTCCTTACCTTCTCCGTAGCCGGTGACTATCACCTTCACCACCATAGTCGCCGACGACCCTCTCCAACTCAAGTAGAACTTTAGCAAAGCAGAGGCAATGATAAACTAGAGAGCTTAGCTGTGGGAGTGAGATACGAGACAGAGCAGAGAGCACAATCCACTACCATCACACCGCCGAATTTCACCTTCATTCACCACCGTCCTGCAACCTCGTTGCTATCCAGAACCGTCGGCTAACCAACCACCACACCACTGCCATTGTTTTGTCTCCCACCAGTTCAACACCGGCAACCTCCTCTGTTTCTGGAATCCTCCTAACCGTGCACTATTATCATTTCTATTCATCATTGTTATTAATCCATTCAGTTGATTTTATATTAATTTCCTCATCCTTGCATTAATTAACCATGGCTAAGGTTTTGATTGTTTTTGGAGGAGCTATTTCCATGATAGTTTGTGGCTAAACTTATTTTCTCCTAAAGCAAATGATTGAGTCTTGATGCTTGGAGCTACAAAAGGGGAGTCTTAGTTTTGGTTAATTAGTTTAACTATATATTTATGATTTCCTTGGTCTTAGGAGTTGTAATTTATAGTTAAGACTAATATGTTTGGTTTAATCTTTATTTGAACCAATTTGTCATTTGAATCAGTTTATGTTGAACATTGTGTTCATCAATATATGTGGTTACATGGAGATCATTCACTCTATGAAGTCCTTAAAAAGGAAAAAAGGGTTTCATGGCCATTAAGATTGATTTAGAGAAGGATTATGATCATGTGAGATGGAAATTTGTCTACGACTGTATGAAAGAACTCAAGATTCCTGAATATCTTATTAAAGTTATTCAAGCTTGTATGTCGATGTCTCATTTGCAATTGCTTTGGAATGGAGAGGCTACTAATATGTTTTGCCCTTCCAGAGGGGTTAGACAAGATGACCCAATATCGCCGTATTTTTTTGTTATCATGATGGAAAGATTGGGGCATCTTATCCAAACAACAGTAGAAGATGGTGCTTGGCAACTGTTTAGGCTCTCTAAATGAGGTACTCCTGTCTCTCATATTTTTTTGCTGATGATCTCATTTTGTTTGCAGAAGCAGATCTAGATAACACAGGGGTTATTAAGGCTATCCTGGATGACTTCTGTGACATTTCAAGGCAGAAAGTAAATGCTGGAAAATCAAGAGTTTACTTCTCAAAGAATGTAAATCATATAAAATACAAAGAAATCAGTGATTTTTTAAATTTTACTCTGACGTTGAATTTGGGGAAATATCTGGGAATGCCTATTTTACATGAACGGAGTTTAAAGGCAACGTATAGTTTTCTCTTGAATAAGATGGATGCTCGCCTGGCCAATTGGAAGTCTAACATGTTATCGATGGCTACCAGGCATACTCTTATGTCGTTTGTTATGTCGGCTATGCCAACTTATGCTATGCAGACAGTGCCTCTTCCTTTGGGGATTTGTGTTGAAATTGACAAACATTGTCGAAACTTCCTCTGGGGTAGTAACTCAGCCAGCAGAAAACCTCATCTAGTCTCCTGGGACCTCATGTGTGCATGTAAGGAGGATGGAGGCCTAGGTCTTAGGTTGCCTTGTTACCAGAACCAAGCTTTCATGATGAAGCTTGGATGGAATATGATTAATAGAAGAGATTCGCTCTGGGTCAAGCTTTTGCGAGAAAAATATAAAGTCGGCAATGATATTATTTCTAAAATTGAGAAGCACCGGTCAGAGTTTAGTATGTGGAGGGATATTCGTAACTGTTGGGACAGGATCCAAGATAGTTTAACATGGAGAGTTATTAATGGACAGAACACTTCTTTCTGGAATGATATATGGGTACCACATTTTGACAAGCTTCAGAGTTTGGTAATCAGGGAACTGCCTAGAGATTTTACTGAATGGAGAGTAGTTGATTGTATCACTTCATCCGGACAATGGGATATGAGCAAGTTTAATCACCTACTTTCAAGCCAAGTATGTACAGCTATTGCATGCGTTAATATCAATCATCTAAATAGGGAAGATTTTCCGGTATGGAGATGGTCTTCAGATGGAATTTTTACCATCAGATCCGCTTACAAATACATGGTGGGTATCCCACAACCTCATAGTAATAACTGGAAGAGATGTGTTTTGAAATTGAAAGTCCCTCAAAGGTACCGTATTTTCTTGTGGTTGAGCTTTCATGGTCGACTAATGACAAACATGGTGCGTTACCATCGTGGTAGTCATCCGACGGGTACTTGTGATATATTCCATAACTCACACAAGTTAGTACTCCACATTTTGTGGGATTGTCCATTCACTTCTGAATTATGGAAAGGATTCTTACCGCAGGATTGGTGTGATCAATTTTTTGGCATGTTTGAGAGAAATGACTGGCTTACATGGCATGTGGGGAGAAAAGACGTAATACAGGGATTTGAGTTTCGTCTTTGGTTTAAGGTACTATGCCAATATATCTGGTTGGCTCGTAATGATAGATGTTTTAATAATAATACTTGGAGTAGACAAGCCATATTAGCTAGTGCTCGTGCATGCTTAACTTGGGGTAATACAAGCTTGCTTCAAAATAAGAGTGCAGAAAGGAATCAACCCCAGTGGAGGCCACCACTGCTTGGGTGGGTGAAGATTAATACCGATGGATCTAGGAATGACAACTTAGGGACTTGCACGTGTGGAGGTGTGTTGAGAGACCACAATGGTGAGTTTTTGATGGGGTTTATGTACCAGATTGGGCAAGGAATGATAGTATCTGCTGAAGCTTGGGGTGTTTTGTGGGGACTTAAATTTTCAAGGGATAGAGGATATAGACAAATCATAATTGAGTTTGATTGTAGTGAAGTAATGGATCTAATTCAAGATAAGGTATCTCGGGAACACCCTGATTTTCAGCTTATTGTGGAGATTCACACCCTGCTAGATAGAGATTGGGAAGTGGAAATTTCACATTGCACTTGGGATGTTAACAAAGTTGCAGTCGCTATGGCAAAAGAAGCTTGGAAGATGGCGATTGATCTTCATATCATAGATTCGCCCTTGATGCTATTACCACCTTTTTAATTAATAATGTAAACAAGATGAGATTGCATGTTGACTCAGGAGGATAGCTTCTGATGTGTTTGTAGAATATCATTTACTATAAAAAAAAAATATGTGGTTACATATATGTTTCATCGTAATTCTCTGGATTCTCTCTATTCTTGCATGATGTTAGTTGGATATTGAGTTGATTTTTGATTGCATTGGAACCAATTGCATTAACTAATTGATAATCACAAACTAAGAGTGCTTAATAACACTCTAAAGTAGGAGTTCCTCTCTTTTGCTGTTAGACTCATCAGTTGATGGGTTTGGTGTTTTAAAAAAAACTTAGAGCTCGTTTGGTTAAACCCCATTGCATGCTTGCAATGGTAATCATGATTGCATTACTAAGATAAGAGTGTTTGGTTGCTCTTTAGCATGGTAATAGGGTTTACCATGGTACTGATGATTACCAAAAAATTGGCAACCCTCATTCATACCTCCCCCCTATGAATCCCCATTACCATCCTATTCCATGGTTTAAAAAGTCCAATTTACCCTTGAGTTTCTCGTGTCTTTGTTTCACTTATCTCATTTCACTTGCCACATCACACCACAACCGCCACCGCCACTACCTCCTCTGCCGCCGCTATCGTCGCCGCCGCTACTACCTCCTCCTCCACCGCCGCCACCACTACTACCTCTTCCTCCGCTGCCTCCACTGTCACATGCCTACCACCACCGCCACATCCTCCTCTGCTGTTGTCATTATCACATGCCCCTCGCCACCGCCACCGCCGCCGCTCGCCCACCACCACCACCTCCTCCTATGCCACCACCCTTATCATTGCCGCCGCCACTACCTCTTCTTTCTCCATATCTGCCACCGTCGACTCGTAACTATTTTTTCTATAAAGATTGTATTACGGGTAAAATAGACTTTGTAAAATATATTAATTTTAATTAATTGCTAAAATATTAACTCATTGTATCTTGCTTAAAAATCAAACCAAACACTACCCATGTAATTAATATTGCATTGCATTACCATTGCATCGCATTGCATTGCACCGCATTGTAGAGTGTAATGGGATCGAACCAAACGGGCCCTTAGTGATTTCATAAATTGCATACAAAGTGGTTTCTAATAGTGTTTTAAGAAGTAATTATTTTCTAGGTTTAGGAATAATCATTGATTAATACACTAGACTCAACGGTGTTTAAGGTTTGGTATTTTGATGGATTTTAATTGCAATTGCTAATGTTTTGTATTGAGTTTCGGTTAGAGCATTACAAAAAAATACCCGATTTTCGACGAAATTTGCCACTAAATCAGCTTGTCCGAAGACCACGTTTCCGATGGAATTTCGGACGAAATCCGTTCCATTGCTAATAGGTGCGTTTTATACAAATTTAAAATTCCGTTGGAAATTTCTAACGGAACTCGTTTCCGTCACAAATTTTTTTTAAAAAAATTGAAAATTATTTTTAAAAAAATTTTTGAAGTTTTTTTTTAATTTACAAATGCCACGTGTTTGCCAATCATAGCCCCACGTGTCCCTCTTCCCTTCAAGTGTCTCTCCTCCCGTTCGAACCCTCGACCTCCGCCTGCTGATGCCTTAACGCACGAGTCTTTGCCAGTTGCGTCCAAATGAACCTATGTTATATTATTACATATTATTATATATATAATATTATCATATATATATATATAAACATACATATATATAATTAATTAATTATATACATATAATTAATTATTAATTAAATATAATATTATTAAAAATAATGAAAAATTTAATAAAACCCTAAAAAATATTTATATATTTAAATTAAACAATTTTTAATTAAAATTACTTAATAAATAATCATTTAATATTATAAATATTATTTTTAATATAAAATTATAAATATAATATTAATAACATATATATTATTTTTAAATAAAATAATAACTAATATAATAATAATAATAATAATAATAATAATAATAATAATAATAATAATATCATAAGTATTATTTTAGTTGGAAATTTTAAATAATATTAATAAATAATAATATAATTTTGATAATTAAGGTTAAATAGAATTATTTAATAATTAATATTTAATTTTATAAATATTGTTTTTTAAAAAAATTAATAAATTTTAATTTTTTCAACGGAATTTCCTACGGAATTTGCCTTCAAAATATTTCCGACTAAATATCTGTCGGAAATTCCATCAGAATTTGCCATGGAAAAAATTTTGTCAAAAATTCCATGGCTAAATTTTCCACGGAAAAGGTTCCGTTAGAAATTTCATCGGAAATCGAGTGTTTTTTTATAGTGGAGGGATTAAGTTTTTCCCGGTGTAGAAGATTTAATTCACTTAACTCAAGCTAGCTTAAAGTGTCTTTTAGACAGTTTTTGTCAAACTAGCACTCTCCTAAAAATATTTTAAAACAAATGATAGATGAAATTCATTGTTCTAGAAGGTTTTATTACACTCTTCAAAATCAATTTTATAAATATTGTTTTTTTAAAAAAATTAATAAATTTTAATTTGTCCAACGGAATTTGCCTTCAAAATATTTCCGACAGAATATCTGTCGGAAATTCCATCAGAATTTGCCATGGAAAAAATTTTGTCAAAAATTCCGTGGTTAAATTTGCCACGGAAAATTCTGTTGGAAAAATTTCCGATGGAATTTTTCCGTCGTAATTTTCCACGGAAAAGGTTCCGTTGGAAATTTCATCGGAAATCAAGTGTTTTTTTTATAGTGGAGGGATTAAGTTTTTCCTGGTGTGGAAGATTTAATTCACTTAACTCAAGCTAGCTCAAAGTGTCTTTTAGACAGTTTTTGTCAAACTAGCACTCTCCTAAAAATATTTTAAAACAAATGATAGATGAAATTTATTGTTCTAGAAGGTTTTATTACACTCTTCAAAATCAATTTCCATTCCATTCCACTTTTATTCGAAAAATCCAAAAATAGTAGTTTTTAAAGCATTTTAGTTTAATTACAATTTAGTTGTTAGATAAAAAGCTCAAAATCATTTTTCACTTGTTTTATGTCTATCATCACACTTAGTTTCTTGGTAATTAATAAAAAGCTCTTCGAGAGACGATCCGGGATTGCACCCTATATTATAATCCTTGGTTAAATTTTGAAGAGGTTACCAAGACACAAAGCCGACAACGCTTATTCTTCAGTGAACCCTAACATATCCCAAGTAATTAAAACAAAACTCAACAAAATTAACTTTGATATAAAATAATCTGAAAAATGACATTTAGTAATATAAATCAAACATAGCAATATCATTTCTTGATCTTCAAATCTTCAAATATTTTTCAAAATGATCAAAAATTACTTTTTCATTTTCTTCTTGACTAATAAAGTCTTGATCTCATCATTTTATACACACATAATTGGATGGAAGACATTTTGCTTTGGAATGGTGATTGGCTTATTTTAGGGCTTCATGCAAGCAATGCATGGACCCACTTATAATTTTGATAGAAAAAGGCTTCATTTTGCAGCAGAAAGTTTGCTTCCCCTCAGATGATTAATTAGTTGCTGTATAAATATATAATTCAGAAGTCAAAAATAAAAAAATTACTTGGAATGAAGCACAACCAACGAATAACACATTTGTGGATGATTTGGATAATAAGTCATGCATGATTACGAGAGGAGCATCCTAGGCCTAATTATTTTCTACCCCTAATATTAGATTTGATAAAATATTGAATGAAATGGCAACAATAGATATGTCATATTAGACTTGAGAATTTTACATTATCAAACCTTTTTAAATTGTGCCTAGCAACGAACAAGGCAAAAGTGATTCATGTTCCAAAAATATTATGGCAAGTGATATTCCAAGTAATCCAAATAATATACAATTATATGTAAATATAAACACACGTCAGGTGTCTCAATCAAAAGCAAAAAAAACGAGTAAAATATTATCTAGAACCAAGTATAACAAAGCCTGCAATGCCCCCAGTCTCAGCAAAGACTGTCCTCCAATTGGAAACTTGATATTCTGGTGGCAAAATTCTTTGTATAAGATTTTTAAATGCCTCTCCAAAATTATACCTTTGATTACGAATTTCTGATGAATCCACATTGTAAAACACAGGTAGAACTACTTGACCATTTGATTTATGAATCTCCAAAATTAATGACAATTCCTCCAAACACCATTTAGCTGCAGCGCATTCTCTAGAGAAGATGATGATTGAGATTTTGCAACTTCCAATTGCATGCAATAGTTCCATTTTGATATGATTTCCTCTGGGAAGCTCGACATCATCTTTAAAAACAACAATGCCAGCATTCCATAGAGGAAGAATAGCAGAAAAGGGAGCACTGGTCAATTAATCATGGATCAAGAGAAACACAGTACATGTACTTCCATCAAGAAATGAATTTTAACATCTTGACTACCTCATAGAATCACAATAATGTTCACAAAATCATAGATCAATGTTAATCGTGTTACATAAATTAAGCTTCCAATATATAGCATGAATAGGAGGGAATTTAATTTATACGTGTCCTGTACCCTAAAGATGTTATCCATTAAAAGTTTCAATAATGACACACACCATGTGATACCAGACCATGTGCTTAGTTGATTGCTATAAGTTTTGGCTTCATAACATTTAAAGGGGAAAAAAAATATCCTTATATGATTGGACTGTATGTATAGATTTTTATTGCTTAAAATAAACACGCTTTATATAGATTGACGAAATTGTACGATCTCTCCCCCCCCCCTTCCCTGCCACACAAATATTAGCAAAATTCAAAAGAATTAAAATTCAAAATTCTAGATAATTAATTTGCAAAGATTAAAAAACTTAATTAAGTTAGTTATTTGTTAAAAATGTGTGTTGAGTTTTCTAAAATATTCATTTCAAATCCTTCACATTGAAAACTACTCCATAAAAAACCTTTTGATATGTATAATCAATAGGAAGTTTTTGACGAAAATTTTAAAATTGGTGAATAAAATATATTGATGTATTACATTTAAGATCTAAACACACTCTTCTACTAACTCTTTTATTCATGACCAGATAAAGTATCTTTTAATAACTAGTTGCTTGCTATAGATTCCCAACAAAAATTGTACACACACACACACACACACACACTCTCTCTCTCTCTCTCTCTCTCTCTCTCTCTCACACACACACACACACACACACACACTCACAAACACAAAACATTAGTAAAATTGATAATATATAATACGCAAAATGAAAAGAAAAAATTACTTGGACTCAATATTAGGCGCAACAAATCCATAAATGCTTCCAGCTTCAATGAGAGCTATCCTCCACCTTGACACTGTATCTTCAGTGGGTGAACTTCTTTGTATAAGATCTTGAAATGCTTCTCCATAACTAGATTTTTTATCACAAACATTAGACGGATACACGCCATAGAATATGGGAACAACCACATGATCATGTGTTTTGCAAAACTCCATGATTTTTGCGAGTTCCTCAAGGCACCTTCTTAGAACTAGGATAGTGTTTAGAGAAGATGATGATAGAAATTTTAGAACCTTCAATAATGCTTGTCAACAGTTCAGTTGAGATATCACCTTTGAAAATGGACATTCTAGCTTTGCTTAGAGATGAATAGAGACAGGAATGAAAATGTTCTTGAGTGCCTTTGCCTCTAATAAAACTCATGAACATTTCATATTTATTGCTTGCTTAAGTTACACAAAACATGTAAAAGGATATATCCCAGTTAATATTTATTGTGAATGACCATAAAAATTGTAAATATATTCAAGGAACAAAAGATAATTAATTTGAACTCATACACACACACAAAATGCATATGTCAGGTTTTTTGTTTTCTTATTTTTTCTTCATTTTCTCCTTTTTTTTTTTTTTCCGTTTCTTGTCCCGCCGAACTCCGCTGAAGAAGCAACTGTGCAGTTCATAATTGAAAGACATATCCAAATAGCATTTTGTCTCTACGTGCAAAATCAAAATTTTAACCCCTTTTAAATCCTGTGCCATTTCCTTTCCTAGCCAAATCGTTTGTGCATTTTACCTGAAATGAAAAAAATCCCACATATGTCTAGTGCAATAACGGACCAACAATATGCTCTTTAGGGCGGCGCAGTATGTCTCCATTGAGTAGTGTCTCCATTTTCTCTCCATTTTGGTAAAACTACGCCGTTTTGTACCTCTCACCAATCCAACACCATTTATCCCGGCAGTGACGCCGTTTCTGTTGAAAATCAGGTCTGATTAAGTTCTTTTTTTCCAATCCAGCAAAGCCGTGGGTTGAAAATTAATTTCCATTGCTGAGAGACCGTCGAGGACCAACAATTATGCAGATTGTAAGGAAATTACTCAGGGAAGGCGGTTGGATGGCCTGCTACAGAAGTTTGGGACCTCAAAGGGCTTCAATGTCTTCA
The DNA here is from genome assembly GCA_963242795.1 of Inga leiocalycina. Taxonomy (NCBI): domain Eukaryota; kingdom Viridiplantae; phylum Streptophyta; class Magnoliopsida; order Fabales; family Fabaceae; genus Inga; species Inga leiocalycina. Next base: position 21,648,149 of record OY725324.1, read on the forward strand.
ATGTCAATGTCTGCAACAAAAATGATCACCACGGCTACGGGTGAATGATGAGGATTGAGGGGAACATATATCAATATTTGCAACTGCATGGGAGTTATATCTTGGTTTATTTCTAAATATTAATATCTAATAGCTCTTAGTTGACATGGATTTAGACTTAAATGGGAACACAATCCTTCCTGCATGTCTCTTAAATATATTTATAATTATGTCCTATTAATTAATTTACAGAGTCAAAAAAGTAGTTAAGTTAATTATTGTTTTTAATTGATGTCCCCTAAATACTCATGCCATTAATGACTATGATTAACTCGCAGCCGAATTGGAATTTCAGGAATAAAACCGGAGATCACTTCTTCGGAAAATGGCAATGGCATGTAGTTTTTAGCACTGTGTATTGATTGTTATGGACCTCGATGCAAAAAAAAAAAAAGTACTTGTGACAATCAAAGCTTCACACATCAGGGACCTATATGTCTCTATAAGCTCATTGATTATTTGTAATAATAATATTATTTAAAATATTTCTTCCTTACTGTAATTAATATATAATTATTCTGATGGATTTTGACCCTGTTATTCTAATATGCACGTGAAAGAAGTTGAGATTCTCGCAAAACTATTCTCCTGATTTGTATCAAGTTTTTCCTTGTCTTTCCCAATTAAAAAAAGAATTGACGAGATAGACTACGTCATATTTTAACGTGTAGAGAAAAAGGGCTCAATAAATAGAAGTATTAAACAACAACTAAATTTTCCTCCCACAAGTTCTCTGGCATGTAACTAAAATAAAACCTATGTCAATGAAGCCATTACATGCAAGTATTTTGAAATTAGATCCTCATATTTTCCAAAATGTTTTACATGGTTAAGTTGAAGCAAGCCAAGGCTCTTCATCTCCTTAAATGCTTTAGTATCTAAAGATAACGTATTGTTTTATGATATAAGTTCAAAGCCGGCCCCTTTAACACTTTTAGTTCCCTGTAAAATAGTGAATAAAGGAGATTCAACTTTTGAAATTTAAATAGTAAATTAAGCAAAAGACTTGGGACGTTTTTGGCCTAGGATAATAAAAAAAAGGAGTTATAAATCAAATCTAAATTTCCCCTTAGAAATGTTGACTGACAAGAATAACTAAAACCATAATTTACTATGCTCCTTAGGCTCTCATGATGTCTTACAGAGTTCTCTCTTCCCAGGTCATATACATTGGAAATTGGAAGAGAAGGAACATTCACTGATCTAACCAGGATACAAAATTAATAAAACCCTTGTTTGTGATTTTGGCAATGGGATTTGATGACATGAAGTTAAAAGCAAAAGTTGTTTCCTTTCTTAAAAATGCTATGCCATGATAAATTTATAGAGAAGAAAAGAACAAGATTTATAAATAATTTAACCATATTTTTAAAGAATAACGAATTAAGGACAAATAATATAATAAACAAAGGAAAAAGCTCATAAAGACAGAAAATGAATTTTATACACTGACTTGACTTGTATTATTATCTACTGGCTAAAAGAAAAACACAATTTTCTCTAGTATAATTAAGCATTTAACCGGGTCTATTCCTTGTACATATGTACTTGATATCAAATTAGTTGAATCATATTAACTATTAGGTATTGTATTAATCCGATTAAAGCCTGCTTGCCAAATATGATTTTTTTTTCTCCTTACAAAGTTCAATTTCGCTAATATTCTTATTAAAGCAATTCGCAAAAAGGAGAAAAGGGACGAAAGAGAAGAAATTATGAAATGAGAAAATGATATGATCTCACTGATAATGCCAGCTGTGCACTACATATATAAGAGAGGACAGACACGTGTACCTACATAACTGAATGCTTACAAGTGGTTACAACTTAACTATATTCTGTTACAGTCTAACCACTTAATTACACTACCATTCCCCTTCAATTTAGCATACTCTCCTACATGAAGATATCTCTTGAAATCTGCAAATTTTGAACTGGGAAGAGATTTGGTTAAACCATCAGCAACCTAATTGATAGCTGGTATATGATAGACATGAATGTCTTTCCGAATAGCTCTTTCTCTAACAAAATAAAGATCTAACTTCAAGTGCTTTGTCCGAGCATGCAATACTGGTTCTGTAATAAGTAATACAGTGCCCTGGTTATCACAGAAGATCTGAGGTGACAGGCATTCAGACTCGCAATTCAGAAAGCAAAGACTTAATCCACAACACTTGTGACATAGTAGATTCCATTCTTCTATATTCAAACTCAGTGCTAGATTTTGCCATAAGTTGTTGCTTCTTGGACGACTAGGACGTAAATTCTTACCAAAATAAATACAATAGCCACTAGTCCTACGTCTATCATTGACATCATGAGCCATATCAGCATCACAATAGGCTAAAAGTGGCCTATTGTTAAAAGGTGACAAACAGAGACCATGAGTTATAGAATCAGTGAGGTATCTCAAGATGCGTTTAACTGCCACCCAATGTTCTTTCAATGGAGACTACATAAATTGACACACTTTATTGACTAAGAAGCTAATCTCAAGCCTTGTGATCGTCACATATTGGAGAGCACCTACAATTCATCAGTACAATTCTGCATTAGGGAACAGATGTGGCCCTTCTTTGAAAAACTTGGCATTAGAGACCATAGGAGTAATAACCCCTTTAGCACGGGCCATACCTATCTCCTTGAGAATATCTTTAACATACTTAGTTTGAGACATAACAAGAGATCCATCTTGCAGCTGATGAACCTCTATGCCAAGAAAATAGTTAAGAGCCCCTAAATCTTTAAGGGAAAAATCTATATTCAAAGCATGAACAACCTTAGAAATTTTGGAAGAGGAAGTACCAGTAATAACGATGTCTTCAACATAAACTAAGGCATAAAGAATCTTAGAATCAGCTACCTTGATAAAAAGAGATTGATCACACTTGTTACTAGTAAAACCAAGCTTTTGAAATGCAGTGGACATTTTTCCGAAACAAGCACGGGGTGCTTGTTTTAAGCCATACAAGGCTTTAGCAGGCTTACAAACTAAAGATTTGTCACTATTTTCATAGCCAGGTGATTGTTGAATATACACTTCCTATTTAAGTGAACCATTGACGAAGGTATTGTTGACATCTATTAGTTGTATGCACCAATTTTGGGAGTTTGCAATGGATAGAACTCAAAGAATAATTGGTTTCACAACTGGACCGAAGGTTTCATTGAAATCAAACTTTCTTTCTGATGAAACCTTTTGGCTACAAGTCTGGCTTTGAATTTAGCAGTTGAACTATCAGGATTAGTCTTACATTTTCGCACCCCTTTGCATCCAATTGCTTGACGACCAGAAGGCAATCTAACCAAATGCCATGTCTGATTTCATAACAAAGCTTGATATTCTTCATTCATAGCCTTTTTCCACATAGAGGAAGCTAGTGCCTCTTTAACACTAGTTGGTTCTTGTTTAGATGAAAAGACTTTTGGCTTAAAGATACCATTCATTGACCCAGTTACCATAACTCTCTCAGGTACTGCAACAATTGGAGAAGACTGAGTGGTATTGTTTACAACAGCTGGAGTTGGAGAAGGGTTCACAGAAGGAGTAGGTATCTCATCAGTACTAGAGCCAAAACCAACAGTAGCTACACCAAAATTATTGTTAGAAACATTGCACTTAGTTGACATAGGACAGACAACCGGTAATGGAGGAAGAATAAAATAAGAAAGACAGGACAAAGAAGAAGAAGCAGAAGGAAGGACATACACAAGACTGGAATAGGGGAACTCATGCTCATCAAACCGAACATCCCTTGAAATAATGTACATCCTGCCTTTAGGATCCCAACATTTAAATCCTTTATGTGAAGTGCTATAGCCCAGAAATACACAGGAGACTGATCTATAGTCCATCTTATGCCGATAAGTTTAAAAATATGAGAGGAAAACAAGCACACCCAAAAGTCTTAAGATGACCATAATGTGAAGCACGACCAAAAAGCTTCTCAAATGGCGAATTACCACCAAGAAGTTTATTAGGCAGTCGATTGAACAAGTATATTGTTATGGGTGTACATAATCAATTAAATAGTGGAAGAGTACATTGTCGTAATCAAGTAATATAGAAGTGAGTAGAGTATCATTCCCATAAGGATTAATCACTAAGTACCAAAATAGGTCATTTTAATTCTATATAGCCAATTGATTAGTTGGTGATTAAGAGAACAAAATAAAGAAATGATTAAACATGAGTGCAAATAATATTAAAGCAATTATGAGAAAAAGCCCTAGAGGTCAGATTTTACTTAATAAATTTTGGATCGAATCACTTATCTATTCTAGCCCCATTTATTTCACATGATTGATAGTCGAGTTTCCCTAATTTAATTATTAGCATCTTTCAAAATCAAGCAATTCTATAATTAATTGTTAATCCAATATATTCCTATATGAATTTAAGCAATTAATTATGCATTAAGATTTATAAAACTCAGTAATACTACACAACTCATATGAATATATTCTTATTTCATATATAAGTCATGGTTTTAATTATGCATCTCCTTCATATCTCAACATACATATTTAAATCATTTAAAAGATGGCCAATCAATTGAAAGTATTAAGAATAATGATTGAAACTCAATCATGAAGGAAAAATTAAAACTAGATTTAATAAGTTAAGATTCAATCCGTTATTAGTAAGCTACATTATCACCCTAAGAAAATAAAAATTTAGCTCATGATGAAATTAAAAATAAAACCAAAATAAATTCAAAAGTTCATAAATACTGCATAAAACTTAAATATTAAATTCTAAAATATAAATATACAACTAAAAAATGCATGAAAAATGGAGAAATCTAACATTCCTTATAGGAGGTAAAACCTTCCATTTTTGTGACAATCTACACCATCCATAAAAGAGGACTACCTATACCATCCATATAAGAGGTCTACCTAAGCTTTCCAAGATGGAGACATGCAAAAAATAATACAATGCATGAAATTAAATCTAAGATATAATACAATGTCCTCAGAATTGTCAGAGAAGGACGCCACACATACACTGTCAGAGAGAAATGATTTCCCTCCTCTCTTCAACTCTGCAAGGATGTCTATTTATAGGCAGCAACGTGCATTTTTTTCTTCTTCACGAATGAACACACGGATGAACAGTACCATACACATTTTCCCACTATAAACAGTACTCGTCTGCCGCATGCTATAGTGCCTACTACGGTGTTTCTCTACAGTGCATGCTACAGTACTTTTCAACAGCACCCTGCTACGGTAATTCTGTCCGCTATAGTTCTTTCTTTTTTTTTCCCAAGTGCACATCCTTATCTTGTTTCAATCTTGTGGGTCTATTTTTAGGTTTCCTTTATTCTCTTTTCTCCTTAACATGGTGTTATTCGTGACTATCAAAAGAAAAGTAAGAAAATACTATATTATAATATTAATAATATTTATTCTAAAAAAATATTTATTTATCAATTACACCCAAATTTATTATATTAAGCTCAAATATCATCCACAAAATCATCATAAAAGGGAAAATAAATATGTAAATATTATACTTACCATATATAGTGGTAGAAAATGTGTCTACCCCCAACTTGAAAGGAAGTGAACATTGGCTAGTAAGGTTAAGCTAGTTTCAGTGATGGATCGATGCTTCTTCTTAGCTAGACCATTTTGTTCATGAGTATAAGGTTAGCAAAGGCGATGAACTATACCATTAGCCTTTAAAAACTTTCCAAATTTTCAAGTATTTAACACTTGAGTGTCAGATTGAAGCGCTTTAATCTTATGATCAAACTATAGTTCAACCATCACTTTAAATTCCAGAAAGACATCATAAACTTCAAACTTGGAGTACAATGGATAAAACCATGTATAACGAGAATAAGCATATGTGAAATGCACATAATATTTGTAACCTTCAAGGGATGTATAGGGAGTAGGACCCCATAGATTGGAGTGAATGAGCTCAAGGGACAAGAATATTGTGTACTGGACAGTAAATAAGGAAGCTTGTGGCTTTACCAAGACAACAAGCATTGCAAAAATTAAAGGATGAAATTCTTATTATTGAAAGGCCGATAACATTGTTTCAAAACTTGAGAAACAACAGAGGTAGTAGGAGACCTAGAAGATTATGCCATAAACAAAAACCAAAATTCGACCTATGACAAGAAGTACTTGGAATAGACACTGACATAAATTACAACCACCAGAAGAAGTGGACATATAGGCAACTGCTGAGATGCTTGAGACTTAAAGCTTGATGAGGCAGGTTGAATAGACAAGGAGCACCATGAAGACCAGGGCAATGCCTCTTTAGATGACCACGATAGACAATCTGATTAGTTTGTAGATCCTTGATCACATATTAGAATAGAAAGCAATTAGGATATTATTATCAAGACAAAGCCGAGGAATACTAAGTAAATTCTTAGAGATCTCATGAACATGAAGGATATCCTTGATTTTGAGTTTATACTGAGAACTAGGTAGAACACAAGTAAAAAAAACCAGTGCAATGTACTAACAATCCTTTACCATTACTAATATAAATTTTATCAACAGACTTACTACCTGATTTTTCAGTGATATTTTGATCATCACGAGTCACATAACTAGTTGCACCTAAATCAAGATACCAATTGGCATCACCAACACATTCAAAAGTAGCTACATACGCATTCTGCTCCTTCTTGCTTTGTTCATCATTCAATGACAAACCTTGAAAAGATACATCAAAGCGATACCAGCAGTCACAAACTTGATGCCCTTTCTTGTTATAGAGTTGACATTCAACAGATGTCCTATTGTTAGAATAAGATGAATTAGAAGTAGATGAGCTAGAAGAAGAAGCACCACTAGAATTCCATCGACCGCGACCATGATGATATTTTCCACTGCGAGCTCGGTCGCCTTTATTTACAAAAAGAGGTCTTGTGTAAGCCATATGTGCCATCTGATTTTTCTGTATTCGAGCCTCTTGAGCCACAAGAAGTGACTCGATCTGATCCATAGTGTATGGTTCTGATCTTGTAGTGATAGCAGTAATCCATATATCATATTCTTCAGTGAGGCCTTCAAATACAACCTCAGTATGATTAGCTTCATCAATTAGATGACCAATTTTGGCAAGTACATCAGTTATGCTTTTGATTTTCAGGAGATACTTTGTAGCAGACAAACTGCCTTTCTTGGTACCTTTGAGTTGCACCTTGAGTTGATGAGGCTTTGCTTGAGTTTGAGAAGCAAAATGATTATGAAGCTTTTCCCACAGTTGCAATGATGTACATCAACTAACGATATGAGTGAGCATAACATCTGTCATCGAGCAAGACATCTAAGAAACAAGGAGCTAATCTTGACACTCCCTATCTTAATAGGTAGGATTGAGACAAAAACTATTAGGATCTTCATCAAGAGCAAGGTATTTTAGTGGAGTAGGCATTGATTTGTCGATGAAGCTCTATAAATTGTGGCCTTGAATTATAGGAAAAATTTGGTGTTTCCATATTAAAAAGTTGTTTTTTATCACATAGAAATGAGATGAGAGAAAGTGACAACATCTGGCTTGGACAAATGCGAAGAAGAGGACACGTTGGTGGATGAAAATGACATTGCCTCAGAGATCTGAATGCTTTGATACCATAAAGCAATTCAAAGAAAAGAGAAAGAGGGATAAAAGAGACGAAATTATGAAATGAGAAATGATATGATCTCATTGATAATATTGGCTATGCACTACATATATAGGAGAGGACTGGCACATGTACCTACATAACTGAATGGTTACAAAGGGTTATAACTTAACTGTATTCTGTTATATTCTAACTAATTAATTACACTATCACTTATGACATGGTGGCATACAAACTAAGATTACAAATTTAATCATACTTAGAACAGAAATAAAGGCATGTTTGATTTAATTCTTTCAAAAGCATTTTGTACCCACTATACTCTAGGAACATCTAATATCAATGTTTTACTAGTTATGAATCACTTATGATACACTTTGTATTTGAAGAGTTGATCTTTTAAAACTTTTCTTAATAATTAAGCATATCATCCTTTGAAAGGAATGAACTTCCTAAAAATTTAAAATCCAATAGTACCTATTATCAAGTCCAAACTTAAGTGGTTCATATGCTTCTTCAAAACCCTTTTGGAAACTTTTGATAACAACATAAAGGGTCTGTTTTGTATGATGGAATTAGGAGGTATGGAAATGAAATTCATTTCCATGAGAAAGTTTGATTGGTATAATAGAATTAGCCACAATTCCATTTCCATTTCCACCAAAAACATTTGGAAATGGCTTCCATCACCATACCCAAAGATTTACAATTCCATGAACCAAAATTCACTTTTTTCCTTACCCCCACCCACCCCTACCGACCGCATTCAAAGTTAGTTGCCATGAGTAGCTTTTGGCCGTTCAACCCACCCCTAAAACTGGCATGCTTTGAGACTCCAACAGCCGGTAAGCTTCAAGACTCCAACCACCAATAAGCTTCGAGACCTTAAGATACGGCTTTAGGACAACATTGTAGCTCAGCCAAATAACTCGTCAGAATCTGGTTTGACCTGCGAAGGAGCGATCTTGTTCGATTTGAGCCCCCACCCACCTCCTCGAGTTCAAGCTTGACTAGCATGAGGAGCTTCTAGATGATGTCAGAATCTGGGGGGTCATTGATGCCGACATCATGGTGGTGGTCAACGATGCCTGAGCTTTCATTCCTAGGCGAGTCTCTCTACCTTTGTAAAAGGGTAAGCAAGATATGAAATCTTGCTTGAAGTCTCTATTCAAAGTTGGACGGAATGACGTTCATAGATCTAAAATATTGCCTCAAATGTTTATTCGAAGGTGGAAGGGATGGAGCTGGTTGTGGCTTGTAGGGAGATTTAAAAAAACTAAAAGGGCATTTTGGTGTTTTCACATAAAAATTAGGTTTCATTTCCATGACATATCAAACGTACTTTTAAACCCTATCTTCATCTCCATATCCATTTCTATCTCCATATCAATATCCATTTACATCAAAATCAGTTCCAACAAACCAAGGTACCAAAAACCTGGGCTCCTTTCTAATTCACTTGCCCTTTTAGATCACAAGGTCTTATGGTATGGTATGTAATTTCCAAGCTGATTAATCAAAAGTACTAAACTACTTACCCTTTTTAAAACTTAAAACTTGTAGCTTTTGCATGTAAACATCTTAGGGCCTCGCTCGTACAATTGCCCTGTTTAATATACAAGATTATATCTATGTCCCTAACTAACTATGCATTTATAACTACAACTATTAATATCTATGAGTAGATATACTCTTGCCATCACAGTAGATGACACTTACCTTTAGGCTATTACAGTTGTAGCTCTTCTCCTTTTGGGGATATTTCCATGCCAAAATTTATAAATATGTATCTATATACATACTTAACTCACTTCATCTAAAAAGTAATATATGTAAAGATAAAGTCATCAACTTAATTAAATAACAAAAGTTAGCTTCCTCAACTTCAACCCCCTTCATTATGCCCTTGCCCTTATGAGTACCTGCCCTTGCTGGATGTCATCGAAGACAGGGGTGAGATTTGGGGAAATATCGATAGTAACAAAATTTCTTCATGCTAACCATGCAAGATCACAACTAAGCATGCAAAAAAAGCCATAGAGAACTACACCTACAACAATGTATAATCAATTATGCCCATACATCATACAAATAACTTAGTCAATCACTAACTAGTGCGCATTCATAATTAAATGAATAGTTAACTGAAGCATGTTGCCATGACAAATAATCTCATGCAAGGAAATTTACATGTTCTCATGCACAATCAGCATAATGGCACAAACAAACATGTAGCAATCAATACACAATCACATGAAGGGAAAAGAATTACTACCTTTTGCGCTTTCTTCCGATTTACCTTCTACCTGCTTCTTTTCTTGATTATTCCTTAGTGGGCTTAGGGTAATGTCAAAGCCTATCATGTAGGTATACATATAAGGGTAGGTCAACAGTTATTTCATCTATATAACTTATAACTATTTCTTCTTAAAATCTCAACTTTAATTTAAAAAATCTACCCTTTATAAAAGTGGTTGGTCATCTTGTACAAAACATACATATTAAGTTAGTTGACATTTATAATGTCCTTCATTTCTCTTATTCCTCACAACTGATTACCTGTGTGTATTCTACTAAATTCCAATCTCATGACCTAGACCTTAAGATTGACTTTTGGGTTTACTATCCATTTAATAACTCTTAATTTCTCAATGAACTTTGAAAATTCATAAGACTCCAAATGAAGTGGTTCAATCTCTATTTAAAGCTATTTGAATACTTTACAAGGGAAAAATAACACGCATAAACAAATCATGGGCATAAGTCTAGAATTCTACCATGAACATTCACTGCTCATTTGGAAAAATAGGATGTCTAGTTTTCCTGACCAGACTTTGAAAATTTAACACATTCAATGTACACACCCAATCATTGTGTTCTAAGACTTATATTAAAGCTTGAGATGTGTACTAAATGCTCACAAAACCTCATGGGAAAAATAGGTCGTTTGCCCGCTTTTGCCTTATAAAAATAAATGCTCCAATTTACAAAATTCCATCATCAATCATAATGGTACCAAAATTGTAACAGGGCATTATCCTACACAAAAACTCCTTCTAAACTCATTTGAAGCATCGAATTAAACAAAACTTAACTCCTTCATATGAAAAAAGTGGCTGACAAAAACAGGGGTATAGGAGACAATTAATGAAACTCAGCTCTGTTGCTGCCAAACATCACAAAGACCTCTAGCTATTTTATATGCTTAATTTTCTAATTTGGTGTAATCCTAACACATTATAAAATCATCATAACAGTGAGCTTCCCTACAATTCAAGCCTCCAAAACTTCAAACCTTAACATGTAATTACATTTATATACCTTATCAAAACACCTAAACAACTCAACTATCATGTCATTTGAGCACTTGATTTTCTTTTTAAACTTTGGACAGTTTCATACTTTAATATGAAAATGTTCAGATTTAACAACAATCCTTGAGTATCATCATATTTTTCATGTTTAGTGATCATTTGAGCATTCCTAAGCTTACTCTTACACCTTAAATCACTAAGTATTTAGAAATACCCAAGACAACAACTTCAACATTTCTGAAAATTTTCAGCTTCAACATACTCTCGTGATCATCACATTAGGCATTAATATTATTTATTTTTCCCTAAAATATAAAGTTAGAATATAATAAAGCAATGAAACAGTGGGTATTTCAGCCTTGAAACCTCCAGATTTTTGAATTCATTAACACCCAACAACAAACCAATATATAAACCTTACGTCATACAATTTCCTTGGAATATAAACACTCTAAGCTCTAAAAACATTTCAGACATCACCATTCTTCAATTTGAAAATTTCTCAGGAACAAAAATCATCTTTCCCTCAACAAAATTCATCATGCAAGCCATGAAACACATAATACAACTTATGTCCATTCAATCTATGTTGTTCCTCATACAGCTAACGAGTTCTTCACTCATTGTCACTAAAATCAGAGTTTTCAACATCACATTCTTCCCCTCAATATACATCAATAGAAGAAAATAAGGGTGGGCTAATGATCAGGGGACTTACCTTTATTTAGGTTGAAGCTTTCATGTGAAAATTCCCCTTTCTATTCCACCTCCTACTCATCTTCGATGTCTCCAGCTCCTCTCCATCTCCAAAGCTCTCTCCATCACTTCTTTCTTGTGCAGGGATGAATCGATGTGTTTGGATTCTCTCCCATACTTTCCTATCCCTTACCTCTCCATTGCCCAAAAACTCCATCGTTTTGCATCTTTAAATGAGATCCCAGCCAAACTTAATTAAACCACGTGTTTCATGCCAATTTTCTCCGTTCCAGTCTTCTCGTCTCTGTCAATATGCTTTCTCAGGCTTCTTCTTCCTAGGAAATGAATCTTCCTTTGTGCTCGGTGACTTCTTCATCCACCGTGCCTTGTCTTCATCATCGTCATCTTCAGCTTCTACATCGTGGTTCTCGGGACTTGTTTGAGGTCGTTCTAATAGATCAGGTAGTGTCAAAATGGTGAATAACTCCACTATCAGTACGAGTGAGGCCTCCGGTCCCATTGTCTGAAAGAATCAGTTTCAAGGGGTCTCATTCAAGTACGGTCTGAATCCTATTCAGGTCCTTCTTTCTTGCTTTGTTGATTTACAGTTTGGGAAGTGAGAATTTAGAGTTGACACTTGGGATTTGACTTTAATTATGCATGATTTAGTCTCAGCATTCTAAATGTGGCGTTCTGCTCATTTCAGTCATATTTGAGATCGTATTAGTAGCATTTTTCACTTACGTTGAATTGTTTGTGAACTTGAACTATTATTGATTCACTCGATTGCTAGCATCTACTTCTGCATTTGCATTGACTTCAAAATCTTTCATTTCCCAAAGATATATACATTTTGCTGGACCAATTTCATTTTATTGTCACTTTGTTGGTAGTAATGGCACACATAGAAGACATTTGGAGCATGTGGTTAGACCTTGAGACAACAAAAGCAACTTTATAAAAGCATTGTCTGAATATAATTTAAAGTATCCTATTTACTATGATTGCATTTTGGCAATTTGATGCAAGTAATATGAAGTAAACATTCATGAATACCATAACACATAATTTTTGGGTTCTAAACAATTGAATTTAAATCAACAATACTTCACATATTGTACCATTTATGATATGAATATTGAGTACATATGTTTACATATTCAGGTTTTTCTTCCCTTGTGAGCCATGCATTTTGGCATCTAAATCAGCTAAATAGTTTATCTTAATTCAGAAAGTTGAAGTGTGATTTTCTCCTAGAGAAGGAAAATTCATCTTCATTCCATTTTATCTTCCCTTGTGGGCCATGCACTTTGGTATATAAAATGGTTGACTGCTTTATGACAAATCCTTTTATTTACAGGTTGCATTTAAGACTGGTGACTACAAACAACAAATCATTTTCATTGGTGGATTGACTGATGGTTTTCTTGCCACAATGTGTGTTAAATGTTTTATAACGTTAGCATATTAAAAAATGTTTTCTGATCTCTCAAGGTTGGTCTTGTGAGGATTCTATCTTCTATACCATTTGACTGATAACTTCTTTCAATCAAATCTTCCAACAACAAAATTTCACTACTTGTAAATATGTGAACCAGTGAAAAGTATTCTTGTAACATCCATTGTTAATTTAAAATTTTAAGTGGATTTTACATGGAGTGAAGTGTGTTTGGTACAGCAACTTAATTTGAGCAAGAGCTGATTTGGCTTCCCCCTTGAACTATATGTGTTTCTGTTAAAATCTTTTCCTATCCTATAAAACAAAAGTTACTCCCTTTTAACACAAACAGATGAACTAATTACTTACAGCTTGCTTGACCACTTATTACATGACTATTTCTTAACTATGTTTAATTACAGATTACTTGACAAAAACAGAGCCAACTCATATTACATCAATTAAAAAGACATGAATATGGTTGAAGAACAAAATGATGAGCTTGCTTGACCAAAAAGAGAGTAGCCCAAAAAGAAGTCATAAGCTACACAAAATAAGCTAAGCTGGAGACTTCATGTTGGAGGATATGAGTCAATCATTGAACCTGTATTTATAGCATAATGCTAATCAATGTATAGTGAGAGTCTTGTAATTATCAAAAATATTGAGATCAGACAATGCAATATAAAAAAAATTTAAATTTCAATGAAAGTGACTAAATTGTTTTTTTCCATTATCATTATTCTTTATCGTTACCAGTATTATATATTTGGCTAAAATCCAGTGCTTCAAACGATGTGATATCGCAATCAAGTGGTACCTACAATTAAGAAGTAAAAACAATGTCTTAATATAAGTTGTAATACCTCAAATTCTGGGACTGGAGGTTAGAGAATAAGCCTGAGATTAGTAAATTGCTAAGCCTTTGTTTAGCAAGATCCTAAATTTTGATTATGGGTTACGGACTCCAAAAGTGGAGGTGATTATTGATAAATAAACTCTTTTAGAGAATATGATGTGATTTGGCACTTGAATGTGATTCGTATGTGTTGTGAACAGCGTCTGAACCCTATATTTAAGCTCAATTGTGGATTAACATCTAAATTGACTTAAAATAGAGGGAGGTCATATATTGTGGTGATATGGAAAGATAAGATGAGTTTTGTGGTGATTCAAGAGGAATTGCCATAATCAGGGGCAAAACGGTAAAGTTACCGACCAATTGGTCAGTCACCGAAGAGGAAACTCATTGGTAACTCAAAGATCAATGGTTAAGATTGAATGTTAAGATATTATAAGGGGTGGAATCATGTGCAATTGTGCCTATGTGAGCTCATGGGAGATGGATTAAGATGTTGACAAGTGGCAAGATGTGAGTCATGGATCTTGGGTTAAAGATTCAACTCATTCCTCTTTTCCCTCTTATTCCAAGTCGGCCAAAAAGCCTATAGGCATTCCAAAAACTGATCTCATGCTCATCTTCACTCTCTCTCTCAAGACTCCATTGTCTTCACTCTCTCTCTCAAGACTCCATAGTCCTCTTTAGCTCAAATACTCTTCTTTAATATTGTTCATAGTGATGAGAGCTTCATTGCTATGGTTTTAGATTTGTGAAAGGAGGTGTTTGTGAGCTTGAGGAGATTGGGAAGATAAAGAATCAAGGAATTGATTTGGGAAAGAGGAAGGGGTGAGTATTTGAAGCATTTTGACCTAAGTTTTGTGGTTATTGGTTAAGTTGTGTGAATTTTGAATTTTTCCCTGATTTTATGTGATTTTGAAATGGGGGGATTGCATTGTGTAGTGTGTTGCAAATAGTCTTTTGTTGTGTTTTATGACCATTGGTATTTCTTTGAAACTTTGGTTGGAAAGGATTGCAATGTGGTGTATTGTATTATGACATTGTGTGACATGTTTTGGCAATGGTATAATATGTCAATATAATGTGAATTTGAATGTTTTGGTGTTTCCAATGGATTCCTTGTAAAAATTTGTCTGGGAATGGTGTTTGATGTGAAAATGGGAACCATTGGAAGCAATTGTGAAAATCTGGAAATTCTGTCAACTAAAACTGTGTTGGGCAGTCAGTTTGCACGAAATTTTTGAAGGACTAAATGGTGTCTAAAAATTCTGAAACTTTCCAATATTAAATTTTACATTCCAAGCTTCAAAATAGACACATTATTTGTGTCATTTTGTTTTGTGAGATGGGAGATATGACTGTCCAGAGTTTGATGTCGAAACTGAACTCTGTTTTGGGGCAGTGGTGGATTTAGTGTAATTATAAAATTTTGTAGTGATTTCTGGTAATGGCCCATATTTTTCCTATAAATATGACTGAAATACCTTTCATTTGGCTTTGAAATCACCTCATTTCAATTTTTCTGGAATTAGTTATGATTTTTGGAAGTTCAGCCAAGAAACAGGATTTTCTTGGCCGCAGCCCAAATGTTTATGACCTATTTTTTTGCCATAGCTAGTGGATTTGTGGACCACGGCCAAACCTAAAAAATGACATTTTGGACTTCCAAAGATGGTCTTTGGTCAAGTGTTTTCTCAAACCTTTAGGCATGTGTTTAGGCTTTGATTAGCCACCTAAAGGTTGTGAATGATAACCAACTTTAAGTGATATGAAATAAGGTTTTGGAATAGAGAATAACCCTATGTCCTTGCTTTGGTTATAGGGTTGAAATTCACCCTTATCGTGGTTTGGTATTCGTTCTGATCGCGAGTAAGCGGAGCTGGAGCATACATGGAAAGAACAAGTGTAGGGAACATATCTCTCCTGCATGTATTTGATATTTGTATTAGTGTGTTGGTGCATGTCTTTACTTTGCATGATTATGTGTAATTTGAAGCTATGTTTCAATTTATGCTATGGCCATCAATATGTTGATTGAAGCATTGAGCTTATAAATTTGTCATTGTGTTAGCATGAGTTATGTGATGCAAGAATGTCATGCATTAAACATTTATCATACGTGCATATTGGTATTGTTTTCCTACTGAGATTCTCTTGAATCTCATCCTCCCCTACTAACCTTTCAGATAGGGTAGTGGATCGAGGATGGAGCAGGCACCAGGGGCGACGAAGACTCCTTCGGGTTGTCATTTTAGGTGTTGGTTATTATTGTTGGGAGTATTATGTATTTGGATCTAGATATGTTTATGTGGATGAGTATCTAATTTGGTATTTTGAAACGATTTTTTGTAATCCCTGTTTGGGAATTTGTATTGGGCGCTTGTGCCCTATAAGGCTTTGATTAATGTATGGAACCCGGGATTGGCCAGCATTGCGTACTCTGATATATTCAAATGTGATTTATCTTCACGTAGTAATTGTATTTAAAATTTGAATATGAGACCAGGTTAAATAGACTTCAAAACGTATTTGTGAAAACCCTATCTCAAGGATGGGGAATGAGCTGAGTTTTGTTTATTATTGGTCTCTATTTCATTTTAATCACGTATTTTGGATATAATTACGAAGGGGGTTACATAAGTCACCAATATATATCCTAGATAAACAAAGTAGTTGATTATGCTATTTAACAAAATGACATACCATCAAGAAATTTGCAAAAGTCGTTTGATTTGGTAGAGCTTGAGATTCATCTAACACAATGTTATCATGATGTACTTCTGATGATAAGCTAGCTTTTTGAACTTGATTATGTTGTCCCTAAAACATTGAAAATGAAAAAAATTAACAACTAATATACATCTTAAAAAAATACTAAATTGATCATAAGTATACTTGTGTAGATGTAACTGACTGTGAAGCTTGAGAATGTTTTGTATAGGGCTTCACTCTCTGCCTTCTTAGACTCATTTCAATACCACTCTTTATCCATTTACTTAACTTTCTCCCATATCTCTTTTGAAACCTAATAACTTTGCCAACACCATTACCTTCGTCACAGTTCGCCATACCATCCTCAACACTATTATTGTCATTTGGTAAGTGTTTTATATGAAGCTCAATTACTTTCTTACTAAGTTCCAACACAGCCTGATGGACATGAGAGAATGCCTCTGGACTTTCTAATGCATCACTTGCTAATTTAACAAGCAATGGGCATAATTGTCGATACCAATTTGATCTTTGTAGTTTAGGATCAACTTCCATATGCTACTCCTCGATATCATACACTACACCACATCGTGCTTCTCTTATCCACCTCTTCACAACATATTTTTGGGGGAATAATTTGACATAATGTTCATTCAAGACTCTCAAGGCATGACAACATAATATGCCCACTCGCTCAAACTTTTTGCAACTACAAGCAATTGTCTCTGTTGAAGGATCAAATGTCAACTTGTACTCCCTTTTCTTATCATTCATGGTGATAACATAATCATACACATAGGCACTATCCTCCTCATCTTCATTTTTCTTTTTCTCTTTTCTTTCTTTGATACATGTAGCATCACATAGATCATATTCACGTTGGAACAAGTCAAAAATAGGTCAAGTATAAACATTAGAAAGTTGACGAAGCATACATGAACTCTACAATATCAACCTTGGCAACTTGTCGCATGCCTCAAAATCACTTTTCAATTTGTTATAGCACTTATCCTCCAGAACTTGTTCAAATTGCTTGAAGAATCAATTGGTATCTAATTTAACATTTGTGCAACTTTTGACTGATGCATTCACACTCTTACTAATTTGTGTGCTTCTCATACCAAGTATCCTTGAATTCTTTATATAATATGATGCACATTTCTCTTTTATTTTATACATGGACATCAACCATGAGTTTTCTGCCATTTCTGGTTTTACTAATAATGCTTGCCAGGCTTCTTCAAACTTTGTTTCATCCCAACAATTATACATGCAATGGTTAAAATCACTAACCATCGAGTTCGGAAGATGCTTCATTGCATTCTTTGAAATATGCCATGTGTATAACACATGTTTTACATCTTGCATTACTTCTTTTAATGCAAGTGCCATAGGAGCATCTTGGTCAGTGAAAACAGTTAGCGGCTTTACATTCTTGTGTGCACACAAAAATGTCTCAAATAGCCATTTGAAAGTCTCAACAGTCTCATCATATAATAATGCCGCTCCAAAAATCACCCCACCTTTGTAATGGTTGAAGCCAAAGAAAATTGCAAGAGGTATATGGTTATTATTTGTACAATAAGTTGTGTCTCGTGAAATGACTTCTCCAAAGCAAGCATAGTCGACCAACATACGTGCATCAACCCAAAAGTACTTGCTCCTTTGAATCCATTTGGCGAGCATGGAAAAAAGACGGATTTTCTACCAGTTGCTACTCAAAATAACGAAATATACATCCAGCTTCACCACATTTCATTGCCCATTGCCTTCATGAATTAAGATAATATTTTACATCAACTCTTATATATCCTAAATTGTCTTGACCTCCTGCATACTAACTCTACAAATTGAATGCTGATTTTTTATCAATCCCAACTTTTTCAGCAATTTCTAATTCATAACATTGAGCTGGTGTTATTTCTCGATGTGATGCAAGAAGGTGAATAGTTTCAAGAGGTTGAAGAGGATGATTATGATCTAAAAAGACTTTGCTTACTTTGAATTTTCCATTTACTTACTTAACTTTCATTCTAGCTTCACATACTATTCTTGTCTCATCTCTGGGCTTCCTAGTTTGCACATCTCATTTATCTGGTTTTCTCACTCCTTATTTATTACACACATATAGGTAACATGTATATGATGACTTATCCCTTTTACTCTTGTTGTCCCCTTGCCTTCGAACACCAAAGCCAATTTTTCTACCATATTCTCTCCAAAATTCCCATGCTTCATCAATATTATCAAATTCAAGATTAAGAGTAGGAGTCAAATTTATAGCCATGGTAGAAGCCCCCTCCAAAATTGAAAAAATATGTACCCAATGTAAATTAATAAATAAATAACCAAAAAAATAAAAAATATAATATTAAGCTTAAAGTGAATTTTATATCAATGACCGGGTATGATACTACACATACAATAGGACATTCCCCCCTCCGGCGCAAAAATAACATCATTCATTACTTTAAATATAAAACCACATCATCTGAAAACACGTAAACATAATCAAAACCATAAGCACCAAACAAACTTAACAATCCATGTTCATAACAGATTTTACAGTGTCACTGTCAATAAAATCAGTAGATTTCTTTAGCATACACACACGCAAATCTACTACCATTTTTCTTTATTCCAACATTCTTTGGAACACACACACATAATCACACACACTTAAACATTTAGCCAACAAGAGGGAAAGAGATGAAAGGGGAGTTTTATTACTGTCATATACTCTGGTTCATGTCCATTACAGATTCGATTCTTTTCATAGTAAATCCCAGCAGTGACAATGAAGGAATCGAGCTATAGAATGAGAAACAAAGCTACAATGATTGGTCAACTTGAATATTTCTCATACGTCCTTTATTGCTGGGAATCGTCTCTGCACATTTTTCCCTCCAACATTTTCATGCTTTCCCACACTGAAGAAGGATGAAGACTGAGAAAGGCATCAGACTCGGACTAATTGGGCATGAAATGCATGGTTCAGCTTTTCCCTCCAGTATTTTCAACCCTTCCCACACTCAAGGAAGAAGAACCTGAGAAAGCATATTGATGGAAACGAGAAGACAGGAACGGAGAAAATTGGCATGAAACACATAGTTTAATTAAGTTTGGCTGGGATCTCATTCAAAGATGCAAAACGATGTCATTTTTGGGTAATGGAGAGGCAAGGGATGGGAAAGTATGGGAGAGAATCCGAACGCCGAATCAAAGGGTTTGAGGGAGGCAGTGATGTGTTTAACAAATAATAAGTGGGGAGAAGAATTTTTTTTTTTACTCACTTGGTCCTACAAATGATAGCTTATGACATAAGCCTAGGTTTAAAGCATTTGATTGGGCCAAAATCCATTGAAGGTTAAGCTGATCACGTTTGGACCTTTGATTTCGGGCGTAGATTTGGTCCAAATCCATCTCTGGGTTTGGGGTTGCGAAATTACCATTTTGCCTATTCTTTTTCTGCACTTAATCACCAAATAAATGCTAGAAATTAACCCTTGACACTTTATAAAGATTTTATTTCTTACTTATATTCTTTAAGCTATAAAGTAATATCTCAAAAATTTTCAAGCCAAACGATAACCTATAAGTACTTTTTTTTTTCTTGAATAATTTTAAGAAATTAGGCCCTTAATAGTTTTTCTATTATCTATAACCCGTTTTGAGAAGCAAACTTCTCTTCCTCTCTTTTATTTCTTAAAATAAATATTTATAATTTTTCCTTAATTTTTTCCTGGGCCTTTATACATTTTTAATAATAATCCCATACTTTACTTCCCTAGAATTCTAGCCTGAAAATGCACTTTTATCCAAATAAATTATTTTTTAGGCTTCTTTTTTTGTTTTAATATGTAACATCCCTAGGCCTGAAATATGCCTCGTAAAACTCTTCTCAAATTTTTAGGATGTTACGCATTTTCTTATGATAAACAAAAAAAGAAAACCTTCTTTGAAAATATATGTTTTTGTTTAAAAACATAAGAAAATTGAAAGTTTTTCTCGAAAAACAGAAAAAGGAACATCTTTTGTGTTTTGTTACCTTTTGTAGTTTTGTTATGTAATTTTACAGAAGAAGTTAATAATATATTTTCATTTATGGTAAACATCTTAATAAAACAAACTATATTTTCACCATTTACTTAATCATTTTAGCTATATTTTTCAAAATAATGATTCAAACGTTTTTTTTTTCAAAATAACGATTCTAACGGATTTATTGTTTCAAAATAATGTTTCAATCTAGAGTTGTGGGATATGATGTTCTCAGTATCTTTTTTTTCTTCAGTATCAATTTGCTCTAGATCAACTAGTCCAAAGTCTATGTTCTTTTCCATTTTACCCATACTTATGTTGTAATTTAGATTCCTTTCACCTTTTATATAAATATTGTCTTTTTATCAAAAAACCTAATTTTTTTTCTAGAATTTGTTTTGAAAAATTACTCTAGAGAACTATTTTAAAATATAAAAACAAAAAATAGAATCAATAAAGCCCTTTTATTCTTCCTAACTCAACCATCGTTTAATAGTCAATTGCATTTTGACAAAAGGATTGGCACGTCAAGAAATGGAGGCTGAAGCTTCCACGGCTAGCAAGGCCATTCCATTCTAAGAAATAGAGTTAAGCATGTCGCCCACAGTCCAATGAGCCCGCCCATGTCTAGTGAAAAATTGCCCATTTTGGCTCACCTAATAAAAACTCAAAACAGGCAGACTTAAATGGGCGGGCATATGTACTAAATGGGACGGGCCACAGGCACACCCTCGAGCTACCCATGCCCACCCATTTATGTTTGTGTGTGTATAATATTAATTTAAGTATAAATATATAATATATTTTTTATAATATATATATATAATATTTATTTAAATATAAGAGATAATGTAATTCTAAAGGATAAATTTCCAAGGGAGTTAAATGATATAATTATATATATATATATATATATCTCATGAATCAACATAATCATGACCATGGTATAGAGCTTTTATATATAATATTATAAATTGGTCTTACTCCAAAGATTTTATCAACTATTAATTAAGGATTAATTAGATTATCAAAATAAATTATCTCATGAGGAATGATGAGGACTATGGTGCTTTAATAATTATTAGTGTTTTTAGTAACTTATATTGAAAAATTTGTAACAACAAAATAATAAGGTAGAAATGTAGTTTTTGGAAAAGATGTATTAATGGATAGCCTATGCCCATTCCAGCCCACACGGGTTTAGCTCAGTCCATTTGTCATAGGCATGAGTGGGCTTTTGACGAGCATGGGCTAGCCCATACCCATTAAAAAATAAATGGGCGGGCGGCGGGCGGCGGGCGGCGGGCAGTTCATTGCTCGGCCCTAGTGAGAAACAAATACACAAAGCAAGATCATAACAAACATTATTGATCTTGCATATAAATAAAAATTCACATGAAAGGTGCATAAAATTGAAAATATAAAATATTACAAATTGAAAATTATGCTTCTCATAAAAAAAAAATCAGGGTCCATTTATTCAAAACTCAAACACCAAAATACGGGCAATAGTCATTATAAATTGCAGTCCGGCAAATTGGAGTTCTCACACAAGATTCCCTCTAATATTTTGTTAATATATTTCATCTCTTTTTGCATAGGAAAAACATGGGAAGTAGATCAAATGTTTTTTTTTTTTTTTGCGACAACCATGGTCTATTGCTTACAAATCAAAATATACGATATTTATATGAATAAAAAGAAAATCTAAGTGAATTTTGATAAATAAATAACATTTATTCAAATCCTTGATAACAATGAAACAAATGATGCTACAAACTAGAAAATAAACTTCCTTTTCTCCAAACAAGGTGATTGATGAGAAAGGCTCTGATTCTAGGTTCATGACTTTACACTTGATTACACACATTGTAGTCTACATCTCATAATTCTAAGTACAATAACAATAATAAATTTTATCCTCTTGAGTGAGGTAAGGTACATACATTGCATGATGTCATTGTGCTCTATCAACAACAAACTATTCACAACACACTCATCAAAAGAATGAATAAGGGGCATAAACAAAATGCTGATCCCTTGAATTTAATTGAGAAGGTGTTCAACCCATTGGTCTAGAATGGAAGGGGAACCATACCAAAGTCTCAACTCATCATCAGAGCCAATGGGTGAGTTAATGGCAATTAACTATCCGAAAAATAGAAGTTGATGAAGCAGATATTTTCAGGGTGTTTTCATCCAAAGATAGGAACAAAATTTAAAACTAAACATTCTTGTAATTTTTTGAAAGAAGTAATGTTGTAGCTTTAAGTAATTCTATTGGTAATTTTATGAGAATCAATGGGAACTTATTTCTGTGATCCTTAGAGGAATTTTATGTTCCAAAGTCTGTAACTATTAGTAACACAAGTTATGGATCCTTAATTGTAATTTTTGAATAATCAAAATATAATCATATATAAAATATATCCAACAGAGTGATCTTTGGGTGCAGAACTGCAGTAATATCGATCCAATTAGGCATATAAGGTGCAATGAAGAAGAAAAAGAAAGGTTTTTATAAGAGTTAAATAAATAATCTAATTTGTTATATGAATTCTTTTAATTGGTTTCATGGTTGGCAAAAACAAAAAGATAATATTCATAAAGTAGCATCTTAATGACTTAAAAAACATCTATCAAAGAGTCTACATATTGATTAAATAATTGAACACAGAGCACGCACTATAACTGCTTGCTTATCAAATCACTTAGGGCCCCATTTGGATAAAAAAAAATGTTGAAAAGGAATAGAATGGAAAGGGAAAGAATAGAAAGGAATGGAAAATATTTTATCACATAAGTGTTTGGTTTGCATTGGAAAATAAAATGATTTGATAGAAAAATTTTGTTTAGTTTGAATAAAATGAGGTAAGAAAATGAGTCAAAAAACCATTTTATCCTGGAGTAAAAATATTATTTAAATGTCTATAAGATCCACTCACCTTTTTATATTACATCCAAAGTCACATCAAAGGGTTTTTGTGTGTTTAGGCATTTTCCCTCTCCATTTCAAAATTGGTTCCCACCAATTTTTGTGGTAACCCATATTCAATCATATGATTGAAAATTGGTGGGCCCAGAAAAATATTTTTTTGATTGAAATGGCGAACCAAATGGTTGCTGTCAGCTGGAAAATCCAATTTTCTCTTTCGGTCTAGGAACGGATGTACGCAACCATACCCCAACTTGTGGAGAAACTGTTTTCAGGATTTGAGCTTGTGACTTTCAGGTCATATTAAAACAACCTTATTATTGTGCTAAGACTCACCCTCAAAGGATAGCGACTTTCAATCCTTCAAAGAAAATAGTTAGAACACAAGAGGTTACATTATGGACTACAGCTAGAACAAATACAAAGATATGCAAGTGGTACCAAAAAATGGCTAGTTCATTTGGTAAGGAGTTGGCTCATAGCCCATAAGATTATGAGTAAAAATCCTGTTGTCGATGTGAGGGCCTTGTTGGTGGGTGATTTGAAAGTAACTATGTAATAGAACCTTGTTGAGGGCCCAACTTACCTAAACTTTCTCTTACATATATATATATATATATATATATAAAAGATATGTAGGTGGTGAATATGGCCTTCACAAATAATAATGGAACCTTGTGTTGAAAAGAAAAGAAAGAAGGTCATATGATCATAGTTCAATCATGGCATAAATAATACCTCCAGTCATTAATTTTATGAGAGTCTAATAAATGAATTAAATGGTTTAATGAATTGGTTAAAAATAATAAATATGTAAGAAATAAACTTTGTTTTTCAAGGAAGCCCTAATTTATAAGGGGAAAGTAAGAGAGAGGATAGAGTAACAATGATAATAAGTATGAACGAGAATTTAGAATGAAAAAAGGAAGGGGAGAGATAATATAATTAAATCGAGTAAAAATGATAAAAGTACATTAAATACTCAAATAACACCAATGAGATTTTATACAAAAGACTAAGGCTCTGTTTGGTGTGAGGGATTTGGAGGGAAAGGGAGGGGAGGGAAAATTTTTATGAGTTGGATTTTAAAAGATTGAAGAAGTGGGAGCAATAAAATTTTAATAAATAGAGTATATAAGATAAAAAAGTAAGAAAAATTAATTAAAAATTTTTAACCCCATTTCTATAATTTTTTTTAAATTCAACTCAAAAATTTTTTCCCTCCCCTCTCCTCATACCAAACAAACCCTAAAGTAATTTAAATTTCATGTTCTTGTAAAAAGGCTGAGAGGGAGCACATATCTTGAGATGGAATGTGGTAGATATGATTATGTAATAATTATTGGGCTAAGAATGACATCAAAGCCTTTTGAATGTGAAAAACTGAAAAAGAGACGTTGAAGAATTCTCTCCTACTCCTATGGTTTTATGTATAAAGTACTTCCAACATATTTTATACCGATAAAAAAAAGAAAATTCTTAAACTTCATTAACTTTTTTATAAAATTTAACAACTTTCCAATTTTATATCCACTTAATATACATTGTACCTTATTGTACCTTATGAGAACAAAATCAATACTATAATAAATGAAGGGTAAATTCATATACTCATGGAATTTTTCTTTCTCTGCCCTATTACAAAAAAAAAATTATTCTTCTCTCTCTCTGGCCTAGCCTATAAGGAGTAACTGTATGCCTATGATTCTAATTCTTCGTCTTTGAGTTTCTTCTCTTTCCTCTTTGCTTTCTTCTTTTTTGTGTTTGGAGTAAACGATGTTTTGTAGCTAATTTGATGTGATGCTAAGAAACCTGCCCACTTATTTTATTGAACTATACAAAAATGAATCCTACAAAATTGGATCATAGAGTGATCCCAGTATTTACAATAGTCGTGTAAACCAACGTGCGAATCAAACCAAGTAACCTACTGGACCTCAGGCCCATTAATTCATACATACAAGCCCAAACAACAAATGGACAATTATTTCATCAGAAAATTGCAAGTGTGATTCCAGTGATTTTATTCTGAACGTAATGGTAAACTGAAAAATAATTGTCTGTCACTTCTCTCGCTTCTGCTTCACCCATTCTCCATCCAAATTAAACACTGCGCTTTTTCCATTTCAAATATCAGAACCAAATGGGCCACTAGTTTCGGCCACAATTCCACAAGCTTTTTCCACATTGTAGAGTCATTATTCTTTGCAATGACAGAACGATATCAATCTTTAAAAGTCAAAGAAATATTCGTTGATCAAACAATGTTTAGCTGATTTCATTTCATGTTAAGTATACCAGAAAAAAAAAAGAATTATAATTCTAAGCCTTTTATTACCTCTCAATTCAGTCCAACATTTCTAATTACTTCACTATATTTGTTTTGTTTTTTATATATTTTTTATATAATTTTTACTTCCATTTTCTTTTTGCCAGAAAAGACGAAGGAAGAAAAAGGGATATCACACTACGTTATCTGTAAAAGAGAGCAACAAATAGGACAATATAATCATTTATGTACAACCATGATTAAACTCATTGATTCTGAAATGAAATGTGCTTGTGTGTGTTTGGCCAAAATAGTCAAGTTTATTGGGGCAATATTCAAAACAAAATTACTGCACGCTAATCGCCGAAGCCAAGAAAAGAAAAGCAAAAAAAAAAAACACAGTCCTATACGATTCAATGTATCATACATAATGCCACCGATATCATAACACAAACTAAAGAAACAAAACAAAAAAAAGCAACATTGAAAAACAAAAAAGAAACCAGATTAATGGAAAGTAGTCAGATCACACTCATTAGCCAATTCAACATCTGTCAACATTTTCCACATCAGAGCTCATACTCAGCAATATGGCTCTTGCTAGCTACCTGTCAGTCTACCCCTTCTACAGAGCTTTTTTGACAAAACCAGCACAAATCTGAGTAGTAAACCTCTATCACTGCCTCAACAACTTTCAATTCTTTCAATATACACATAGCTTTCTTTACTTCAAGTACTTCAGCAATGAAAGCTGAATTAGCTTTCACTTTCTCACCAAATCCCCGCAACAAAATAAAAAACTTCATTGAAAGTGTTGCTCCAAAAAATGGAAGTAAGTTTCCAAATTTCAAATCTTCATTACCTTTCTAGGTCTGATAAATTGATGTGTTGCCTCCTTCTCCTCCTCCTCACATTTGTGTTTGGTCCCAATTAAATTTGTAGCTTCAGAGGGTGAAGTCTCCATGTGCTCATCAAATGACTCATTATATATCAAGTAGACAATTGTTTTCTTCAAAGTGAATCCCTTCCCAGACACTACCATCATCACCTCCACTTGGTCACCAGGTTCAAGATTTGATATTATTTCCTTCCTCTCTTATTCTAAGGAATTTAGTTTTTGTTTCATGTAGAGCAACGTGACTGTCTTGGTATAATTTATGATCATTAAGCTAGTTATACAGGATTCACATGCCTTATTACCCAAATCACCTAAGGGACAATATACACAGTAAATAGTCATCCCTTTTAAATTATCACCTCCTCTAACTAGAGGCATTTTAAATTTTGAGGAAGCTCCTTCACCCTTGAATGAACGCCAATAGAGGTAATTGTCACTAGGGAGAATACAATCATCACTATGCTTTGTAAGATTCAATCCCTGCATAATAACATAAACACATCCTCTAAATTAACTATATAATATGAATGCCAAAATCTTTTTTGAAAAAAAAACAAAGAATCCAATTAGAGAGAGAACCTGTGTAATCCTCTCTAAAAGATTACAAAAAACTTCGGAATTCTTTCCAATTTGAATTAAAAGATGTCCCAAGCAATTTTCAAGCTTTGAGATGTCCATACTATCTATTGCATCACACAAAGAATCAGGAGCCGTTAAACCATCTTCCAACAAATGACTTTGTTGCTTTATTCCACTACTATGGATTTTTGAAGGACGACCACAAATATTGTTTCGCATATCCCAAAAAATTGACGATGACATGCCTGCATATGTCGAAAGAAGAGGAAGTGGACTATTTGTTGGGGATATCCAAGACCGGTAGAGAGCAGGAATCACATGATGTGATAATCCTTCATGACCGCAAATAGATAGATATAAAATGCTCTTTAATCTCACTAAAGAAAATGGTGCTTGTTTTATTGCAGGAGCAATTAGAGTTGTCAAAGATTCCATTTGCTCTATGTCCTCCTCTAGCTTTTCAATAATCATACAGCCAGAAAGAATGAGACTTTTTAAGCATTTTAATATATAAATGCTTCTTGGGAGACTCTGAAGGCCAATACAATCCTCCAAATTTAGTAGTAGAAGTTTATCAAGAAGCCCAATAGAATGATGTATCAATGATAAACTAGAACAATCTTTGAGGATTGACTTTTCAAGATTTGGTAGTCTTGAAAAATTGGGAGTTTGCACCAGGTAATGAGAGTGGCTGAGATTGAGAACTTTTAGCTTCTTCAATAGCTGCAATGAAAACATTTAATTTTAAAGTGAAAATATTGTTTTCGATCAATTGAAAACTAGCTATTGAAGGGAATACTGGATATCATATATACTTAAAGGTAATGCATAATTCAATATGATACTGTAATGTCTAGAATTAATTATACCATTTTTTTCTTCAACAGTAGCCAGGGAAAATTCATCTAGAAGCTATGAAAGAAATCTAAAATAAAGATCTATCAAGAAAGCTGTAAAATGTTAGATCCAATGAAAAATGGAGTAATATATTTACATGTCCCAAATCCCTCTTCTATTCCACATCCATCAACTTGAATTGAAGCTAATACCAACAAATTAACTAAGCTTTGAGTCATATAATGAGAAAAATATAAGAAATAAAAAATTACTATCATACTATATCACATGGACTATTTACCACAATGCTACAAATTTGAAGTATTTTGTAAATTTTAGGGAAACTGGCTAGGCTTTTCGTCATATAGCAGTTTGGCATTTTTTTATGTTTCAATTTTTGTTGTTGTTGTTGTTATGGTCCAAAAAGCCAACAAACTAATTATTAATTCACATACCTGGGTTTCCTCCAACACTTGTGTGAGGCGGCTACATTCTAAGTCAATAGCAACTAGTTTCCGTTGATAAAAGTTGCTAGGAATGTATATTCCGGGAAAGCCATGCCAACAAAACCATATGAGATCTTCACTGATGAATTTGTAGTTACCTCTAAGTTATACATTGTCAAAATTAAGTAATCTGAGTCTCTTCATCTTCTTAAATGCATCTGTCCTAAGTTGCATTTTTTTGCTTTGTGACAACTTCAAAGATAGTCCTTCAATAGCCTCTGTTCCCTGCAAAAATAAAAGCATATTGAAATCAAAGTGTTCATAGTTGTGTTATTTTTGTTTGGGATTCTTGCAATACATGTTAACAAGAAACAATAAATCTTAGACATAAAAGTTCCTACCATGTGTTTAAATAAAACAGATCGAGCATCTTTATGAAACTATACCCTGCTTCTCTTTCCAAGCTCCTTTTGAGATTGTTCGCGGATTATTTCTCTTCCCATGTCCTGCAACAAGTCATGCGTGCCAAGCTTGTTCTTCTCGTCAATGGTTACAAGGCTTCGCTCCACAAGGTTATTGATTCTAATGTTAGCAAAAAATTTACAGCCATTTAATATCTGCGTCAGAGCATTTCTGTCCAACCCAATAAAGAAGCAAGATATGTTAAGGAATATTTCCTTTTCAAAATCATCTAAACCATCAAAGCTTATTTTTAGCTTCTTTTGTATCTTATTATTGGGAATTTTTTTAAGTTCCTTCAATACCTTCTCCCATTCCTCCAATTTTCTATGAAATAAATGGGAGCCAAGGACTTGAAGAGCTAATGGAAGTCCCCCAGAATACAAAACTACATTTCTTGAAAGTTTTTTGAAATCTTCTTTAGGGCTTTCTTGTTTAAATGCATGCCAACTAAAAAGCTCAATAGATTCCCTTTCATCCAATTTCTTCATTGGATAAACACCACAATCCATGTCAAGGAGTAGACGTTTATGTCTAGTTGTGATGATTATCATACTTCCTGTTTTAAACCATACAGGACTTCCAATTAAAGCATTTAGTTGGGCTAACTTATCCACATCATCAAGCACAACCAATGCCTTTTTATGGCAAAGTCTCTCTCTCAATGTGATTTTTCCTGAGTCAATGCTACTTATCTTTATTTTTGTTGTCTTGCATATTTTAGAAAGAAGTTGGTTCTGTAAGAGCACTTGGCCCACTTCTTGACTCCAAACTTTTCTGATCCTTGGCAGGTAA
Organism: Inga leiocalycina; assembly: GCA_963242795.1. Classification (NCBI taxonomy): domain Eukaryota; kingdom Viridiplantae; phylum Streptophyta; class Magnoliopsida; order Fabales; family Fabaceae; genus Inga; species Inga leiocalycina. The sequence continues at coordinate 21,678,070 of OY725324.1, forward strand.
CTTCTAGTCTCAAAAGTGCAGCCAATTTCATTATAAATGGCTTTGGCAATGGTTGTTTTGCCTATGCCACCTATTCCCCATAACCCTGCTATGACAACATCTTCAGATTGATGGTTTTGGAGCATTGTGACAATTTCTTGCACACGATTACCCACTCCTATTGGATGCTCAGCGACAAACAAGTCTTTCTTGTCCAATATATCACAAACATTCTCAACAATAGTTTTCACACTTTCGCTTTCATCCCTGTGAATCATATATATATATATATATATATAAGTAAAATGGCGTTGGATATATAATCACGTACGATTACAAATAAAGAAAGTCAATATTTTGAAAGCTACATGTGTTTGGAGAAGGGGAGATATTATGAATAAACTATAGATCAAAGCAATATGACCTAGTGTTAAGAAGAGAAAATATATGAAAATACTCATTACTTAACTACAAAATGAATGTGAGCACATTAATTTATATCACATTTATATGAATTAGAATGAGGAATGCCAACCGGGTGGTGGGGGGTGTTGGGGGTGCCAGAGAATCCGAGAAAAGTAGGGAGGAATATGAGAAAAAGGCAATTTAAACTTTGCGGTATCATTCAATTGTAAGGCATACAAACAAAAGGTCTATGATAAAATTGTAGAATTCCATTTTGCATTGGAATTGTGATTGGCTTATTAGGCTTTATTTTGCAATAAGAAGTTCATTCACACACAGTTAATTAGTTGCGATATAAATAATTTAGAAGTTAAAAATACAAAAATAACTTGGAACTAAGCACAATAAATGACAACACATGAATCACATGCTTAGTTGAATTTCATAATAAGCCGTGCATGACTATGAGAGGAATATTCTAGCCTTAATATTAGGTTTGATAAAATATGAAAGGAAATTATGAGCAAAACAATACATATGCTCAGTTAGACATGGGGATTTTACAATATGTAACTTTGAAAATTGAATGTCATAGGAAACAAGCAATATGAGATAAGTCAGTATTCCAAATAATGCGACCAGTGATATATATTCCAAGTATTCCAAATAAAATGCCTATGTACATAGGTATAAGCACACATGAGGCTTGTCAATGAGAAGTAGATAGAATTAAAAATTACCTAGAACCAAGTACAACGATCCTTGCAATGCTCCCAGCCTTAGCAAGGTTTGTCCTCCAATTGGAAACAAGATACTCTGATGGTTAAATTCTATGGATAAGTTCTTTAAATGCTTCTCCAAAACTAGAAGTTTGATTATGAATTTCTGATGGATCCACATCGTAAAATACAGGGAGAACCACTTGATCATTTGAGGTATGATATTGCATGATTAATGACAATTCCTCTAAACACCATCTAGATCTAGGCAATTCTTAGAGAATATGAGTATTGCAATTTTTGAACTTCCGATTGCTTGCAATAGTTCTATTTTGATATAATTTCCTCTAGGAAGCTTGATATCATCTTTGAAAACAACAATGTCAGCATTACATAGAGCTGAATAGAGATGTGAAGTAAAAGTTGCACGAGTGTTTTCACCTCTAAAACTAAAAAACACTTCATACCTATGACCTGAATATTATATTTCAAAAATGCACAATATGATGAATTAAATTCCTATTTAAATTAACATAATTAAAATATTATTATGAAAAACATTTTTATAATTTAAGATTATAAAATGTCAAAAATATCATTGATAATAACCTACCTCACAAATCATAACTTACCTCGGTTTTGAAGCTTGTTGGGTAAATTTTCATGTATTATATCCCTTCCAAGGTCTTGCAACATATCATGCATTTTGAGTTTGTTGTTCTTGTCAATGTTGACAAGGCATCGATCCATTAAGACTCTTATCCTAATGCTAGCATTACATCCACTTCCATCCAACTTTTGTATCACATCATTCATGTCCTCACCAATATAAATTACAGCTATACTTATAAATATTTCTTTTTCATGACCACACAGAATCATAACTCCATGTTAATCGTGTTCCATAAATTAAGCTTTCACTACATAGCTTGAATAAAAAGTGAATTATGCATGTCCTTTATCCTAAAGTTGTTATATATTAAAAGTTTCAGTGATCACAAACTCGTAACAAATAAGATGCTTAGTTGATTGCTAGCTACAAGTTTTGACTTGAAAACATTTATAGAAAAAAAAAACATTTTCGTATGAGCTGGGTGTGTAGATTTTTATAGCCTAAAATAAACACACTTTATAACATTAATTATTATTATTTAACTATAAAACATTCAGTTTCCGGTCATGAGCAAATAGTCCACCCAACACATCAATTTTATGAATCAATATCACACTTAACTTTTAATAACTAGTTGTTATAGATTGCATTGCTAAACAAAATTGTTTTAGATTGCAACAATAAGTTGACTCTCCCTCACACACAAAATAAAAGCAAACTTGGAAAGAACATAATGCAAAACGGGGGAAACAAGATTACCTGGACTCGATATGATCAGGAACATCAAACCCATAAATGCCTCCAGCTTCACTAAGAGCTGTCCTCCACCTTGACACTTCATCTTCAGAGGGTGAAATTCTTTGTATAAGATATTGAAATGTTTCTCCAAAACTAGATTCTTGTTCACGAACATCACACTTATGTATACCATAAAAGATGGGAAGGAGTACATGATCACAAGATCTGCAAAACTCCATGATTTTTGTTAAGATGACGATTGAAATCTCAGAACCTCCAATATTGCTTTGCAATATCTCATCTTTGAGAACGGAAATTCCATCTTTCCTTAGAGATGAATAGAGATCCGAGGCGAAAGATTTTGGAGTGTCCTTATATCTGGTATAACTCAAGAACACTTTGTATTTACAGCCTGCAGTTCAAAATATTACACAAATACATAAAAGGATGTGTATGGATGACCATAAAAATTTTAAATATATTCAAGAATCAAAAGATAATTAAGTCATTGGCTCTCATACCCTAAAAAATAATACATGATATTTTTTTGTTTTTCCCCCCTTTCTTAGTTTTTTTCTTTATTTTCTCTTTATTTCTTCTCCCACCGAACTCCGCTGGAGAAGCAATTGTGCAGTTAATTGAAAGACACATTCAAATAGCATTTTGTCTCTAAGTGCAAAATCAAATTTCTAGTCCCTATTAGCCAAGTCATGTGTTTTTTCCTTTTCTAGGCAAATCATATGTGCAAATAGTTTGTTCTTTCCTTCGATCATAAATGTAAAACCTAGTTTGGGAGTGTGTTTTAATTATAAATGTAAGACCTTTTTTTATTTTATCTCTATAATATTTATTATTTTTTTGAACCAATTTGCATAACTTATAAACAAATATATATTCTAACATTGCATATAAGTAATTGAGAAAACATGTCACATATGATATATTTAAAGTAATTTATTTATCTTTCAAAATTTATATAAATTAAATAAATACATCTTAAATTAAGGATTAGAGAAGTGTATATTATAACCCCCTCCGTAATTATATCTGAAATACGCGATTAAAATGAAATAGAGGCCAATAATAATCAAAACTCATTTAAAATCCCATCCTTGAGATAGGGTTTTCAAAAATATATTTTAAAATCTAATTAACTTGGTCTCATATTCACATTTCGAGTATAATTACCACGCGAAGATAAATCACATTCATATAAATATCAGAGTGCACAACATAATCATCCCGGCAATCCCGGGTACATACCTTTGCTAAAGATACACAGGGCACAATTGCCCTTTACAACTCTTCAAATGGGGATTACACAATCTCATCTCAAATTCATAACCATATATTCAAACGAATCATATACAATCTTTACAACTCATTGGTAACCAACTACCAACTCTTATCTCGAAGGAGTCTTAGCCGCTCCCTCCACAAGCCACTTGCCCTGTCTAAATTGTTGATAGGGGAGGGTGAGATTCGAGAGAATCTCAGTAGGAAACAGATACTATAATGCATGCATGATAGATGCTATGTGTATGACATGTTAGCTTTATCTAGATGCATGCCCCATAATGACATTTCTGCATGCTCAATGTTTCATATAACAAAATTATGGCCACAGCAAAACAGAAACAGAGCTTCATTTATACAAATATGCTCTACACAATCAAGCAAAGCAATCACATACATCACTACACAAGCAAATATATCAAATACATGCAAGTAAGGTAAGTCCCCTACCTCCAGTCTTTTCTCCTCGATTTGCGTGCCAGCAACTCGAGGCTTCACATTCGATCCTACAATGTCAAATGAACTATTTAGACACTTCCATAGTGTTTCTGGGGGTTATATGAGGCTATATTGAAAATTTACTAAAATACCCCCGGGGACCTGGCCTGGCTCGGCTCAGCCCCGTCGTACCCGGTCCGGCTGTACTTTTCTTGAAATTTTGACATGGGCTATTCTGACATATTTTTGTCCAAGGAATCCATTTCCGAACTCGGTATTATCAAATTCAATGTCAATTTACAAATTTACCCTTGGCAGCCCTACTTTAAGGGTTTCAGGGGCATTTTCGTAATTATGCTTTTTCGGCCTTTTTCGAAAAAGTGACCAACTGTAACCCCGCCTAATTTTTGCTCCTGAACTCAATGGAATCATCAAATAATTGAAAATCCATCTCTAGCCCCTCCAAACTAGCCTTGGCCGAAATTCTCAATTCCCCGAGGGCTCCGCAGACGTGTTTCTTTCTACTCCTAACCACTTTATTAACCATTACATTGGGTTAGAACTACCATTTAGTATCAATTTGGGTAGCATAACACCTAGGCCAACCCATTTTCCAAATTTACAAACAAAGACAATCCGGTGAAATTTCACCGATTAAATCAACCACAGCAGCCAGAACAATCAAAGATTGAAGTTTCGGAAGTTACCTCAAGCTCCTTCTGGCTTTTACTCAATATAGCTGAACCCTAGCCCCTTTTAAACGGCAAAATTAAGCTTCAAGTACCTTAATCCATGTAGAAGAGAAGCTTAGAGGAAGGATTACACAGGTTATGAGCTAAGTCATCGGATAAATCAAGCTTACCTGTGAGTTCTTGCTCCTTCTCTCTCTAGACTCTCAAAACACTCTCTCCCTCTCTTCTTTGTGTAAAACCGTCGGAAATGGCTGAAGAAGAAATGGGAAAGTGGTTTCTAATATCATGCTGATGCCACCTTACAATATGATGATGTCATAACACTACTACAAAAAACCAAATCTGTGGCGCTTATAATTGCATTAGCTGAGGCGCTTGCGAAATGCCACCTATCTTAACGCTACTAAAAAAAGCTGTGGCGCTTGGAAGCGCCACAGCTATTTAAATTTTTTTTTTAAATAGCCTCCTGTGGCGCCTGACCAACCAGGCGCCACAGGAGGCTACCTTCCTGTGGCGCCTGGCTGGAGGGATGCCTCCTGTGGCGCCTGGCTGGCCAGGCGCCACAGAAGGCCTTTTTTTTTTTTTTTGCGTTTTCTTTTTCTTTTCTTTCCTGTGGCCCTTTTTTTTGCTTCCTGATTGTGAAGCTTTATTTTATAATGAGTTACTTTCATGTTTATCATCTCTCAAATTTTCAATCTTTCTATTTTATATTTCAACCTATTATATATATATATATATATATATAATTTTCACATTTAAAATTCAAGTTCCCCAACAATAATTTTCTTACACAACAATATATTTATTGTCATTTCCTCAACAATAATGTTCTTACATTAATACTCTCCAAAGCTAACATAAAAAATATCACAATACAAGAACTTGATATGTGAACACAGTACATCAACAACTGATTAAGTAAATTAAAAGATTACTAAAAAAATTTAAACAAAGCAAGCTAGAATGAAACAATCTTCTTCTTACGTTGGTGACGCTAGCTTGAGTGACGAGGATGAGCAAATATGAGCTGTGGAGTGGAGTAGGGATCAACTGTAGTGGGGTTCAAAAGAGGAAGAGAGACAGAGAGTATGAAGAAAAGGGAATAACTAGGAACAAAAGTGAGGACAGACGAAACAAAATGGAAAAAGGGACAAGAGAATTTAATGAAGAAGACAAGTGTGTGTTTTTGTTGTGCAAGAGAAAGTGATATCTTTTACGGGGGAGAGGCGTCAACATGAGCTAAGGAAGAGGGAATAAAAAGGAAAAAGGGAGGGAAAAGATAAAAAGTAAAGTTAAAGGAGGGAAATTTGATTGGCGGGAGAGTTGAAAAAATTCATTATTCAGCCAATTGTGGCACTTCTTTAAAGAAGTGCCACAGCTGCCCCTTTTTTTTCTATTTAATTTTTTTTAGGACCCAATTGTGGCTCCTGGCAAGGCAGGCGCCACCTTTGGGTGTGACCAGCTGTGGCGCCTGGTCCACCAGGCGCCACAGCTGGTCCCAAAAATTAAAAAAAAAATTTAAAAAAAAAGGGCAGCTGTGGCACTTCTTTAAAGAAGTGCCACAACATATGCGCCACCTTTCAATCTTTTTGTATTAGTGTAATTTTTAATTTCCCATTTTCGGATTTTTCAGAAATTCTGGCAGATTTTCGGCCCTAACTTTGAAAAATCATAACTAATTGTAGAAAAATCGAAATGAGGTGATCCCAAAAGGGTTATTTATAACTTTGAAAAATCATAACTAATTGTAGAAAAATCATAACGAATCACATTCGAGTGCCAAATTACATCATATTCTCCAAAAGGTTTATTTATCACTGACCACATCCACTTTTGGATCATTAACCCTTAATCACAATTTGGGATCTTGCTAAACCGGGGCTTAGCAATATTCTAATCTCAAGGTTATTCTCTAGGCTCGAGTCTCAAAATTCAGGGTATTAAATTTCTCCCCCCGTTCAATAAATTTCATCCTCGAAATTTGTCATACCACTTAATCCAAAAACTACGGATGCTTCTTCACGACAGCTTCCGTTTCACAATTCATTTCATATTGGGACGGTCTCCTATAAACCACCCACACACAAATGATACTCCACAAATCCGATTATCGTAAGAATCTCAAACAATGAATGCAACTCAATTGCCCCAAAATGCAATCGGCTCATTTCACAATTGCCACACAAACCAAATCACCATATTGTTTTTGCCAAACAGATGCAATCGCTTCCACATACAATTGCCACAAAACCATCATAGCATAACCACAATCATCGCAAGCCCCCTAATTCATGAGTGGCTAGTGCAACTCGATATCTAGAGGCTCTAACTTATGAGCCATATCATAAGATCTTGGTAGTTGGGCGGCATAGGCCACCACTCTGCTTAACTCAAACTAGTTACTCCTTCCCGGAGTAATCCCAAAATACCACAACCTCAATACATCAAATGACAGCCTTAGCTGTATATACAAACTCTTCAACTATATTCACATCCACAACCTTACCCTCACCCCGTATACCCACCAGTGACTCCGCTAGTGGTAACCGGGACTTTTGGGTCTCACAACACAATATTACTTCAACGTATCAACTTTCACAGTGTCACCCTCACCCGTACACCTACCAGTGACTCCGCTAGTGGTAACTGGGTCTTTTGGGTCTCACAACTCAATATTACTTAACCGTATCAACTTTCACGGTGTCACCCTCACCCGTACACCCACCAGTGACTCTGCTAGTGGTAACTGGGACTTTTGGGTCTCAACCACAATCATATCAAGTTACTCTAGAATCTCAATCTCTTCTATCCGAAGCACCCTACCATAACGACCCACCTAGAATCGCAGTCTCTTCTATCTAGGCGACTGGTCGAGAGTCTCAATCTCCCAACACCACCCTCACCCTCTTTCTCAACCGGGGATGCACACTGCATACACCCGAACCTTTGCTAGGTACTCGATGACTATTGGCGTGGTCACATACCATCGACACCCTCTTTTTCCTTAGTGTCACTTGCTCTGTCTGAAGGTTAGTCAATGGAAAGAATGAGATTCAAAAGAATTCCAATAGTAACAAATCACTCAAACAGTATATAAACACATAGCATGTAAGATCATGTTCAACAGCATCATAATGATACATGGCTCATGCCACATACAACAGCACTCAAGGCTGTAAACACTATGCGTCAGCTCTCACTGTGATAAACACTATGCGTCAGCTTTCACTGCTATTTTGATGCTGTATACACTATGCGTCAGCTTTCACTGCGATCTCAATGCATGACAAACATACATACAATGCTTTACACATAGTATAAGAGAAAGAGTCACTACCTTGTTCTTTCTGACGATGTTCAGACAGAGGCTACTCAAGGGCTATTGGAATGGCAGTGCATACAATAACAACAGCCTTCGTTGTAATCTCTATACTCAATGTATTCACAATGCTAGCTTTTCCTATAAACACCCCATATAGGTGACTTTCTATAGTCATACCCCTCCGATGGGTGACCACGCTTCCACTGCGTGGCTGGCTCTCATATCACACCTGTTCATTAGGTTTCCGTAGGTTACCGGACTCATGATTTTATTGTCACACCCACCCCGGTTTTACCCCCACTGGGGATGCCCCGCGACGGTGGCTGGGTTACTTATATTTCATCCAGGACCCACAAAAAAATCCATTTCCTTATTAAACGTACATCACAGACTCTAATTTTATGCATCGCCTTTCGGCCTTGGGTCAATATCAGTGCAACCAATGTGGTGGCTGGCCAAGTTGGCCATGCCGGGGTAATTGCCCTCACAAACGAGAACCCCTAATCATGTAGTCGAATTCGCCATCAGCTGAACTAGCTCTGCTCTGTGGCCACAACCACACCTGAATCCCAGCTTGTTCACAATTGTCACACATATATGTTGCCTCACTAGCATACACATATCACATTGCCTCTCTGGCAATCACAAAGCTACTCTGGCTTCCAGATAGTCAATCCCCTGTAAACTACCGCCCCAGCAGAACGGTCCTCCGCTATGGGAATCACCCCATGCGGCCGCAGGTGAAAGACACACAAATATCCGTCACATCCTGAGCCTATGCCTACCAGGCGCAGCCCATCGAACCAACCCGATCCGGCCCAACCAGGGAGATGGACTCACAGTACACAATCGCAACAAGCTAGAACTAGGTATCTTAACAACTTCACCTTCAACATCACGAATTATTTTCATATATTGGAATCCTTCAAGATCCCTTCTCACAAATTAATCTGGACTTCAAAGTTTTACATCCCGAAGCCATCACTAACACCTTGCACTTTCTGCAAACTCGAGCTTCTGCTCAATGTTGTACTTAAACACATCACATTATCACTCTTCTGCTGCACACTCTGAGGTCTTTCTCCTCATCTGTGCTTTAACAATGTCAAGTTGATTTAACAGGAGTCCCATAGGAATTTCCTACTACAACTGACAACATTCACAATTTGTGCCAGACCTTGGCCCCATTCAACTCAAATCAATCAGAGCCATAACCAGCACTTCGTTTAGATCCTATACTCCCAACGTTCCCAGAGCTCTATTATATGATTCAACGTCATGGCAAGTGCACAATAAGGTTCGTCGTCACAGGAGCTGCACACTAGGGTTTGTCGTCACGGCGGCTATCACAATTTTTTTATATTGTCATACCCCGGTTTTACCCCCTCAGGGGATGCCTCGCGTTGGTGCCCACCCTACTCACGTACATGGGGCTGCCTGGTGGCTGGGCTCATGGGCTAACCCACCACCCAGGACTCATATATATCCCCTGTATCTCCACCACCCCGTAGGCATGGTCCTCCCACTGTGTGCAATACACACCCCCAGTGGGCCGCAGGTGATAAACACACAAATAGCCGCTCCGATCAGACGTCACCGTAGGTAGCCCTCTTCGATCAGAACTCCCCGTAGGTTGCCTTCTCCGCTCCGAATCCTCCTCCTCGTAGGTAACTCTTTCAAATTCAAATTCTCTGCAGAATCACTTTTCCTTGTGCTACATTAACACTAGCAACCTCAGGATACCTGATACACATTTCAATTCCAATCTAGTGCCACATCCTGTTACGACAGACCATATAGGTCATATCAACCTCCTACGGACCAGCTTGACTATTGAGTCTGATCCTTGGATCCCAATTCATCTTTTAAACCTTCAACCGCAGTTGAACCGAGGATTCACTTCCCTCAAATTCACAAAGCATCATCCACTCCAGCATAAACTCAAATATCTCTGCCAGCCTAAGGCATTTCAGTCCCCTAGGTCTTAAGACCTTTAAACACACAAATTTAGGATAACCAAATAATGTATTCACATAATCCACAAATCCCAGATATCCACAACACCAGGGATATAAATGTGTATACCACAAACAACCAAAATCACAAATCATTGCCTATTTCTTAGGTAATCATAACTCATCACTCATTCCCTAGCTTGGCCTAAGGGAAATATCCTAGAAAAATCCATCTTTGCCAGGAATTGCAGCTCTGATACCAAAAATGTAACCCCTCCGTAATTATATCCGAAATACGGGATTAAAATGAAATAGAGGCCAATAATAATCAAAACTCATTTAAAATCCCATCCTTGAGATATGGTTTTCAAAAATACATTGTAAAATCTAATTAACTTGGTCTCATATTCACATTTCGAGTATAATTACCATGCGAAGATAAATCACATTCATATAAATATCAGAGTGCACAACATAATCATCCCGGCAATCCCGGGTACATACCTTCGCTAAAGATACACAGGGCACAATTGCCTGTTACAACTCTTTAAATGGGGATTACACAATCTCATCTAAAATTCATAACCATATATTCAAACGAATCATATACAGTCTTCACAACTCATTGGTAACCAACTACCAACTCTCATCTCGAAGGAGTCCTAGCCGCTCCCTCCACAAGCCACTTGCCCTGTCTAAATTATTGATAGGGGAGGGTGAGATTCGAGAGAATCTCAGTAGGAAACAGATACCATAATGCATGCATGATAGATACTATGTGTATGACATGTTAGCTTTATCTAGATGCATGCCCCATAATGACATTTCTGCATGCTTAATGTTTCATATAACAAAATTGTGGCCACAGTAAACCAGAAACAGAGCTTCATTTATACAAATATGCTCTACACAATCAAGTAAAGCAATCACATACATCACCACACAAGCAAAGATATCAAATACATGCAAGTAAGGTAGTCCCTTACCTCCAGTCTTTTCTCCTCGGTTTGCGTGCCAGCAACTCGGGGCTTCACATTCGATCCTACAATGTCAAATGAACTATTTAGACACTTCCATAGTGTTTTTGGGGGTTATATGAGGCTATATTGAAAATTTACTAAAATACCCCCGGGGACCTGGCCCGGCCTGGCCCATCCCCGCCTTACCCGGTCCGGCTGTACTTTTCTTGAAATTTTGACATGGGCTATTCTGACATATTTTTGTCCAAGGAATCTATTTCCGGACTCGGTATTATCAAATTCAATGTCAATTTACAAATTTACCCTTGGCAGCCCTACTTTAAGGGTTTTAGGGGCATTTTCGTAATTATGCTTTTTCGGCCTTTTCCGAAAAAGTGACCAACTGTAACCCCACCTAATTTTCGCTCCTGAACTCAATGGAATCATCAAATCATTGAAAATCCATCTCTAACCCCTCCAAACTAGCCTTGGCCGAAATTCTCAATTCCCCGAGAAAAATTGGGGTTTTTCGGTTTCGGCTCCGCAGACGTGTTTCTTTCTACTCCTAACTACTTTATTAACCATTACATTGGGTTAGAACTACCATTTAGTATCAATTTGGGTAGCATAACACCTAGGCCAACCCATTTTCCAAATTTACAAACAAAGACAATCCGGTGAAATTTCACCGATTAAATCAACCACAGCAGCCAGAACAATCAAAGATTGAAGTTTCGGAAGTTACCTCAAGCTCCTTCTGGCTTTTACTCAATATAGCTGAACCCTAGCCCCTTTTAAATGGCAAAATTAAGCTTCAAGTACCTTAATCCATGTAGAAGAGAAGCTTAGAGGAAGGATTACACAGGTTATGAGCTAAGTCATCGGAGAAATCAAGCTTACCTGTGAGTTCTTGCTCCTTCTCTCTCTAGACTCTCAAAACACTCTCTCCCTCTATTCTTTGTGCAAAACCGTCGGAAATGGCTGAAGAAGAAATGGGAAAGTGGTTTCTAATATCATGCTGATGCCACCTTACAATATGATGATGTCATAATTTTTAATTTCCCATTTTCGGATTTTTCAGAAATTCTGGCAGATTTTCGGCCCTAACTTTGAAAAATCATAACTAATTGTAGAAAAATCGAAATGAGGTGATCCCAAAGCCAAATGAAAGATATTTAAGTCATATATATAGGAAAAATATGATACATTACTAGGAATCACCAAACAATTCCAGAATTACACAAAGTTCATCATTGCCCCAAAACATAGTCCATTTTCAACCTCAAACTTTGGACAGTCATATCTCCCAGTTCCCAAAACGAAATGGCACAAATTATATGTCCATATTGAAGCTTGGGATCTTCACTCTAAGACTGAAAAGTTTCAGAATTTGTAGACAACATTTGGTCATTCAAAACGTTCACACAACCTGACTGCCCAGAATAGAGTTTCACGGGACGGAGTTTCAGATTTTGCATATTTGCTTCCAATGGTTCCATTTTCATACCAAACATCATTCCCACATAAATTTTCACAAGGAATCCATTGGAAACACCAAATCAATCAAATTCATATCTCATTGACATGTTTTCACAACAATCTCAACATGTCAACACAATTCACATTTCAAAACCTAACATTGCAACTTTTTCATTCCAAAGTTCCAAACCAATTTCAATGACATCAAAACACACTATGACACCATTTCCAACACAATACCCCATTCAATTCTTCCCTCTATTCTAAGTCAATTTGGATGTTAATCAACAATTGAACTCAAATACAGGGTTTCAACGCTGCTCACAACACACACGAATCACATTCGAGTGCCAAATTACATCATATTCTCCAAAAGGGTTATTTATCACTGACCACATCCATTTTTGGAGTCATTAACCCTTAATCACAATTTGGGATCTTGCTAAACCGGGGCTTAGCAATCCACTAATCTCAAGGTTATTCTCTAGCCTCGAGTCTCAAAATTCGGGGTATTACATATATGTGTGTGTGGGGCCTTGTATAAATGACATATCAACAATGTGTTTTTTTGAGCCGAGTGGTAGATTTTCTTAAAATAATAATAACATATTCATAAGCTTTTCAATTTAATGACATATAAACAAGACTTGAGGGACTATTGATACTATGGAGTATATAAATATTTGGCCAAACACACTAAAATTATATTAAAAGGACATAAATTCTAGAAATTTCAAATAAATTACAGACACAGGTTAATTCTTGGTGGGAATAATTTCTCTTATATGGATCCCAAATGTCCCTCTCTAATTTTTTTTATGCACATCCTTTTTTTGAGTATGGCCCATAAAATATCTTTCGTGATTCAGCATATCAGATCCTTTTTTTTAATACATATAATTTCTTTTATAT